>OY987263.1:21611605-21955003 GCA_963920665.1 Straminergon stramineum | reverse complement strand
AAAGGCAGTGGAAATCAAAAAGGCAAGAGAGAGTTCAACTAGTCTGGTTCATGTAGACGATTCAGCCTAGGGCATAGGCTAAGAGTGAGGTGCCACATGGGCCTATAGAAATTACGAGAGTAAAAAATGTCATTTTTACACCAAGTGTCAAGAAATTCCTGACATATAGCTTGTTGTCTATCTTCACTACAATTGTTGAAGAAAGTGAGGATATAGCTCCTTTGGGCCATGCCATCGAAGATGATATCTCTCCAAGCAAGAGCATGGTGACATATTTTTAAAAGTTAATAGAACATAATCAAGTTTGCCTCTCTCCACTTCAAAATCTCCATATAGCCCATATTCCCATCTCCATGTAGACCAAAATGGAACCCTACAAATGAACTTCTAACTTTTGATTGGCTTACAATTGGA
The DNA here is from genome assembly GCA_963920665.1 of Straminergon stramineum. NCBI lineage: Eukaryota > Viridiplantae > Streptophyta > Bryopsida > Hypnales > Calliergonaceae > Straminergon > Straminergon stramineum. Next base: position 21,954,589 of record OY987263.1, on the reverse strand, counting down.
ACTTGAATTTTTTTGTGGAAGCAAATGTAAAAGCACTTTGCATGTGTACAAGGAAAATCCAATTTAGACATTGGATAAAGAAAACAAGAATAGTATGACCATGAGGCTCTATCCACTCCAATTAGACCCTATGTGCATTATGTAGTAGTTCAAATGCATTTGTGGATAGGATTTGGAAACTTAGATTCAGAAACCAATGAGTTGATGCCATAGTCTTTGCCCAAAGGACAAAGCCAATAAAGCACTTTACAAGCTAGCTAGAAGACAAAAATCATAATGGTATTGGCAAATCATAGTTACCTATGCACTTTACCTATTACCATCCATTTAAACAATTCAACATCTTTTAATGGAGAATCAACACGATAAAATTGTTTTTAATACATTGAAAATCATTAATACACCAAAAGAATTGTAAAATTTTGAATTTGTATGCACATTCTATGAATTTTTGAAACTCAAATTCACGATGTATAATAGATTGTTTTTTGCTTCTATATATCATTTTCATGAATGCATTTAGCATATTACGGACTACTATGTAATTTTTTAAGATTGGTATATTGTTCAAGTTTGTTTCAGGCACTTGCATTTTATGGAAGTCCCACTTCATAATCTGTTGCAAGTTCAATCTGAAGTTGTCCCAATTTACAGTCTATGGGGCCCAATTAAATCAGGTCCAAGCTGAAAAATTGGGTCAAGAATTATGGCCATCCAATTATTAGCACTTGGACTCGATTTTTTGGTTCCAAAACAGTACCATAAAAATGGCACACAAGTGGTCATTCAATAAAAAAAGAAAATCACTCTGATTTTCAACATAAAGCCCCCGGATATGATTTAAGGACCAATTTAATGATCTAAGCATTCCTATTGTTTGATTTGGTGATGAACGATGGCCCCATCTGTAATTGGATGAAGCACACTTTTCCAACCATTCATCTTTTACATAGTAGACAATTGAGCAAGTAGAGAGTAATTTACAAGAGTCCAAGGGAAGGGGAAGGCAAAAGTAGATTTTTTATGCTTTTGGCAAAACAAATTTTGATATGAGTAGAATGTAGGCATCCTATCTTCATTTCCCTTTCCATTCCAACATGAATTCATGTTCAACTTTGTACAATGATCATGAAGCACCAAGTAACCAATGGCTACAATAGTTGCATTATTGAAAATAGGCAAAAATCAGTGATTTTTCAATATAGTTACTTGGATGTACTTCATGCATATTTTGTATCTCAAACAATAAACCATTGAAAACATTACTACCATATGTGAAAGTTTGCTTTGGCACTCAAGTGCCGAAATTGAATTTCCATGTTAGGTTTTAGGGGTCCATGTAACCTCACACTATTCACAAAATACCATGTAGCACTTTTTTACAAAAATGACTTAACAATTTATGCTAAATCCAACCTTCATGAAGGATAATCCAAATAGTTGATGTCGTCTCTCTCATGGGTTAAAAGGGATTTTCTAACCCCAAATCAACGTGTTTTTTATGCACAAGTTTTTGCTAATTGGTGGTAGCCAATAGATGTTGGCTATTTTTTGTAAAGGAAATTTTCATTTAGGGGGGGTCTAAATAGCTAGATTACTACTCCCTCTATCCCAAAATGATTTCCTTATTAGACAAAATATTCCAGATTAAGGCTAAAAATGACATTTAAAAAAAACATTTTGCAATGTAAGTAGGATTTGGTGCACTCTTGATGTCCTAGAAACTTTGAGTTTCAAAACCCTTTTCAAAGTGTAGTTTGGAATTATTGAAAATGAAATTTCTTAGTCATTTTCAAGGAGCACCATTGGGCACATAATTATTGAGTTTGAGGTCGTTGTTCTATAGGTAATTAGTATAGGCTCAAGCCCATATGTGGACCTCAGTACTACCTCCCAAAGCTTCATCTCCTTCAAGCAAGCAACACTCAAAGAGGTACAAAAAAATAGAAACTAATAGTTTCAATTCACCCCTTCAATCATTTGATTTGTCTTTTGATTGATGATTGGATGGATGGGAGGGAAACTATTGCTTAGAGTTGTTTTGCTAGTCTTATACAACAATCGAAAGTCAAATTTGACCAATTCTCAATATCACAAAGTGGAACAAGAAGATCATTTTGGGACAAAAATTTGAGACTAACAAGAAGATCATTTTGGGACGGAGGGAGTACTATATTTCAAGATCAATAGCCAAATTTCACCAAGGTATTACCTAGTTTTGACATAGATATCATCCAAGTATCACATGAGTATTACACAAATATCACACAAATATCACAAATATCACATGAGTATCACATCAATATCACACTAGTATCAAATGAGTATCACACGAGTATCACATCAACATCATACTAGTATCAAATGAGTATCACATCAATATCATACCAATATCAAATGAGTATCACACGAGTATCACATCAATATCACACCAATATCAAATGAGTATTACACGAGTATCACATCAATATCACACCAATATCAAATGAGTATCACACGAGTATTGAAGAAACAACTGTCTCCTTCTCCTTCTCCAAAATGAAAAAAACAAGAACATTGGCCCCTATGCTTCACTCAGCCACTCAGGGGCGGGCGGGCGGGCGGGCGGACGGGTTTTTCACTGTCATCCCGGCCCGGCGTCTGAAAAAATCCGAAGCTGCCAGCAGTGAGTCCCGAACCACCCACCCCCCACCTCACCCGGCCCGGCAACTGCAACTGCAACTGCCTGAGCTTGGCTCGCACTCCTGGCACAATCCGTCCTGGGCGAAAGACATGCAGCAAGCCCTTCCCTCCTGTCCTGTCCTGTCCTGTAGTTCCTCGGGGCCGCCCCCCGATTGGCTGGCCGTCACGTGGGGCTGCAGCCAATGCCAACGGCCCATGCAGAAGGAAGCTAATACGGACAAACAGTATCTTGCGGGGGCCGGCATGATTATTGGACGCCATTCCCGCTTGCAATTGGTGGAGGCCAAGAGGTGCACGGGATTGGTGGCTTCTACTGGAAGGGGGGGAGTGGGGGACTCTTCCCCATGTGCCACGTACTTCAAGGTAGTGTCACCCTCCTTTTCCCCCCTTTCAGTCCAGTTCAGTTATAATATTTGGCCTTCCTGAGTGGCTGGACCTTGATTTTCTGGGGAAAGATGAGTGATGGGGCCGCCCGGGGCTGCCTGAGGCAGCAGCAGCAGCTGCAGAATATTTACTACAGTACAGTACTGGAGTTGGGAGAACGTTAAATCCTCCACCATTCGAACTGCGCCCCACAGGGGCAGATTTACCTTGGGCAAAACGCAGGAATTTTTTTATTTTTTGCACATTATTTTTGTTTTGTGCAAATTCTGAATTCGTATATGCAATTAGAGACCCTGAATGAGCTTGTAGAGGTCTAGAACATTCCCTAGACACGGCTCAAAATAGGGGGCATTTTTTACTTTTAACCCTGGATAACCTACAAAATTATCCTACAGGACCGAGTTTGAATGGAGGATTTAATGTTTTGCTTGGAGTTGCACGTTCCCGGTGGGAAGGGAGGAAGGGAAAAAGGGAGGGGAGTTGCCACCCCCACAAGGTAATAACTTAATTAATGGAGTGTGCCATGTGCCATTGCTACAACCAAAGTAAGAATAAGAAAAAAAGAAAAAGTAAGAAAAAAGAAAAAAGTAAGAAAAAGAAATAATAATAATCAATTCATTAAAAGCTTCAAAATTCAATAACTTGCACACCATAGATTCAAGTGCCATGAAAATGAAGCCCATGTACCCCTTCCTTGAAGAGAGCTATGTGACAACTCGAAAAATTTGCCCAATTTTAGAGATCTCATTGTAATAAACAAACAAACAAAACAAAACAACCTCATTTAAGGTATAGATGTAGAAAGATCTTTTTCTTGTCCATTGAACCGAGGGATGTCCAAGGCCTTATTTAGAGCTTTTTGCTTGGAATTTGCTTTTAAATTGAAGAAAAAGACAACCTTCAAAGAAAATTTTAGTCTTACAAATTCAAACTAGACATGTTAGAAATCAGAAGGGAAAAGAAAACACAATATTCTTCATGGATGGACTGAAAGATTACCATATAATATTTGATCATGGAGGGGATAAAAAATGTGAAAGTGATTTGTGAAGTCTTTCAATTCTTCTTTTCACATGCAAAATCTAAAAAATTGGTCACCCAAAACATTATATGAGCTTAAAAATAAATAAATAAATATATATTTATGTGACTTTTTCCCCAAGATCTAATGTATTTGAGGATCATTTCAAAGAGCCTTCAACATTGAAAAATCAAGATTGGCTATCAAAACCCCTATACCCCAAATCTTAATTAGAAAAATCATAATCTTTCATTTTTCAAGTTGGATTTTTGATGCTAAAACTAAAATTCATAGAGACTTTAAAAAATATATAAAATAGTAACTTGGTAAGGTTTTATTTATCTTCAAAGTTTTGTCAACACCAAAATTTGGTGCCTTGGGCATTTAGAATTTGTGTTGATGTGTATAAATTGAAGGGCACATCAATTATTGTTTGTTGCAATGTTGTGCCCTAAAAATTTGAAATTGATTTTCTAGATTTATATATACATGGAAAGCTTTGAATCATTCCATTTTGATGAATGAGTCCAAAGTTATAAGATGTTTTAGTTTGTGGGCAAATATGGATTCTCTACTCTAAAATAAATCATTTGAAGTTCTTTATTTAACCCCTAAAGGACAATTGTCCGTTGAACGGACAATCAAAATCCGGGTAGGTTCCTATGAAGTCAGTTTTGGTTGGATGTTCACAAATTTTTGACACAAGTTGTACACATGTACCCCCTAAGTGGGAATATAATTTTTTTTTCGATCAGATGCCCGGATCAAAAGTTATGCTGCCCCGAACTTTTTTTTAATCGGGCAGCTTTTGCAAAACTCCTCCTTTACTTCTGAAATTTTACAGGTATGTAATTTAAATGATTTCAGATACAAGTGTAAAAAAAATAACCATGTATAGTGTAAAAATCTCACTTTTACAGGAGTTAAAGTCTGCTGGCCCTGTCGGGCAGGGTCAAAAAAAAACTTTTTCTTCTAACTTCGAACGTTATAATCTTTCAATCCGTGCGGTCAAAGTTTCTGAAATTTTTTCTACATGTTCCTATAGTAGTCTAGTACAAATTTGTACGGTTAAATTTTGAAAAAAAACATTTTTTTTTCATTTTTTTCTTACTGCTCTAAGAAGTGGCAGTTTTTCACAGTTTGTGTCCAAAATGTGCCTCGTCCTTTAGGGGTTAACTCAATTTTCAATGTTTTTGGGAAAAAAATTAAATCATATGTTGTAGATTGTTTATTACAACATTACAACCATTGGGATTGACATTTTTCAATTCCATTAATAAATTGTTAACAATTTAGTATTTTGAATCATTCTCTGTATCTTTCTACTTACTATTTTTTTCCTATATCTTACACAATTCCAAATGATTTGAGAATTTTCAAGCATGTAGCCAACTTGACTTGAAGAATTATTCAAAAGAAGCACCACCATTTTGGACATTTTTCATACAAATGTGACCTTGTGAAGTGCAGCTACTTGATTTTTCACAAGGCCCCCAAAAGGATTTTTGTCTCTTCAAATGCTAAGATCTTGCAATCTACATGGTGGAAATTTCTGAATTTTTTTCCACATCTTCTTAATCTACACAAAATAGTGAAATTAGGTTGCCCCACACTAATTTCTCAACATGTGACACTTTCAATTCTTATACAAGAATATACCACTTTTGAATTAAATATTGTTGTAATTGAGACTCATGGACCTCTATGTGTACAAATGGAAGTATTTATAAAAATAATCGTTGACTTTGATGGCTTGTAAAGTAACTTTCTTGATGTAAGGCAACCGAATTGTTCAGGCAACCTAATTTCATTATTTTGTGTAGCTTACTACAAGATCCTACAGTTAGATGTGTCCCCAAGTGATATTTTTCCAAAAAAAATGGTACTTGTAATAGAAATGACAGTTTGTGAGAGTTTTTGGTGATAACATAGTCAAAGAACTTTAGGGGTTAACCCTTGAAAGGCCATTGGGATCCCTCTATACGACTCATATTTAGCTTTATAACTCTTCAATTGTGGTTTAATAGATGAGTTATGATACATTTTTTTATTTACATATGATCATGATCATTAATTTACTTTATACTGAAAAGTATTTGGTCAATGTTTTCTTAATCAAATACCACCAAATACATAATATACTATACAACCGCAAAAGACTTTCAGGCCCTTCTAGGGTTAAATTTTTTTGTTATTGAGGGTCTTAAGAACGAATTTGGACCTACTTTTGGACTGGATTCACATTGCAAACATCACCCCTAACACCAAGTGCAAACATACCTTAGGCTCATCTCTGACATTATGGGCTACCTTACTGAGCCAGATGCCCCCTCCAATCCTGCCAGTGCAACGGAGGATGATTGGGGCACATCTCAGAAAATCAAGAGCCAACACTTGATTGGCCATAGTCCCGGTCAAAGCAGCAAACTAGCAACTGACAACGGCACCCCAACAATTCTAAGTTTTTAAAGTCTTTTTTTTTACAGTAGTTATTTTTTTTGAGTAAAATATTTAGAGCTGCAAAAAAAATCTGGAGAGTGGAACACAGTATTAAATTTGAATTTTGGGCACATTTAGTAGTTTTAAAAAAAAATTGTAGCACTTTGACCTTAAAGATCACATTGGGACAAAGGTAACGACGGTGTACCACAAGGCCAGGGTGAACCAATCCCTTTGCTCGTCCTCCCTAAGTCATTCTAGGGGTGCATGTAAAAGAAAAAGATCCCGTATTTTGTGCTTGATTAAATTATCTTCCATATCTCTCCAAACAAAATTGGGGTGAAAATATGAATTCAAAATTTTGAAAAATTTCATCATGTGTGGCAAATAAAAAATTTCAGCATTTTTCCTCATGAGGGAGTGAGGGGGTCAGTTCATCCAAGTTGTACCACAACTACTCCCACCCGTTTTTGACTTGAGGTGGTTGAGAGCAACCCTTTTTTTGGGCACCATGGGGCTAGGTTGCACCATTTCAAAATAACTACCTACTTTTTGCCGAAAAAAAGTAATCTTTTTTCACCACAAATTTTTCATTTCTATTTAAAAAGTGAATGAATTCACCAAATTCGGATGAAAAAGTGCATGAATATGATTGGAAAGTGTTTTTTAGTCCAAAAGATGGATGGATGTAGCAATATGATACTTCACCAAATTTTAAGTGATTGCCATTTTGGCACTTCTTCAAAAAGTAAAAATAAAAAGGGTTGGTTGAGAGCATCTACAATGTGACACTCTAGATATAAACGGAAAATTCAATTTCATCCATACCCAATTTTAAGTGCATCATGAGTTTTGGACCTTTATAATTGGGCACTATAATGGTAAGGTAAATGTATCCTTTGTCAAACACGACCCATACCCAACTGGGGGGGGGGGGGGCATTGTTTCCAACCAAGGCTCCATTAGGTTTCCAATCAAAGCTTTGAATTTTTTTTCCTCCTTTTTAAGGTTGGAACTAATAAGGTCATGACACGTAGTAGTGAGCAAAAAAGTAGGAAGTAGTGAGTAGAAAGTAGTCATTGAATGATGGAAATTAGAAAAGTCTAGACATTGGCTATGGGCTGTAAGCACTTTTGGGCTCCCAAAATTTTCAGTTTTTTCAATTTTAGCAATAAAATTACAAACCCCCCAATAATCCCCATATTTTGTATTTTTTTACATGGAATAAATTTCTTGTGCCTTAAAAATGTTCATGATCTACTCCAAAATCCCTTCAATGATCAGACAAAAGGAAAACTAGCCCATTTTCGCTAGCTTCCTGTTACCGCCATCCTATTTTTGGCCCCATCTCCACCATAAAACTCACCCAAATCTATTCACTATTTTGATAATTTAAGTGCATTAATTCCAACTTGGGTAACGTGTCAACCTTTGATTGGTGGATACTCTAGTGCTAATAGGTACATGTAATGGCAGTTATAGGTTTAGGATAGGACATTTGTGACTCTAGTCTAGTGGCAGTTTTGTTATGTAGGGCAGACCACTTTAGAAATTCATAGAAATTACAATTTTTATCAGAAAATTATAATTCCACTTGGATTTGATTCGTGAAACATGCACACACCTCTGAAAAATATGTGCCCTCCTAGAGCTGGTCCTAATATACTGAGATTGCGAATCAGGGTGGTAATAGGTTGGTCTACCGTAAGTACATTTACTATACATGCCATGCCAAGTTCATGCAAGCTTTTCTTTGTGCCTTCAAACCCTAGCCCAAGCGCTTCAATCTTGTCATGATACTATGAACCCTAAATCTATTGGCACAATAGTGAGGGACTCTTGATGGGGTTGCGGGTTGCCAAACATGATAGAGCGGTGACATCTTCAATTGAAATAAATCACACAATGTAGCTTAATGGAGAATCTGACTGTGATGAAGAATTCCTACAGTCGACCCTGTTTGAAGACATCGATCATCAAATCAATTGTTTGTCCTTCTTGTGCCAAAACTTAATTTGGGTTTGCCTTACTCAAATCGCAAATGTACGTGAGTGCATCTGATCCATGATGATGTTTGACTTAATCTTTGCTTTGATTGAAAAATAAGCATAAATGGTTGATACACATATCAATAGTGTGCATGTAGTATTTGCCTTTGGGTGTTTATTAGTAAAGTTTTCACCCTTGAATGGGTTTCTCCAATAGTGTGCATGTAAATTACAGACATTTGTAGCAGCACTTATACAATCTCAAATCAAACTTGTGCTTGCAAGTTACAATAGAACCTCTCTAAAGCAATAAGATTGGGACCGGTCTAACATATTAGATAAGAGAGGTTATTGAATTAAGGAGGGGCATGATCTTTGTATGTAGTTCATATTGTTAAGTTGGGACCAACAATCAATGTTGTTTGACAAAACTTTATTGAATTAGAGAGTATTGAATTAGGGAAGTTCAATTGTAGTTTCAATCTCAATGGTTGAATATATGATCACTATATTTCAATTCATGAGTCATTTTCATATTAACATTAGCTTGTTGTATTGGCCATTAATTAGATATGCAAAGTTCTTTCTTTTATGCACCCTTTGAGATTCAGTCCTTGCCATGACTCTATTGACCAAGGAGTGTTGAGGATCCTAGAGGGTACATTGAAATGATCAATTTTTGTCATGCACGTGTTGAAAGTGCCTCACATGTGAAGCTAACATGGGAGGTGTCGTTAGCATATGCTTATAATTCTAGGTTTTTTAGGGGGCACACGTAGGACTTGTCATTGCTATGTCTCATAAAGGGCAAATTGAGGATGCTCTAAGCAATCTAAATGACGCAATGCATGTGGCCAACAAATCATTAACCCTTAAATGACAAGCCAAGCCTTTTGGATTTATTTTTTCAAAGAGAATCATTGACAAAAAGTATCTTTTGTATTTTAGGGGAATGTTTCAACCTATTGGATCCACTTCAAGAGTGAATATGGCTTGCCCACCATTGCATTTAGCTTGCAAAGTCAAAGCACTATTCCACTATTTATTTTTGCATCCCTAACTACACAAACTTTAGGCAAACAAAAACAAGCATAACTTGCTTCGAGGAGATTTCTAATTCCCCTTTGGAATACCCTCTAAATAAGTGAATGTTGTTTATGGATTACTTGATCAATTATAGACCGTCCATCATTTGTAGAATATGGGATTTTTTTTATTGCATATGTAATTAAGTACAACAATTTGCATATACTAAAAGAGTGGTTTGAATTTGCTAAAAAATTTGCTTTAAATGTCTTGCCAATATAGAGTGACATCTTTTATTAGTCCCAAAATTAATCATCACCAACAAAAAATTTGATGTTGGATTTATGACGCATATGATGAAGATAGTCAATCAAAACTTTTCATGAATGAATTCTTGTATGAATAGGTACATTCTTTTTTTCTATAAATTCTCTAAAAATCATTCATTATACACTTTTGGTCCTTCTAAAAGTGTGAAATTTGAGGAACCATTGAACACCTAACTGGTGACCATGGAAATCATCCCTTTTGACATTGTATGACATCATCTACATAAAAAACCCAAAAGTTCTCATTGGAGGTCAAACTACTGTGCATGATATCCCCTTTTTGCACAAAATTCCAAAGATGAACAATTGCATTTCTGTCCTATACAAAAAGATTCTTTGTCATTCATCGGTTGAAAAGTGTCCGCAACATCATTTAAGGGCTAGTAGCCTTTTTTTAGAGAGTGTGAATTTTTGGCAGTTTCATCAATATTTGTCTATTCTTGATATGTAGATCTTTAGGCAGGTGAAAAATACTTTTTTTTGTAGATGAAAAATTTGAGGGGTTTAGGACAAATTTTACTGGACAAAAATTCCAAATTTTCTTCTTGTGATTATGGCACACGTCCGTCTACAGTAGGTTTCTGAAATTTTGTTTTGCCCTTTCCGCATTTATTTATGCAAGGGTTTGGCCAATTTTAATTGCATGAAAGTCCACCCTAATAAGCCCTTCTCATTGAGCCCCTCTCTGCACATCTGCAATAAAAATGATTAATAAAAATATTCTTAATGATTTACATTCATTAAAATAAAAATATCAATAAAAATGGAATACTCCTACCTGTCCATTTGCAGGCCCCCTGCACCAATCAGAGGAGGCAAAGCATCGCCCTTTTCCCCCGTCTCTCCACCACTAAGCTTACTCGGCAAAATTAAGCAATCCCCGCTGCCCGTAGAACGCGGGCAGAGTCCCCCCCCGCCCGCCGCAGTGCCGCGGCCGCCATGCTGCGGTCTTCCACGACAGCAGCAGCAGTCGTCGTCGCCCGCAATTGGCCGACTGCGGGCATGGGCCCTGGGCGCGACTGGTCCGCTGGGGTTGCTAATTCGGTCGCAGCACTGGGTGCGTGGCTGGCTCCCCATCACCAACACGCCACGCAGCCGAATTCCATTCAACGTCTTCCGCCTGCCCGTCCTGGCTGATGAGTGCTCCATCTCCTACTGGACAGTTGCACAGTGGCCGCAACGAATCCCATTGCTGCATGGTTGGCGCACCCCAGCATCAAATTGCTACGCAGATTCGGCTTCGACGCCCGGGGTGCCCAATAGCTTTGGTAATGCGCACCAAGCTGTCTGGAGCTGGATTGGCGGTGCGCTGGGCGATGGTGGTGGATGTAGTGGTTGCGAGTGACGAAAGCGGCTTCAATATGCTTCTGTGAAAATTTGGGACTTTGGTGTTGGGTTTCGTAGATGATAGGTCTGAACCTCTGGTGTTGAGCTCGGGTTCAGCTGCTGCTGGACAGCCAGGGGTAGTGTATGGCAGCCGGAGACAGTTTGCATTTGAGTTCCGGTAGTATTGTTGTCTCTGCCGATTTCTGTTTAGTGGGAGTGGAGATAAGGAAAGGTGGGAGTGGGTGGACGAGAGAGATTCGCCAATTGAGGTCGTGGAGTGGGAATGAATGGAGCAATGCGATGGTTTGGGAATAAGGAGTGGAATTGATATGGCGAGGAGATGCGATTAAAGCCCTAATCCTTTGCAGTGACTAGATTCGGGGATTGTTAGAATTGGGTCGTCGGAACTTTTGTGGCTGCGGTGTCGGCGAGGGTGATGTCGTACGCGACGGGGAGCGGGATGAAATCGAAGCATAGTGTGCGCGTGGCGCAGACCACGGCGGATGCGAAGCTGCAAGCCGTCTATGAGGAATCAAATGACTCCGGAGACTCCTTCGATTACTCGAAATCCGTGGGCCAAGCAGCGAAGCAGCAAGTACCCCCGCAAGCCGTGACGGCGTACTTGCAGCGCATGCAACGCGGTGGGCTCACTCAGACGTTTGGATGCATGCTAGCCGTCGAAGAGACGACATTTCGCGTCATCGCGTACAGTGAAAACGCGCCTGAGCTTCTCGACCTAACCCCTCAAGCCGTCCCTTGTATTGGCCAACCGGAAGTATTGGGCATCGGGACCGACGCGCGCTCACTCTTCACCCCCGCGAGCGCGACTGCGCTGGAACGCGCCACAGGCGCCGCGGATTTGTCCATGTGGAACCCCATCTCTGTCCATTCTCGAAGCTCAGGCAAGCCGTTCTACGCCATTGCGCACCGCATTGATGTGGGGATCGTGCTCGACTTCGAACCCATCCACCCCGACGACGTGATCGTCTCCACCGCCGGCGCGCTCCACTCGCACAAGCTCGCGGCGAAAGCCATTGGGCGCCTGCAATCCCTCCCCGGCGGCGACATTGGGCTGCTCTGCGACACTGTTGTCGAGGAGGTTCGCGAGCTCACGGGCTACGACCGCGTCATGGCGTACAAATTCCACGAAGACGAGCACGGGGAAGTTTTAGCGGAGATTCGACGATCAGACTTGGAGCCGTATTTAGGGTTGCATTACCCAGCCACAGACATCCCGCAAGCGTCCCGCTTCCTGTTTATGAAGAATCGAGTCCGCATGATCGTCGATTGCAGCTCGCCCCCAGTGAAGGTCATCCAAGATAAAAACTTACGCCAGCCGATCTCGCTTGCGGGCTCCACGCTGCGCGCGCCGCACGGCTGTCACGCGCAGTACATGGGCAATATGGGCAGCATCGCGTCCGTCACCATGGCTGTGATTGTGAACGACCAAGAGGACGACAGCGGCGGACCCCAGTCGCGCGGACGCCGACTCTGGGGCCTTGTAGTCTGTCACCACACGTCCGCGAAATGCATTTCTTATCCGCTCCGCTCCGCCTGCGAGTTTCTCATGCAAGTGTTCGGGCTGCAGCTCAATATGGAAGTAGAGCTCGCCGCGCAGGTGAGGGAGAAGCACATCCTGTGCACGCAGACGCTCCTTTGCGACATGTTGCTGCGGGACGCGCCTATTGGGATTGTGTCGCAGTGCCCTAATATCATGGACTTGGTGAAGTGTGACGGCGCGGCGCTGTACTATGGGAAAAGGTTCTGGCTTCTGGGGACTACGCCTAGTGAGGAGCAGATTGCGGAAATTGCGAGCTGGTTGCTGGAGCATCATGCAGATTCCACTGGGTTGAGCACTGATAGCTTGGTGGATGCGGGCTACCCTGGCGCTGATCTCCTCGGGGACGCTGTCTGTGGGATGGCCGCAGCGCGCATCACGCCCCAGGACTTTCTTTTTTGGTTCAGGTAATAGCGCTCCTTTGCAGTTACCCAAACTTCGACCCTCTGCAATTCTGTGGTTTCAAATCTAGCTCTGGGATTCTATTGTTTCAAGTCCAGCCCTGCGTGATTTTGAGGTTCCTACCCTTGTTTCAAAGGACTAGTACCTGGTAGAGTTTTGAATTCACGTTTCCAATATCACCCTTATTCTTTGATCTTTGATGCCCTTGAAACTGCTCAACTTCTTTCTTGAGCTGGATTTATCTAATACTTTTACGATTTGGAGTTCGTGGGAATTCTGAAACGGAGTTGAAGCATAAGAAAGTTGGAGATTTGAAGTAGGTGTGAGTGATTCTTGGATTGCGCGAAGGAAAGAGGTAGGCAGGTACAAGAAACGAGTTTAGAGATTAGTTGGTTGGAGAGAATCGTCATTAGTATATCCGGGAGTTACGATTTGTGACTGAGACTGAAGACTTGATTTCTGTCGTAGTAATCTCAGGGGTTACTGACTTTTTCATTTTGATGAGATGTTTCAGGAGCGCCTTAGAAACTAGTTCAGAGATTGTAAAGATGAGTGGAGAGAGTAGTCCTCAGATTATGCCCATGAATTGGAGATGAGCCTTGTTTTCTAGATTAGTCAACTCTGTGTTTGCGAAAGGGTGATTGATTTTTCATGATAGACACTTGAGGTGGATGAATACGTAATCAGTGATCAGACACTTGACTTAGAAAATGAAGCTACTTCTTCCAATTAGTAGTGTTTTAAAATCGCATGAATGCCTTGTATCCTTGCACCTACTCTACTCAGGGCTCCCACGTCCGTAAGGACGAGTGGATAGTCATGAGATTACGTCCATGAAATTGGACAAAAGCCTCGATATTCTATCTTAGTCATCTCTGTGTTCTCTCAGGGTTATTGATTTTTCATGGTGAACACTTGAAACGAATGACGATCAGTCTCATGACGTAGAAAATAGATCTATAACTTCCAATTAGTAGTGTTTTGAACACTTGTGTTCTCGCATACTCTCGTGTCAGGTCGTCCACGGCGATATAGATGAGTGGAGAGAACAGTCGTTAGATTACTTCCATGACTTGTAGAGGAGCCTTGATTTTCTATTTTAGTCATCACTGTGTTCTCTCAAGGTTATTGATTTTGTCACGGTGAACACTTCAAGCAACGACGATCAGTCACGTGACGTAGAAAATAGAGCTACTACTTCCAATCAGTTGTACTTCGAAATCAAATGAAATGGATGAGTGGAGAGATGAGTCCTCGGATTACGTCCTTGAATTGGAGAGAAGAAAAGAGAGAGGCCGTGTTATTCTGATAATTTTTTTATGATGTTCTATCTTAGTCCTGTCTGTGTTCTCTCAAGGTTGTTGATTTGGACATGTTGAGCAGTGGACGCGAATGACGATCAGTCACAGAACTGAGGTACTACTTCCAGTCTGTTGTACTTCGAAATCCACTGAATGTAAAAATGTGATTGCTCATGCTCGTTGTTTCAGGTCGCACACGGCGAAGGAGATCAAGTGGGGCGGCGCGAAGCACGACGCAGACGATAGGGACGACGGCCGCAAGATGACCCCTCGCTCCTCCTTCAACGCCTTCTTGGACGTGGTGAAGCGTCGGAGCGTCCCTTGGGAGGATATCGAGATGGACGCCGTTCACTCGCTGCAGCTCATCCTGCGCGGCTCCTTCCGAGACATCGACGACAGCGACACCAAGACTATGATCCACTCGCGGCTACACGACCTGAAGCTTCAGGGGATGGAGGAGCTGAGCACGGTGGCCAACGAGATGGTGCGCTTGATCGAGACCGCCACGGCGCCCATCTTGGCGGTGGACTCCGGCGGATTCATCAATGGGTGGAATGCCAAAGTGGCGGAGCTCACCGGGTTGCCTGTGGGGGACGCCATGGGAAGGTCGCTCATTCAGGATTTGGTGTTGGAGGAGTCGGTGCAGGTGGTGGAGAGGTTGCTCTATTTGGCTCTGCAAGGTAGCGTGGCTGCTCTGCCTTGATTTCTCTCTGCTTTTGCTTGCTCTTTTGGATTGCACGCGTCTATGCAAATATTGAACAGACATCTGATTGATCTAGATAATTGCATGATTGCCCTGGTTGCACCCAAATTTGATTCAACATGAATTTGCATGATCTAGTAGCTTGCACAGGTTAAAGCAAAACTTGAACCAAAACAAGTCTTCATGATCTAGTGGATTGCACGGGCTTAAGGAAAGTTTGAACGGAAATTTCCTTGATCTTGATGATTGCACGGATTTCAGCGAAAATTGAACGAACGTCAATCTGCATGATCTAGTGGATTTCACGGGTTCAAGCAGAATTTGAATAGACTCCTGATTGATCTAGTTGACTGCACGGGCTTCACCAAAATTTGAATGAACGTTAATTTGCATGATCTAGTAGCTTGCAAAGGTTTAAACAAATTTGAACCAAAAACAAATTTTCATGATCTAGTGGATTTGCACGGGTGTAAGTGTAATTTGAACCAACATCAATCTGCATGAGTTAGTGATTTACTCGGGTTTAAGCAAAATTTGAACCGACATCATATGCAACTAGGGGTTTAGCGTAAAGGGGCAGAGGGTCACTTTAGATTGCAGAGGTTGAAAAAAGAAGCGTGAAATTTAAACCAATCGAGTAGGGGTGGAATAACAATCTATTGCATTTTCTTCATGCACATTCTTGTTACTAATGAAGTTGAACTTAACAAATGATGTAAGTAAGTTTTAATTAATTCTTACACCAATGAAGGTGTAGTACTTGTTATTGCTATGACCAGTGCAACCTAAAGTGGCCTTAGGTGGTTTTCGGTGAATTCAAAATGGAATCATCGATTTTGAAACGGGAGCATGTTCGGGGTCAAATCACAAAATGAAGTAAATTCTGCTTACACAACGAGTGACTCTCACCAGGCATGCAGACAAACTTTTTTATTCTCTTTTAATTTTTTTATTGGCTCTAGACCAAAGAATAGACCAAAGAAGAGTAGGCTTTGCATTGACAAAAACCACATTACAGTGAATGTGTGGAAATTTGAGTAGTAGGTCCTCACTCAAAGAGCGAGTCAGTGCTACTGGGACAGAGCCTCTTGTAGCGCACCTGCTCGTTGATCTTTGCGCTGATTGCAGCAAAAGGTTAGGGACTGTATCTGCTAATGTGAGTAATTGAGGATCAATTGTGTTTACCTGTAGGTGACGAAGAGCAAAATGTAGAGATGCAGTTGAAGACTTTTGGGCCGCAGAAGACGAAAGGCGCAGTGATACTGGTAGTGAATGCCTGCTCCAGTCGGGATGTTCAAGAGAAAGTGGTTGGAGTGTGCTTCGTGGGGCAGGACGTGACCGGGCAGAAGATGGTGCACGACAAGTTCACTCGCATTCACGGCGACTACAAAAGCATTTTGCAGAGTCCGAATGCACTGATTCCGCCCATTTTTGGGAGTGATGAGTCGGGGTGCTGCAACGAATGGAGTCCTTCAATGGAGAAGCTCGCAGGCTGGAAGAGGGATGAGGTAGCGTAACCTTCTCATCGTAGTCTCTCTATCTAGCTTATCAACTGTGGATTCCTAGACTCCCGTGTATTGATTAGTACCGATGTTCCTGACATCTTGTTTTGCAAAGTTGAGCTCAATTTGAACAAGTAAGTGCTCCGCAAGTCAACGAGCTATTGGGAAAGTGTTTTCTGGCTTTGATTTTGTTTGATTTGCGGTGATTTGGCTTGACTTCAGATAATTCGTGGTATTGTATTGAAAAGTTGCCATGCAGTACTACTTACGAATGTTATGGCAGCAGGAAGGCTTGTTAGACCTCTCTGATCTATACACGGGTACCTGGATTTGTTAGATGTTTTGTATTAGCGTGAGTTCTGGAGTGTACATTGTGGGCATGTGAAAGTTGGTTAGCCCTTTCTGAGTTTGCGTTGCCATATTATGAAATGCAGGTTCTGGGAAAATTGCTGCTTGGTGAAGTCTTTGGAATTCAACAAACGTTTTGCCGTCTCAAGGGCCAAGACGCAGTGACGAAATTCATGATAGTGCTTAACAATGCTATGGACGGCCATGACACAGACAAATTTCCGTTTTCCTTTTTTGACCGCCACGGGAAGTTTGTTGAAGCTCTCCTGACGGCGAATAAGAGAACAGATGCAGAAGGATACGTAACAGGCGTTTTCTGTTTTCTGCATATTGCAAGCCCAGAATTGTTACAGGTTATATTCGTTCACCTTCTATTTTAATCCTTGCGACATTGACTCATTCCCTGCACACTGGGTCCTGTTGTTGAGCTGCTCTTGAGTTCGTGAAGTGGTGTTTTTGTAGCAGGCTCTAACTGTACAACGAGCAACTGAGAAGGTAGCTTTTGCCAAACTGAAGGAACTTGCATACATTCGTCAAGAAATTAAGAATCCTCTGTATGGAATCATGTTCACTCGAAACTTGATGGAGGATACAGATTTGTCGGATGATCAGAAGCAGTTCATGGGCACGAGTGCAGTTTGTGAACGGCAGTTGCGGAAAATCTTGGATGATATGGACCTTGAGAGTATTGAAGATGGGTAAGCTTGAACACTGTGTCTTTCTTCTTCGCTCTAGCAGACTTTGTGCACTTCTTTAGGTTGAGTTGCTACGAAGTTGAGGGGGTCATCAAATCTTGATTATGTCTTTACCAAGGTAAGGATTATGTCTTCCTTTACTTCAGAACTTCAGGAGTAGGAAAAAGCAACGGTTTTCATTGTGGTTGCAATGAGATCAAGTATCTTTACTACCTTTTCCGTGATGCAAATCAGCGATTCTTTGTGTCCTCATTGTGGCTGTGGTTGTTGGCTATCGCACTCTACTTGTAGAGTAATTCTAAGTAACTACTCCTAAAATCAGCTGAATAAGCGTTTGGACATTCTTGCTATTTTATTTCAATGCCAGTATCTTATGCAGTGAGGCTGTACACTTAGGCAAATCTGTAGATCTGTGGGGTCCGGTACTAGAAACGGGTTGCAATTAGGTGCAGTTTCCCTATGTCATTCACAATTCACATGCCATAAGTAATGGTTGGTTGCATTTTAGATAATTATTTGATCTCCCATAGAAAACTACGTGTCCAAGGAGGTTTGACAACCCCTAGTGTTGCAATTCCTTGTGCTTGACCTTCAGTGTTGATGACGTGTGGTAACTGTGTTGAATGTGCAGATACTTAGAGTTGGAAATCGCAGAATTTGAAATGGGTTCTATGGTGGACGCGGTGGTGAGCCAAGGAATGGTGACATCAAGAGAAAAGGGCTTGCAATTGATTCGGGAAACGCCGCGGGAAATCAATGACCTGTGCTTGTTTGGGGACCAAGTGCGATTGCAGCAAGTGCTGGCAGACTTTTTGCTCAATGCAGTGCGTTTCACGCCCTCCTCCGAGGGCTGGGTCGGCATCAAGGTGGTCCCAACGAAGAAGCGGCTTGGTGGTGGCTTTCACGTTGTGCACTTAGAATTCAGGTGTGGTTAGTTGGGCCATCTTCCATTCTTTTCCTTGCAAAATAATTAGTTCTAAGGCCTCACTCTAAGCAATAGTAGAAATTTCAATTGAATCCTTAAGGCATGTTCTCAATTGGTTTTACGAGTGGTGTTAGCGAGGATCTTAAGGAATGATTTTAAGCACTCCTTTTGACTGGAATATGAAGGAGTGTGTTTTCATCGCCAGATCACTTAATAAGTTAACTGCGCCTACAATTGTTCAAATAAGCATTTGAGCATGGTTCCTATTAATGAACTGTTTTTAGATTTTGTTGACTCTTCTCGGGATTCACTGAGGGCTTCCAGATTCCTTTCAGCATGCAATTTTCAGACACCGTATGAATAATCTGTGAATTTTTTAAGCGTTGGAATTGGGCGTTGGAAACTCCAAATCGACCCTAGGCTCTCATGAATAGGCTGGTTTAAGAGAGGGGTCGCATGTAGGTGCAGTTTCCTTACAACTCACTGGAGAGATCACTTTGTGTTCAAGAGCCAGTTTCTCTCGAGATCAAATTTTCTTCTCAATGCACGATGATTTCTTATGCAATCTTTCAAACACTGGGAGACTGTAGAGACAACACAGAAGCTAATTTCTATACAAGGATGAGTGGCCATAAACATTTAGCCAATTCATGCTTCCACCAAACTTGCTAACTGAAGGCAAATCAAGTGTTGGAAGAGACGAGTTGCTGTTGCTTCAATGGGAGTTGCTGTTCCCACGTACAAGGGGTCATTCAATGGGAGCCAGGGTCAGGTCTTTAACGGTTTTCTTTTACGGAGTACTTCATTTTCGTAATGCGCTTTCGATTGTGTTAACGCTAAACACCCTGGCTGTGGATTGTGTGTTTCAGAGTAACACATCCCGGGTCAGGGCTGCCAGAGGAGCTCGTGCATGAGATGTTTGACCGGGGGCGAGGCATGACCCAAGAAGGCCTGGGCCTGAATATTTGCCGGAAGCTCGTGAAACTGATGAACGGCGAAGTCAAATACATCAGGGAGCCCGGCAAAAACTACTTTTTGGTCAATCTGGAGCTTCCATTAACTGCAAGAGACGACTCGGGTGCGTTGCGGTAACGCGGATTCACATTGTGTACTCATTCACGGCCTCTCCCATCACTGCTTCAAGTGTATCTCTACAGAAACCAGAAAATACCAGAGACTAAACTTCAGGGACAGTCTAGTCCCGCCGTGTGGAGTTTCAGGCATGGAAGACGCATTCAATTCAATCGAGGTCCTTCTGTTCAATTGCTAGCGCTTCTACCAATGCCGCCAGTGCCACCCATTTTTGTTGGTTCACGGTTTGGAGTCCTGTCTCTTGGGTACCAACAAGGGTGACTGGTCACCGCGTATGATCGTGGCGACGTATGACCGAGGTTGAATCTGTTTGCCTCCAAATATTCTCTGGCAGCTTGGTGTGACCTCTGCCCACCTGCTTCAATATCATGGACGCATTCAAACGGGTGAGGAGCAGGATTTGGTCCCAAACTTTTCTAAACGCACTGTGTTCAAGCCTGTTTAGGACTTGCAATTTTGAAACTTGAGCTTAGACAGAGAGATGATTTGATATGGTTTTACTCTGCTATTGAACAGGCTTTTGAATTTGTTTTATCGAGGCGCTATGCATTGTGTATATCGATGACGTGTAGTCCGGGATGTGTGGTTGGCGGACCGTTCTTCTGTTCACAAACCCGATCCAGAGCCCTGATACAGTGAAGAACTATTACAGTGTATCTCAGTAGCGACTTTTAGCTGCTGTTATTGATATTTTCTGCTTCTAGATTCTTAAGGAGCTGTATTTAGGGTTCCAATGTTTGGTGCATCGTCTTGTATGGATGTTAGTTTAGTCGGCCTTTTGGCTCTTGAGGTTTGTATTTTGTACTGAATTGTAGGTCTAGCGCTGGGAGGTTTCAGACAGTTATTGGACAGTAACCCTCCTGGGAGATCTATGGCTATATATGAGTCGAGGAGAAGACAGGGTTATGGCTTTGGACCCTCCTCTTTTCCAACACCAATGCGTGGGTGTGATGACAGCATCTGAAGGGTGTTATGATTTTGAAATTATGATTTAGGAATCATTCTTTGAATACGAGGGACCATGGTTTTCTTTATGGTTTAGATGTATGTTTTCTTCATCAGTGTTTGCGTTACTACATATTTACAGAATATAGTACTCGTGATTTTTCTTTGCAGTATATCTGGCACAGGGTCCATAAAAAATTCATGTAGCATCATTACAATCTTGAACACCATCTTTTTGGAAGATATTTTGAGTAAAAGATGAAATCTTGTGCAGTTGTAATTGCAGATACTACAATGATGAAGAGAAGAGTCGAGAAGATTTAGGAAGAATTAAATGGCTGGAAAGAATGTAGACTGTATATCAGTCGAAAAGTATATAGCCGAAGAGTCTTTAGTGGCCGTGGAGATTCCTTTGTGTACGAATAGTCCCCTGTTCAGAAATGTCATAATGTTTGCAGATTTTCTGAATCTATGGTAATATTGTAAGTTCTGTGATTGGTCTTCTAGATTGCTTGCTGATGTAAGGCAATATGAGGTCGAGAAACACAAGAAACTCTTCACAACAGTAAGGGTCCTGCAGTAAAGGAGATCCTTCTTCAGCCATTGGGGTCATGGGGTTGGTAATCCTCAGTGCTAATAGCTGATGATGGGCTGATATCTCTGCAAAACTAACCTACAATTCAGGTTATCAGAATTACAATAACTTACAGTATAAGATTTGGTGTTTTACTTTTCCTGCAATTGGACTTCATAAAATGGTGAAATTCCCACCACCTCCACCACCACCACATAGGTACTCCGTAAAGGGAGAGTCTGAAACAAGAATCTCACGAGAGTCCTAAACCAGACGATGCTACGCAATGGCTCGTCACTGCAGCGGGCCAGATGATTGGGAGTAACCATGCATAGGCTTGGCATGACTGCTCATGTCATCTACCGAGAGAATTTCGACGAGGAAACCGGCGATTCCAATGCCCCGTGATTGCTGTAGAAAGTAACGAAGTTGAGAGGACAACAACAAATCCGGACCGCATTAAAGAACCATACGAGAAAATAGCAAACTGAACGCTGCGCTCAAAAGAAGTGAACAAGCTGACCCCGTAGAGATATGTGCGGAGCGCACAGTGTCCGGAGCACGAGCTCAGCTGAAGATTGAGGCTGATGGACGCGAAGTCGGCGTCGACGAAGATCCATTATGGCACTGAGGACAGCAACAAGGTTTAAAACTGAGTGATGCTGTAGACAGCAACAAGTATTAAGGAGCTTGTATGATACTCTTGTTGACGAGATGGACCCTACAGCAGTGGCCAGGTCTGAATGTGGGGCAATCCATTCTCCTCTTGCTATTCTCTCGCAACAGGTGGAGCTGGAGGCATGGATGGAAGGTGGCGTGGAACTTGATTTTCACTCGCCAGAGTATGCGAAATTCAGAATGGAGCAGGAGGACGTGGAGGAAATCTCACCTTACAAGGAGTTTTACAGCTGGGACTCGCCGTGCTCGGATTCGAACAGCATTCTTGACATTTCAGGTACGTCGTTCTCTAAACCTGGGGATCAATCAGAATTATAATTTTTTGAAGTCTCCGATGCATGTGCACCAGTTCATATGAATACAAACTCTAAATTTCAGGTGGGGATTCTGGGTGGAGATACACAAACCTTAACACTCAAAACGTTTTTAATACGAGTTTGTCTAATGACATTCTAGAAAACCTTGCTCGCTTGCCATACTAGCACAGTTGTCTCACAGTTAAACTATGTCATATCATTTCAGGTGGCGATTCTGGGTGCGGGTGCACTAACCTTACACTCAATACTTCTTTAACTTGACCTACTCGGAAACGACCTTTTAGAATGCCCTGCACGCTTGCCATACTAGCAGACTTGTCACATATTCAAACTATGTCATAGTGAAAAAGTTGGGAACCCAGCTGGTAAGATTAAAGAGGTTTCCATGTACATCCTTCCAGAGTGGGTAACCGAAGACGATGCGGAGCTGGAAGCTATCGTGGAAGCTGCCGAAGCGGAGCTCCAGAAAGCCACACAAACCTTGCAAAGCCAAGCCCGAGCGAAGCATCTGGAAGACGAGGAGACGAAAGCATTGATGCAGGAATGGAGCCTCAACGACCGAGCCTTTGATCCCTTGCCACCAGTCATTGATGATCCTCCACCTGCATTGGCAAACGGACTAGGTCCCGTGCTGCACATGCGCAATGGTGGCTCACTTCGTTCCATGAGCCCCTCGCACTTCCATGGCGGAACAGCTTCTATGGCGGAGCAGCTTGTGATGCAAGTGTCCAATCCAATGGTGGTGCCGTCTGAAATGGGGACAACGTCCATGGCAGTACTGCGCAGGATGGCCATGGCAGGAGTGGAAGGGATGGGTGCGCAGGCTGTGATGGCTATGCCGTTGGAGGATATCACAGGAAAAGGAGTGGATCAGCTTTCGGTTTAATACAGAGATCATGCAGGCTTTGCACAATGTCGTACGAATGGGTAAGTTTCCCTATGCTCGTTGTGGAGTATTAGGAGTTGAGCTTCTCTGATTGATCCCCCTCAGCTACCTAATCATGTAAGGTTGATCATATTGTATATTAAGAGGAAAAACTATGCGTGAAAATGGGTCCATAACATGACATTCTTCTAAACATTCATGACGTTTATGTTTCTTCTAAACATTCATTAACGTTTAGAAGCCACTCTCAAGAAACATCTCTTAATTACTCTTAACCAGGCACTCTTCTTCAAAACAGCGTCACTTACAGATCAATAGTGTCATTGTCGTTGTCAATAGTGGTTCCTTTCGACTTGAACAATGCTACTATTGTTACATAGCACATTTAGTGAAAGTTTGTTTTATGTACAACTTGCACCAGAGTAAAAATGAATACGGTTTGTTCCAGTGAGGGAGCTACTCAGGGTTCTAAATCTCTTATACATTCTCTTAAGGAAACCACGATAAATCATACGGACTTCGAGAGACAAACCTTGCTAGTACGAGATTGATTATGTCGCTAGATTGCAGATAATCATTGAATGTATCGTGAAACATTTATATATCCGAGCTGACCAGGGGAACGTTTGGCAAACAGGTTTGCGGCATTAGGGTACGATGAGAGTGACGCGCTCACCTTGCGAGAGAATAGCTTCTGTGGAAGGGGAAGTAAGAGAAACGGAGTGGCCAACGATGAGTTGTACATGGAGCTTGAGGATCTGGCACCGATGGCCATGGCGAAAATCGAAGCTCTGGCGCTGGAGGGTCTGAAGATACAAGCAGAGATGGCTGAGCAAGAATCACCCTGTGTTATTGAGCCTCTGGCAAGCGAATCAAACCTTGTGAGGCCTGGTAAGAGACTGGGCAAGCTACCCGGGAGACCACCTTCGCTGGATGACGGTAGCGAGGAGAATTTCATGTCCATGGCGGTTTCCTTGGATGAATGGATGCGCCTCGATACGGGCGTTTGGGGTGAAAACGAGAGAGAGGACCAAACTCTGGCCGTCATAGCTGCGCACAGCACTGCACATAATGAGAGAGACAGAGTTCTTGTTTCAAAGAAGGAAAAAGGCAGGAATGCGAGCACGGGCTATATGGGACAAACCGTAACTCTGGCCATGTTGGTGCAACTCAGGGATCCTCTCCGTTGCAACGAATCTGTCGGTGCGCCCATGATGGCCCTGGTGCAAGCAGAGAGACTGACGGTGCCTTGGAAGCAAAAGCTACGGCGAAGAATCATTACCTCGTTGCCTGGTAGAAGAAACAATGGAGAAGAGGATGAAGAGAATAAGAACCCTCGGTTTAAGATCGTTGGTGTCACAGTGGCGGGGTTGAAGACAAGTCCGAGCTCCCCTGCAAAGAAAATAGGAGCATGGGGTAGCAGAAAACAACTTCAGGCAGGCTCCCGGTGGCTTGTTGCTTAGGGGATGCAAAATGCTACCAAAGCGCACCCAGCCTTGAAAAGCAAGGCTCCACAGGTAAAAGTCCAACCAGGGGATTCTTTGTGGAGTATTTCAACACGAGTTCATGGATCAGGTGCGAAGTGGCGAAACTTGGCCCGGTTGAATCCGCATATTCGCAATCCCGATATCATCTTTCCGGACACGAGCATCCGGACACGCTAACATTGGCAAGGCACTCAAATTTTTTAAAGCTGCAGAAGAGGAGTTTAGTTTGTAAAGATTCAGCATGATACTTGATCTGTTTCTAGGCTCCTCTGTGATTCTCAGATAGTGGAATGCAGGATTGAAATATTGGACATACTTGAGAGGTGAAGGGTAACTATTTCATCATAAACCTCATAGACTGCTCGTCTATTATACAATGTCAAACATCCAGAAATTCTTCATTTTAGAATTGCTTTCCAAACACTTGTAACTCTCTGGAATTTCTTTCACACACTTGGTCAGGTTCCTACAATTAGACGGGGTGAACAATTCTGAGAAACAGTGTTCAGAATTATGAATCCAATTTTTGCAGCATTCGTTGGTAATGGACATTGCATGAAATGTCGCTTGACAGCCTGATATTGTCAATGTCTAATATACGAATTAACTTTCCAGCACGAGTGCAGCATTCAAATGTTCATGGGTTCCTTTCGTTATCTTTTAAACATGAAAACGGTACCTCCAAAAAGTTGAGGTTCGACATTAGTCGAGAATGTGATTCGTGTCCTTGGGAGGCGAGCTGAGCTTCAGGCTCTAATTACAAGCTGACTAGAGTTGTAATCCCAAACAGCACATTTCATCACCATGCGAAATAAAAGAATTCCAACAATGGCTGCATTTCAAAAACATGAAATCCTGCCTCTCTAGCAGTTTCTGGCATTAAACGAGAGAAGATCTGAAATGTTCAGAGAGTGGATTCCAGACTAACTTTCTCTTCCTACAAAAAATTTGTGATTGCCCGGTGGTAACCTATAGAATAGATCTGCAAGCTAATAACATCTTAAAGACTACACTCTTGTGGTATTTAAAAAAACTGTGCTATGATTAAGACCAAACCTACAAATGGGTCCTTTCACCACTCGCTTTTGCATTACCTCCAATTTCTATGTCCCGCTTGGGATAAAAGAACATGTCCCAACGCTTCTCATTCCTCCAAAGTTGGCACGCTTTTCAACTATCAAAAGGAATCTGGTGTTCCAAAAATCCCCTAAACTTGAAAGATTTTAGAAGGCATGAGCTGTAATCTTCTGGCAGGGACTTTCACTCCTTTTAGTGTGAGTAATAACCTTTCTCCCCCGAATCACCCTGTCAACAGGCTGTGAAGCCGTCAGTAATCAAAACAATCATATGAAGTTGGAATTTGTCATCAATCTGATAGCTAGACAGTTGTGCAGCCCTCACCGATTTCTAATGTCTAAGCTGCCAGTGGAAAGTAGCGACACACCTCGATTTCTTGTCCGCAATCCTCAAGTAGCATCAAACCATGAAATTGGATTTCCCTTTGGCTGGTGATTGCAAAGTCTCTGGCTCTTGCCCTGCATATTCCAATAGAAAGTCATCCACCTGTTTCACATACATTGATCTGATGGTAAAATATAAAAGGATATAGAGCTAGTTCCAAAATTGAATGTCGGAACATAAATCTTGACCGTAGACAGCACCTGAGAAGGTCACATAGATGCATGGTTTCGGAACCCTAACAAAATGGTAATCCTACCAGGCACAACGAGAGCGGCAAACAAAAATCATGCAATTCAACTTTGGATATAGAAACCTAAACCTAAATCTAGAAGCCTAACCTGACTATATCTGCGGGTTCATAAGCAGAGCTCTTTCTATGCAAATGGAAAAACCTCTGACGGGAGAACTACTCAAAAGGTTTCAAACGATTGACACTGAGCCTGCATTGAAGAACCAAGAACTAAAGAACCATACAGAACAGAGAGCTCCGAAGACGAACTAAAGGGCTGTACAGTATATAATGTTCTCAGAAATTTTATATTCCTCATATGTCGTAAAAGTAGACAATACCAAACATACCTCGTTGGACTTTATGGCTGACGAGAGGTCGGGGCTCCTCGCTGTTACTCTTTTCTATCAAAGTTTGTATCCTGGTTGAAAGTGGCGGCATCCTATCCAAATTCAAATCACCGTCATCAGCTCTACTCTTCTAATTGCATGAATACGCACAGAAAAGCCCAATAATCACTAAGGTAGCGGTGCCATATTTGCAACACCTGCTTGAATTCTACACCCTAAAATCTTGCACAATGAGCACATATTGATTATGAGAATGTACACCACGTGAACACCACGCCAAGAAATCCCGTAAGTTTTAGGTCATCTACCAAACAAAACTTTGAACCACTGTAACTTTTGCAATTGGTCTCCATCAAATGCATTCTCTAATGCGTTGGAATCCTCTTTGATTTGCTAACAAGAATTTTCAAAAATATGTCCATCCTACTAAGATTTTCTATTCTTAAAGTGTCATTTTTAGGTGCGGTAACCATACACATGGATTCTAAGAAAATCCTCTCCCTGTCGATGCGCCTGGAATCAGAGAGTAAGAAATTTTTAAAAAGGATACAAAGCATGGCATTCACCTGCTCCCAGCTCTCCCGATTTCCTCCTCCACAGCATTCCGGAAGCCCACGAACCTCTCCTGCAGATTGCGATTCTCCCGCCGGAGGGCATCCAGCAGCGACGACTCGCCCGCCTTCATCCTCTCCAGCTCCTTGTCCTGGTCGATGAGTCGCAACGCCAACACGAGTGTGGACGCCGCAAGGGCCATATTGCCCAGGCCCGTCTTCTGCCGCTTCAACCTTTGCCAAAATGTAATGTTGTTTCCTTCTCCGATGCTACTCATAGTGGCGGAATCGAAATAACGAGAAATCTCGAACACGACTCTAAAACCCTAAAACCCTCACGCTCCTCTGAGTCTTGCAATCGCCGCTGTCGACAATTTATAAAACTTCAAATCACAACGAGCACTGGTGAAAACGAAATGAGGAGTATGCGGGGGAGCATTTCCAGAGGATACACTGTGGGTTACACTAATAAACTATTTCAATATAATGTGATCCTCAGTGGATGAAAATTATCAGTAGTCATCCATGCACGGCCTTCGATTTCCGTGCACTCTCAACGACGATAGATTGACTTGCAAACCCGGCAATTTTTTTCGAATTTGGAAAGTTTGTAATGGCATGCTCTACAAATGGTCTGCACTTCTGTTTCTCGCAATCGAAAATCCATCTCAGGATTTAGGGTTTAAGGATGGCGTTATTACGAAGTGGAACCGGAGTTGTTCAGGATTGTATCGCCATTTGATTCACTGCTCGTAGTTTGCTTCCATAAGCGCAATGGCATTCTCTGCAAATCGTCTGCACTTCTGTTTCTCGTGAGTTTCAAAGCTGGCGAGGGTTTGAATTCTATCGCAGGGTTTGGGGTTTAACGATCGCGTGATTGGAATCAACGACGTTTACTCGTTCCTGGATGGTATCGCCGTTTGGGCGTTCCTGAAGGATGGCGGCTTTATTCTTGATGGATGACGATTGCGATTGGCTGAGAGAGCCACCTTTGAGCGAGCTTGAAATCTCAGACGTGGGTGCAAAGAAGAAGAGGCAGAGGAAGACGGTGACATTGGACGATCTCCTGCAAGCGGACGACAAGGAGACGGTTCGGAAGTTGAAGGCGAATGTGAAAAGGCAGAAGCTGGGCAAACTCAAGTCGGGTTTGTATGCTTCCTCAGATGAGGAGAATGAAGGTGTATGTGGGCCGAAACTGCGGGAACGCATTGTGGACTTGGAGAAGCAGATTGCAAGTGGTGGTGGGGAGGAAGTGGAACCGGAGTGGGGAGCGACAATCTTTGCGGCACCATTGGAATTTCCGTCTCTGGTAGAACTCAGACCCTCTTTTGTATGAGCAGCAAATCTTCCGTCGTTGTGGTTTTAGTACGGTGTTCTTGTGTTTTGGAGTTTAAGCATGTCAATTAACGTTACATAGGTGGGATACATTCTGACAACTCGTGGCCATTGTAATTGCCGTGAGTTCTGTGTCATTCACGTTTGCTGCACAATTGGAATTCTTGTCCTCGGTTGACTCAGACCTGTTTTATATGAACAGCTTGCCTCCCGTCATTTTGGTTAGGGAATGCAGTTGTTTTGCATGCTAGTCAACGTTACATATTTGGGATGTATTCTGAGAACTTTTCGCCATTGTACTTGCCGTGAGCTCTGTGTCATTCACGTTTCTCTGCAAATGTCTGGTTAGATTAGGGAGAGTGTTTGCTGCACCATTAGACTTCTTGTCCTTGATACACTCAGACCTGTTTTGTATGGCCAGCATATCTCCCATCGTAGTGGTTATCGTATGGACTTCTTGAAATGTGGTTGTCATTGTAACTTTTCAGAGATCAATTTTAACATTTAATAGCATGTCTATGTAAATTACAGAGGTATCATACCATAGGTTGTTAATGTAGAGGTAACATGCATTCTAACAACATCTGGTCATCAGAATTTCCTTGAATTCTGTGTCATCATGTTCCTTTCCAAGTATGTGGGTAGATAATTAAAGAGTGATGTTAAGATTAGAGGGGCAGTTTGAACTCTGAACGTCAGAGGTCAGAGTGTCTCCCTTCCAATTTCCACCTGAATGTTTTGGTGTTGTGGCAATTCTTGGTCGAGTTTTTCTTCCATCCAAGTTGAAAATTAAGACTTCTTGAAATTGAATTCTTTGTTCACGTGGAGTTTTAGATTTAAATTGCACCGCTAGTCTGAACGCCCTCTGTAATGTTTGATTTATTCAGTAAACATGATTTGGAATTAAGACTACTTTATTCACTCAAGAATCTTTGTTCACGAGTTTTTGTGATTTCAATTGCACTGGTAGTCCTAAGACCCATTCTAATGTCTGACTAATGTTTCGTGTCAGACCTGCGGAGGCGTGCCTATTCTTCAGCGGGCGCTGCAAGCATCGAAGGAGGAAAGGCGTGAAACGCCTATGGAAGAGTTAGCCAAGTCGGGTTTTCTGCGAGCATGGGCCGTTTGTACTAATCGCTGTGACGAGTCAACCTTACGGTGGGCGTACCATCAAATGGCGTACTCAAGTGACGCTTCTCTAGAAAAGTCTACCTGCAAGTTTTTGTGTGATTTAGTCTCTCAAGTTGCCACGGTAAGCCGCATATGAAAGTTCCTGTTCTCTGGCAGAGCGAGCTACTGAGCGTTTGTACATCATTGTCTCTGTCAATGACAAGTAATGTTTAAAGTCCTCATTACTTTGTGCTGCTACGTCATGTTTCAGAAATCGCTTTCTCAGTTTTAAAGACTGTCTGCTGTGTTTTTTAAACCAAGTCATGTTATTAATTATCAATCTCATCAGTTTCTTTTTCGGAGAGCGTTCCCTATCGTTTGTATGATTTGATAGAATTGAGGGAGTAAGCCTTTTGGACTAACATAAAAATTATCTGCATTTTGTGTTTGCAGGATCGGGCAGCCCCTTATCGGATGGATTGGCTACCAACCCTGGTGGACCTTAAGCAAACTCTTGTTGTGTACGGGTATCAGGAGAGCTCGAAAGATGGTGAAAACATGGACTTCTCCAATGAGAGTATTGAGAGGGGACCCCCTAAAAACTTGCGTTCCGTACTTGAATTCATAGCTACCTGTTTTGTGACACAGAATGTGCAACCATATTACACAGTTGTTGATATTGAGAGTCTTTTAGTTATTGTGATGCACCTTACCCTGGAGCGCGGATTGCAAGAAATAATGGATAAAGTGCAAGATTGCATTCTTGCTTTGATTCGCTATCTTATTCCCGAAGAGTGGGAGGCGGTTTGTCCACGCGTGGCAGAGCGTATATCTGTTTTGGCCGAAGGACCTCACAACGGGGTTTACCTTCTCGGAGTATTGAGCGGACTAGGCAAACGTTCATTGGATTTGCGACATCGTTTGGCTCTACAGGGTCTCACAAAGCTCGCAGGACGGAAAAAGCTTCTTGCCACTCCTCGAGAAGTTGCTGCATTATTTGAGAAAGTTAATCTGAAGGCTAATATAGTGGACTTCGAAAAGCTCTACTACCAAGTGGTAATTGCAGACACCTTCTTGTGGTGCAATGAAGGCCTGAAGGACGAGATTGCACTTTTGACATGGCTCAATTTCCTCGGCAAATGTTCAAGGCAGATCTACATAGGTGATGAGCGCCCCTTTGCCACCAGGTTGAGGAACACAGCGTCCTTTCTAGTGCAGAAATACGAACATGAGGACCACGACAGGGAGGACATGTAGTGACTTCTTTGCTCCCAGTGCGAGGCAAGTTTTGAGGCCATGTTATGTCACAGTTTGTGCACTGTGATTCGTATTTGTCACTGAGTGATGCTAAGATGTGGTGTTTCTGTATATTGTAGTTTGGTAGCAGATTCTGCACCCGTTTGACGAATCAAGTGTCTTTTGCAAAAAAATGCAATTAGGCGTATATCAGTTTTGTGAATATTCTCAGAAGATTCTCTTTTCTTTTCTACCATATAAAATATTGTATTTTTGAAAATTATTTTTCCTAAAATTTCAGTATTCATTTTTCGAATTATTTACGCCGAGTCTGATTTCACAACGCGTGATTTCCTAGGGTGCATCTGGAAGAACGATTCTCTCCATTCAATCTTTGCAGTTTCACATGAATTAAAGATTTACCTCTACTGATGTGCGTTGCGCAATGGTCTAAAACCTGAACGAGGAGTTCTTGCTACTGCGAATGGAGGCAAAGGTCGATAATCAGAGAAATGAATTATGTTGCAGACTTCTTAGATACTCAGTGATGGCGAATTGTCCTTTAATGATATCCCTTAAGATCTCGCAACAGATGATGCTGACGATGCTGACAGGACCAGCGAAGTGTTGTTATTTATGGTGGTTTTAGAACTGAACAAACTTGGGGTGCAGGAATCTCAAAACCCCTCTGTGACCTACAGGGCAGCAGGATGCATATTTTCTCGTTTGTTTGGTTTGAAAAACACCTTGTGACTAGCTTACATTTTGGGTGATGCTTTGCAATAGCAATAGTTAGCGAACGATTATTCTTCAAATGTGTTGGAAAAGTTCATCATGGTGTTTTGTCCCATGGAACTGTAAATCAAATCATCATTGATAATATATTTGGCGACAGCCACCTTCGTCATTTCAGTGTGAAAAATCTATACACTGTTAGCTTCTGTTACTCTAATATCTAAAATCTCATTATCTTTGAACCTAAATTTATTCAATACAAACCACACTAGTGTATGTGTCAAGACCTGAGCATACTCCCAGTTAGGCAATCCATTGCCTTGCCCTGCGATGATCGCCTCGACTTGCCCGACTTTATGAGTCCATGTTTGCATCGAGTTGAATCTAGACAGTGGTTGTAGAAACACATCCTTCCCTGCAGAATTGGGTGTCGTTCAACACTCCTAGCTCACTCC
Source organism: Straminergon stramineum (assembly GCA_963920665.1). Classification (NCBI taxonomy): domain Eukaryota; kingdom Viridiplantae; phylum Streptophyta; class Bryopsida; order Hypnales; family Calliergonaceae; genus Straminergon; species Straminergon stramineum. The sequence goes on along the minus strand of OY987263.1, from coordinate 21,922,519 downwards.
AGCATTGCTTTCTGGGCCTAACAGAGGCACGAACTTCACTTGCGCGGAGGAGTCCCTTCTGCAGAGCGAGTTTTTCCTCCAGGAAACATCGCTTGATGTGATTATTAGTTTGAGACAGGTAGAAAGGAATCTAGAGAGAAATTTGCTACAAAACCCTAGCTTCCGCAGAATGCAAATCAAAGTGACGCCTATATTGGGTTCCAGTATTTCAGGGACTTTGTTCTTCGAGAATTAGGGTTTAGGGTTTAGGAATTGGTTTGAGTGACACACAAAAGTGAATTGTCATTCTATCCAACGGAAATGTTTAATTCTAAACGCTAAATCCTTAGCCCTGATCCGGAAACACTTGGAATTTGAGATGGACTGAATTCTGCTGAATGAGTTGGAGGCGGAGGTGGAGAAGGAGAAGAAGATGCAGGGGAAGTGATGGAATCGTTCGGGGGCGATGCAGTCAAAGGGAATTCTGTTACAATGTCTGCTGCTCGTGTATATGTTGGGGTGACTCTTGAAGAAGGTTTGCTTGGATGATGAAGATGCATGGACGCCAGTTAGTTTGGTGGTTGTGGACCAGGAGGTCGTCGCCGTTGTTTTCAAGGTGGGATACAAGAAGGTTTAATTTTTTCATTGCGAAGCTCACATTGGAACACCTTGTACGCCTCCTCGATGCAAATTCTTCCTCCTTTTCACATGCAACTTAGACTTCTTGCAATTTACTCCTGAATGAGTTTTTTAGGCTTTCTGTGACGCAGCCCCGCACTTGTAATTCAATGGCGAAGAGTGTTCTTCGAGTGTTTAGTGTTTAGATTTGTACTTTCTAGTGGAATTCGATAATGCAGGTTGTCATTGGCACGCAGCCCCGTACTTGAAGTTGAAGTGATCCTAATGGGGAAGAATGTTCGAGAGTTCTTCGAGAATTAGGGTTTTAGGGTTCGGAATTGCACTTTTAATGGAATTCAAATGTGCAGGGTGCTCAGGAAGCAACGTTTCAATTGCACCGCACTTTCCAGTTCTGATGCACGCACGGCTTTGAATTTTAAAGATGGGGTACGAAGCCAAGAAGAGACGTGGAAAACATCTGCGAAGGAGGGAGTGCAGGTTTCGGAGAAAAGAGGAGTCCAAGCTAATTGGAGACATTATGCTCGACAATTGCAGGACTGTACAAAAGAGAAATCTCTAGCAGAAGGAAGAAGAGTGCACGACCGCATACGAAGGAACCAAGTCGAACCGGATACTTACCTCAGTAACATGCTCATCAGTATGTATGCCAAGTGTGGGAGCGTCGAGGAGGCTCACAAGGTGTTCCAAGCTACGGTAGACAAGGATGTGATATCGTGGAATGCCATGATCTCTGGTTTTGCAATGCACGGACAGGGTCAGGAAGCGGTGGATCATTACTACCAAATGCAACAAGAGGGGTTGAACCCGAACAAGAATACTTTTATAAGTATCCTCAGTGCTATAAGCAATCCTTCAGTGCTTGAACTTGGAGCGCAGCTTCACAGAACTATTATCAAGGCTAGGTTTGAAACAGACGTCACGGTTGGAACTGCACTTATCAGCATGTATTGCAAGTGTGGAAGCGTTGAACTTGCACAGAAAGTTTTCAATGAAATGCGAGAACCGAATGTAGTCTCTTGGACTGCATTGATTTCTGGGCATGCACAACAGGGGCACAGTAAGGAGGCGTTTCAGTTGTTTAACAAACTGATTCGGAGTGGAATTCAACCGAACAGAATCAGCTTCGTGAGTATTCTCGGTGCATGTACGAACTCCAATGATCTGAAGCAGGGCGCGGAGCTTCATACGCATATCAAGCGAGACGGACTTGAACAAGACCTGCTTGTAGGAAACACGCTCATCAGTATGTATGCCAGGTGTGGCAGCTTATCAAATGCACGTCAAGTATTTGAGAACATGCCCAGCCGCAACGTCATCTCATGGAATGCCATGATTGCAGGGTACGGGGAAAGTCATGTGGACGAGGCTTTCAGGCTTTACAAACGAATGCAAGAGAATAATATTCAACCAGATAGGTTTACATATGGAAGCCTTTTGTCTATGTGTGCAGATCTAGAGCGGGGAAAAGAACTCCATTCCCAGATTATGCACAGCAGTTGGCAGTCAGACGTGCACGTAGCAACTGCCTTGATCAGCATGTATACCAAGTGTGGGAGTCTGGAAGAAGCACGCAAGGTTTTCGATAACATGCCCGGAAAAAACGTCGTGTCGTGGAACGCATACATCGCTGCTTGCTGTCGCCATGGTGCTGAGAAGGAAGCTTTTGAGGTCTTTAAGCAGATGCGCCAGGGTGCCATCGCTCCGAACCACGTAACTTTTGTTACGCTTCTCAGTGCATGCTCTAGTCTAGAAGATGGAAAATCCATTCATGACAGGATTGCGAGATTGGGAATGCTGTCCAACAATGACGTTGCAAACGCTCTCATCAGCATGTATGGGAGATGTGGAAGCCTAGCAGATGCCCGTCAGGTCTTTTACAGAATCCGCGCTCGAGATCTGGACTCCTGGAATGCCATGATGGCTACATTTGTCCAGCATGGTGCAAACGAGGCAGCCTTTGAGTTGTTCAGAAAATATCGTAGAGAGAGAGGTAAATGTGACAAATACACTTTCATCAGCGCTTTAACAGCCATAGCGAATTTGGGGGATTTGAAGTCAGGCAGGAAGGTGCATTCTCTCTTAGAGAAGAAAGGGATGGGGGATGACATCCAAATTTTAACCACTCTCATAAGGATGTACTCCAAGTGTGGAAGCCTGGGTGATGCTTGCAGCGTGTTCGATAATATCTCGGAGAGAGACGTAGTCTGTTGGAATGCGATGTTGACTGCCTATACTCGCTGTGACCGTGGTCAGGATGCTTTGAAACTATTCCAGCATATGCAATCGGTCAGGGTGAAGCCTGATAGTGCTACCTACGCTAGTGTCTTGAATGCATGCGCTGGTTTGGGAGCTTTAGAGCATGGAAGGAGCATTCATGCACAGGTGAAGGAGTTAGACACTCGTGTTAGTAACGCTCTTATTGAGATGTACTCAAAATGTGGGTGCTTGAGTTCTGCCATCCAGGTATTCAAGAGGATGTCAAAACGAGACCAATACTCGTGGAATGCCTTGATCGCTGGATTCTGCCACAATGGTCAAGGAAGCGAGGCTCTCAAATGGTATGAACGTATGCTACGGGCAGGGGTTTTGCCGAACAAGGCCACTTTCACAAGTGTTCTGTCTTCACACGGTCAGCTGGGTGAGGTAGACGAGACTTTTGAATTTCTTGAGTCTATCAAGCAGAAATGGAGTTTTGAGCCATCAGAGGAGCATTACGCATGCATGGTTAACGCTCTAGGTCGAGGAGGTCTCTTGAAGGAGGCTGAGGAATTCATTGAGGAAATTTCACCGGCTCCTTCGATGTGGGAATCCCTTCTAGTAGCATGTAGAGTCCACCAGAATGTGGAACTTGCGGAGACTGCTGCTGAGCATCTACTGGATGGCAAGGCCCAAGCTTCCCCTTCGGCTTGCGAGCAGCTGTTGAGTATTTATACAGCAGCTGGCAAGTGGGAGAACGTCTCTGTCATGAAGGCCACCATGGAAGAGACAGGGATGATGGTGCCTAAGCGTTGCACGATTGAGGTGAACGGTGAATTGCATACTTTTGATACCAATCCAGGAGTTGACGATAAGCTCCAGGAATTTGTGAATGAGATGACGAGTAAAGGTTTCTCGCTGGACCCTCAGGAAAGGGAGGTTTTGTTTTTCTCCCATTCTGCAGAGTTGTTGGCTGTGGCATATGCTCTCCACCACACGCCTCCAGGGACTCCAGTTCGTTGTGTTACTGACACACGTGTAGCTGACCTTAGCCACAAGATGTTGAAATTCATAGCAACGACATTTGGTCGGTACATTTTCGTGAGAGACGCCAACTGCCATCACCACTTCAAACCTGGGCATATTTGTTCATGCGGTGATTATTGGTGATAGTGTGTGAACGAAGGCATTCGTTTCAGAGAAATGGCTGGGATGTGCGTTAGCGCGGCGTTCAATACGTGATTAAGCTTGTAAGACAGTCCTGTGTCCACTTTCCTAGTTACCGAGATTTGAGTGTTTGCATATTCTCAGAATGATTCGTTTCTGGAAAGCTTAGGCCTATTCAATTGTGTTCAGTCCATTCTTATCATTGACGCATTTACCGGTCTGCAATTTACAGCCAATGGCGTATTGTACTCGTTTGGTACAGGTGATCTAGATTATGGGAGTTCGGTGGGCATTTGTGTTCTACAACCAATATTTATTATGCAGCTTTACAGCCCAAATATGGGCCCTCAATTTCTCACGTGTCATTCAATATATGAAGTACAGCTTCCAGGATTTCAAGTGCTTGTTAAACCATTCCCAGTGTGAGACTGGTCATGTACTAATTGACCGATTGACAGAAGAAACTCCTTGCAGTTGGGCATTGGAGATTTTTATCAGTTTGAGGTGGTGCCTGGTACTATACCATACCGGTAATGCCTGAATGTGTCTCCATTCGAAACATTTTTTCCCCTTTCCCCTCCAGGCCATAGCTTCAAAAGAAGAGTACATTGTGCAACGATGTGACCCTGTGGTTCCTCAATAGAGACATCATTGTTTCTTCCTTGCTGAATTTTGTTTCTTAACTCTTTTAAACTTTAATAGCTGAAGTGGATACGAGCATAACATCATCTTATCACTGGTCCAACTGGGGTGGTGGCGCAGTTGGCTAGCGCGTAGGTCTCATAGCTAAAGAGAAATCCTGAGGTCGAGAGTTCGAGCCTCTCTCACCCCACTTATCTTTTGCCGCCTGTTGCATGTGCGACAATATTTTTTTGGCTTGTTTATTGGCCATAACTTTACTTCTAAACCTCCGTAGGATCCCAAATTCGTATCAAAGGTAGATAAGACCATTATACACATTATGTAATTTTTTTCATATTTATCAAAAAAAACAAATACTATTTTTAAAGCACCCCCAATCAGAAGTCAATATGTCACTCTAATAGCCACTTTAGAGGATTATAGAAATATTTTGTACCCAAAAATGTAAATTTGAAGGTAGACAGTGGCATCTAAGGTCATCATACACTAATCAAATGGTTTTCTAAAAATAGTATTTCTTCATCTTGTACATGTACTTAAAGTGTGCTATCTTTGTATCAACACTTTCTATTTTCTAAAAATGAAAACTTGAAAATATCCATTATTCTTGAAATTAATCATTTTGTTAAACTTGAAGTGGCTACATGCTAAAAGTGCCTTACTTCCATACAATTTGCATTGGAAACTAATGATTTGAAGCTCAAAATATTCCAATAGGATGAAGAAATGTATTTTGAATTGTCAAAATATGCTTGGATATTTGCATTGCATGTAATGGGCTAAATTAAGGGATATGAACCCAAAAAGAACGAGGCTTATTACCAAGGTACTCTGCTAAGTATGATTTAATTTTTTGACCGATAGGTGCATGATTAAATTATAACAAAAATTTGGCCAATGACATAGGACTACACTAGAGTTGATGGAAGTTAGTTGGGGTAGTTTTACTTGCACTATCCCTAGTCATATTATCTGATGTGACTAATAGAACATAGTAACAACCAATTGAAGATGTTCTATTTTCATAGTCATATTGTTTGATGTTTGATCCTTCATAGGGAGTGATTAGTGTTTCCTAGTAGTCATATTGTCTAATATTTGAACCTACTAGCTAGCTACTTTGTCCTCTAGGAGGAACATCCACCCATAGTTGCTTCTTTCTCAAGCTAGGCAATCCTCTCACCAAAAAGTTTTAATACATTTATTTGTTTCTACAATTTCTATAAAAGCTATTCATAGGACATTTTTAGACCTTAGTGTCCTTCTTAGGTTAATGTGCTTCAAAGTCAAATTAACATGGTCAAATTCATATTATTTGTAGCAATCTTAGTAGAAGTTCTATTTATTTTAGCAACATTTGTAAACACTAGTTCAATGAACTTTGCATTAACTAGCCAAATGTCCTTGCCACACAAGTGAATCTAAAATCTATAGGTATTAGGACAAACTATTACTAAAACACTAACTCAACTATGCTAATTGTTTGGCAACTATAGAGATAGAAAAATTAGAATTGTAAAAAAGAATAATTAAAATTGATGCTCTTTTCACATCACCTAGTTGAAGATTGCATAGATTGTAGACTTGGCAAATGTAAAATTCAAATACAAATCAATGTATTGTTGCAAATGATGCACAATAGGACTACATTGTCTATCATGTTTTGCAATTAAATGGCCATATTCGTTACATTGAGACTTTTCACAATCTCATTTTTATCCTCAACTCGAAGATAAACCGCTTTATTTCTTTACTAGTATTTTTTTATAAATAGGTAACTACACCAACTATTAGAATTTCATTACAAGATCACTATTTGAGCATTATTTATTTTTGGTTTCAATTACTCTTTTTTTAAATTAATTTTTCAATAACTAGCATTCTCTCTCAAAATTTGCGAAAAGTCTCAATATAACAAATATGGCCTTTTAATGATATTTGATTCCCATAATCAACCTCATACATTGAATGATTGCAATTTGACAAACTCTACATATTATCATTTACAAATTAATGGATTGCTCTATTTGTCTTTCTACAACTCCAAGTGAACCTTTTTATTCAGAACTAGTGCATACGGGTGCAAGCATGGCAAAGTGCTCGGTTTTGTGTCACTTTTTGGAGTATTTCAAGAAACCAAGAGACACTCAATTATTGTAGTGTCTTTGTCTTGTAGTGTCTTTGTCTAAAAAGTTTATTTGCTTTTGGTTCCAAAAAACATAGAAAGGTTTAGTAGGGATATAATTATAATTTTTCACTCCCCAAATGCAAACTTGGTTAACATTAGATGCTTGCTGAAGTAGGAGGTCCATTTGATCTATAGAGTAGCCTTAATTTTTTTCCACAATACCATAGACATTCTAATATCAACTCCAATGCTTATCTTCCCATACAATTTGGAGAGACATGTAGAAGTCTTTCAAAAATGGATTTGAAACACTTCAAGATCATGGTGTTCAAATATAAAATTTGTAACAAAAACAACACATTTTTTCAAAATACAAACATGGAACATGGAACACACTTACTTTTGGGGAACCAAAAATATTTTTTTTGAAAATCTTGTACATAAGATCATTATTTGAGCTACTTTGTCAAGTTTTGAAGCCTTTCATTGAGAACACACTGAAAAATATTATTATTATTATTGTGAAGTGTGATCTCACATAATACTAAATATTGAGTTAAATAAAAGACTTCAAAGTGTATTTTAGAGTAGAGATTCTCTAAATGCTTGCAACCTAAAACTCCTCATACCTTTCATTTTGTCAATCAAAGTGGAATGAATAAAAACTTTCCACTTATACACAAATCTAGGAAACCAAATTGATATTTTTATTTTTTTAAAAGTCATTTTTGTGAGGTGCCCAAGGAGTGACAAAAACTACATTTAATACATTAACTTTTAAACCATGCAGTCAAAAATTATTAAAATTGTTGTGGCTTAGAGCTACTCCATAATCACATGTTGTGTGAAAATTTTCAAAAGAATAAAAAATCATGTTTGTAGTGAGTTGCCCAAAATTTCTATATTGCCAAAAAACGTTGATTGGAACTTTAGGGATTAACCCCTAAGCTCTTTGACATCGAGTTCTAGACAACTAATAGATTGGAACTCAAGTTATATCTTCATTACTGCTTGGATGAAAGTTATCCTAATTTGTGGAGATACTTTATCAAATTGTTCTATCTAATGGTTGGATTCAGTGTTATTAGAATACATATTTTTCTAAAATCATAGATGTCCAAGTATATCAAGTGGTTGACCAAGCCAAAATAGCATTGACTCTAGTTCAAAACTAGATTTGCAAAATGAGGTTATATATGCAAAGAACACAAAAATTTCTAAAAAAACACCATGTCAAGGAAACCTCATTTTGAATCCATTCCAAAAAATTTTACTCAAAAAATGATAATATATTGCTTGAAATCGAATTAGAAGGAATTTTGAAATTTCCCTTTTAAAATTTATAAAAGAATATTGGTGATAGAATTGGTAAATCTAATCATATGGATGGAAACTACAACTTACATTCTACAACTTTTACATGTAGATCACTTCAAAAATATTCTTCCAAAAAATATTTTATAATGACTTTTCTCAAATCACAAATTGAGGAGAAGACTCTAGATGTTTAGGGGTTAACATCTCCTAGACTTGTCTACAAGGGTTTTATCAATTCTATACATTCTTATAGTTGTCAAGTCAAGCTCTTTACCATTAACTTAAATTTTGAGTGCAATTTTTGTGTGCCAAAAATAATTCAAATAAGCAATAATTTTTGCTTTTAGCTATATTAAGTTCCATTTTTTTCAACTTCTACATATGATTGACTATCTCTTGTGATTAGCATGCACGCAGCCCTACCCCCCATTCCTGCCTTGAAAATCCCATGTCGCTAGATTTAAAGAGAGAAAAAAAAACAAAAAACTTCCATGCCATCAATGGGGACTTCAAAAACAAAATGATCATAGCTGTTGATACAATCAATCGCAACCATTGCAAGTAGGTTATAGACTATAGTGCAGAAATATGGATATAGATACAAATACAAAACTCGACTCAAATATCCCATATCAAATGTACATGGAACTGAGTTCCAAAAATACAAGTATGTAGGTGGGTGGGGTACTAGGGGGTTCTAAACACTATATAGAAAATTTAATTTAATTTAAAATCTAAATGGTGTGATTTTTATTGAAATTGGTGTCTCTTTCACTATCCACTCAGAAGACACACAGTCAATAACTTGACATCCTTAGTATATTAAGAAATTGTCACAATTTTAAAGTCACACATTGTTACAAATTTAAAGTTACACCAAGATATTATATATGATGTCCATTTGAGTGTTATAATAAAGGTAGCATTGTTCTAGTAAAAAGGAACCACTATTCACATGCAATAATAATGAAACTATTGATCTCTAGGGGGGGATTGCAAGAAATACTTCATGTTTTTGGCTCAAAAATAGAATTTCTAGTCATAGGACTGGTAGTACTATGGACTACTTCCAATTCTGTGCATTAGCATGCGCTTGTGAATCTCAACCATCGATTCAGGGCGCTTGAAGTTTTCAACCGATGATTCAGTACTATGAAGTATTATGTAGTACTATAGACTACAGACTGCAGACTATAGAGTATTATGGAACCCACTGGGAGTAGAAAATAGTAGAAAAAGGATTTGTGGACCTTTTCATTTTTTGTAATTTAAAAAAAAAATCAAAAAATTTCCATAAAGAAATCCATTTTGCTATAGAACCTTGCGCTTGTATTGCAACAAAAAATTCACTTACGAATTTTTTTCCCTCTTCATAGACTTCATGCAAAGGAAAGTCACTTTGGCCCCATATGGGCAACCAACATGTTATTATTTTCATAAAAACTCATTGTCAGTCTTGGTAATGTTAGCAGATTTCCAACTTGTCCAATTTGTGGCTTTGAATTCACATTTTTGGGTCAAAAATAGGATTAAAAACCCCTCAATGATCAATGTAGACATCCAGTTGGGGACAAGTTAAAAATAGTAAAAAGATTTGAAAAAACTACACAATGTCTAAAGCTACCACATGTATCTTCATTCCAAATTTCACGTCAAACAGACAAACGATAAAAAAAGTTATGAGCAAAAAATCACATGTCCAAGGACAAGGGAACAAAAAATAGGACAAGTGTTTCTTGCAATCACCTAGGGGTCACTACTTAGAAGAATAGTGCTTAAGAGTGTGATTAAGAGATGTTCATTAAGAGTGATTTCCAAATGTTCATGAATGTTAAAAAAAAGGAACATGAAAGTCATGAATGTTTACAAGAACGTAAGCAAAAAGACCTAAGAAATTATTGCACTTTAAATATTTATTGTTTCCGGTTGCTCTTTGAAGCATGTCAACAATAGAGGAAGGCCTAATTCTCTTCAAAGAGTTTTGCTCAAGGTGTCTCCATTGCAATGCAATGGAGTGGGTCTAGGAGGTTGGCCTCTCGTGCCACCCAATATTCGGGAAACGTGATCGACTTGTAGCGAAGGCATTGCTTGTGCGCTTCTAAGAAGGAAGGTGCAGGGGCCATGGGCAGGGATGGGTCAGGATTCAAAAAATACACCAAGGATAATCTATCCTTGCCGTCTTCATGAATGGCTCGATGCTCACAAGCTTTATAGTCGCCATTTGTGAAGATCTAGCAATCATCACAAAAGGCAGTGAGTTCGTTAATTTCATGTTGCCTAAAATGAGAAGCACAAGCAATTTTTGTAAGGTCATGTATAGATATAAGTACATGGACATGGACCTTTGTTCTAATAGTGTGTGTTACGAAATGAGCTTACGTATGGTTACATTTGTGACAAATCTTCAAAATTAATAGCATTAGTACACATACAATGGGTAAAAATATTCCTCTCTTTATGACCATATGTCAATTCATTTCATAACACACACTTATCAGACAAATTAGTAGTGCAGTCCAGTTGTGCAAACTTCTGCCAAAATTAATGGACTGTTACAACACTAGAATGTCAGCAAAAGTTATCGTGAATTTGCACTCCACAAGCAGTCTAAACTCCACGACTGACATCGTATCATTCTATTACCTCTAGGTTCCCTCCCTAAGGATTTATGTGACATTATTTCTCATCCGAGGATGGAGTAGCTCTCCTTGAAATTCTTGGGAACAGATTTCAATAGAAGTGGTCAAATAAGGATTCTGTTGGGGTAGTTCTACTACCGATAACTAAGCTTTGTAGACGCTCTTTCTGAGATTTACTTCAGATGCATGTTCTGATAAGTACCTAAACATGGACTCCCACTCTCAAAAGGACGTCAGACGACTTCCAATCAACTTCCTGGAATTATATCGATGTCCATAAACCCAGTCCCTGTCACGCATATAACAAGTGACTGCTGCTCGGAAGTAAAGCATTCGCTCTATCCTGCTGAACCCGAAACCTTGGCATGGTTTACCCGACGATGGGCAAGTACCAGTAGTTTCTCTGTATACTCGAAGAGTAAACGTTTACCCCTTCAGCTCACTAGCAGGAACCCTTTTTTATGAGAGGCAAAGATCATTATATTGATCAGTTTAAGAGGGTATATCTAAGATCGCCATAATTTTGATGCTTGAACGCCCTAAGCTCTTAAAGAACTAGGATTGGAATCGATTTGAGATTTCAGTTAGGCAACAAATTAAAACTGCACCAATAATTACCGAATTGGTTTCGAACGTTGTGCCAACTGCATGAATTATAAAACACAGGCAATCATCACAAGAACGATCGACCATTCGTACCTGAAAAACTGTTCCCATGATGACCACAAGCGCATCGCTCCTCGCTTGCACAGTCACCCACTCTCCGTCTTTCTGCACCTGCAATCCGCCTCCCTGGTCCGACTGGTGCAGCAAGGCCACTGCTGCAATGTCCCTGTGTGCAGGGAGCCCCACCGTCGTCGAATTCGGGTAGAAATTCCACCTCACGGAACCCTCACAAGACTCCGAAAAGTAGCTCAGGATGTGGGATCCATCAGCTGCGGGGAGACCCTCGTACAGAAGCTCAACTAGTTGCTTGAGGAGCTTCAGGGACGCCGAGATGCACGGCTCGGATTTCTCACTGCAATATCGGGGGACCAGAATTTCTTAAACGAGAGAAGCAGTGACGAAGCTCAGTATCAAACCAACCATAAATGATGTTACTTAGGCTGGTTTCTCCGTTTCTGGTAGAAGATACTAGATTCATTATGGAACTAATCCCATCTCCTGTTAGCAAATGCAACTCATCTTGTCCAATACAATAGGTTGGCCGTCAATTAAAAAGTTGGGGGAAAGGAATCATGAGTTGGCTAGTAATGTCTATGGTCACTCATCGGAGAATGGAAATGGGGTTTGCCTACTGTCCCTTCCGAAGTGGTCAACAAACTCACAGTGTTTATATGATTCACAAGAAAGTCATTATACTAACATTGAGGGAGGAAACAGTTTGATCTCAAGAGAGTTTGGCTCTTGAAGTAACCAAAGTGAGCTCGATTGATAGATTTGCAATGAATCTCGTTACCGTTTCAAACCAGAAATTAAAGAAGTCATGTCGGTTTGAGTTTGAGGACACTAAAACCGTTATGGAACTAATCCCATCAACTGTTCCCAGCCAAGAACTCATCTCTTTTAGTAAACTTGGTTGGAACAATTAGCATTTCGAAGCTGGGTGTACGAAATCATGACTTCGGTAATGCTTTCTATGATCACTGACCAAAGGTGTATACCCTATTATTTGTGCATGTTCCGTGATCCTATCTTCAAAATTTACATATAGTACGCATTGCAAGTCTGAACGTGTTGCGCAGCCTATCCTAGTCAATAATGTCAAATGGGATTTTCCTTATCTCTCAGCATAATTGAAGCAGAGTCTTGGATTATCTACGTTTTAGTTCACTCAACAAGGTAATAAGTTTCACACTACCATACTTCTTTGCAAAATTGTTGATTTTACCTCAATTATTTATAATCTGCAATTCAATAAAAGAGATCGAATTATTGGCAAAGCGGAAGGATTGTACTCATAATGCGACCTGTAAAGAAAGAACATTTCAATTTAATGCAAAGAACTGAAGCACCATTTCATAACATTATTTAGCAAAGCTGATAGCACTCCCGAGTACAAACGAGGTGTGCAGAATATTCTAAAGATGATGGTGAATGATATATACTTCCAGTCATGCTTCATGACAAATGGAATTGTTGATTTAGTTTTCTAAAAACATACTCCATACTAAAGAACGTTATTGTTTCATCCCATGTACAGTCTTTCCTCTTAGTTTGTGGACATTGTTTTTATATCATGCTATTGAAGTTGATGACAGGTGGAATTGCTTCATGGAGTTATTTAGGGTGATTGCAAGAAACACCTGTCGATTTGTTTTCCTTTTCACTTTACTCGTGATTTCTTTTCTGGAGTACTTTAAAATTAGAAAAAAAAAATTTAGTGAAGTGCAATGGATCTCAAAACCAAGAGTCAACTTATAACAACGTGGAAGCACATTCTTACATAATGGTTAACATGCTTAAACTGAAGGAAAGAGTAGACTACTGTACATCCTCTACCTAGTTTGCCAGAAAGAACACTAAACCAAACCAGGACCTACTGTAATCCATCAACTGTTACTCATCTCTTTTATTACATGTGGTTAGCTTCAATGGCACAAGCAATCGATCACCATTCCCTGATTGAGGAACCAATTTGATCTGAAGAGAGATTCTCTCCAATGGGCTCTACTGACAGGTTTGCGATGAAAGCACACCCTTGCATATTAGTTAACATACTTAAACAAAAGGAAAGAATACATCCTCTACCTTAGTAATCTTACCAGAATTCCGAATCCTGAAATTCAGGCCACAACTTCTCCCCAAACTCTTGCAAATCAGGTCCCGGCACCTTGATTCGCACCGACTCGCAGCCCAATTCGGAAGACTGCGAGACTGTCGTTCCAGGGCCATTGCCATAGCCAGAAAACGCCCCTGAAGCTCGCGTCGCCTGCTGCTTGGTTTCCATGGGAAGCGTGAACACACGCATTGCCTGCTCTCGCGCCTCTTCCAGAAGCTCTTGCTGTACGCCGTGGTTCACAATCAAGAAGACGCCCCATGTCCGCCAAGCCTCCGCCATGGCGTCCACAATCTCTTGCCGAATCGCAGCATCCTCGACTCTTGACAAATCAATCTCAGGGACCCCACCCTCCATAGGTAGCTAACTCAATTTCCTAATGTTGCAATTTCCTAATGTTGAGGCTGCGAACTCAGGATTAATCAAACCTCCAGATGCTATTTGGCTAGACCCCAACTCCTGCCAGATAAATCTTCGGCACCCCGCCCTTCACGGCTAGCTTTCTAGCTCTAGTCATTTTTGTTGCAATTTGTTGGATCCCAATGTTGGATTTGGGGACACTGGATTGATCAATCCTCTGTTTTTTTACCCAATTTGGCCGGGTTAGTCATTGCGAGAATATCAGCTGATGCATGGTGACGACAATTGCGTGCAATGTTCAAAGTAAGTATAATTGCAGATTGCTCGTTTCTGATATATGAAGCTTGCTGACGCATTTGTTGTACGTCTAGGTGAAGGAAGTAGGAATAAGAGAGTTTGTGTAGGATCTCTAGGACAAGGGAAAAACCAATGTGAGTTCGTACAAATCCTGCAATTGTGCGACTTCTGAGTGCACTTTGGATTACGGAAACTGATGACTAAGCTTACAGTAAGTTGGTGTAATTCCTGGGAACGAGGATGATGTGTGGTTACTTGAAAAGTTGTTAACCCTTAATCCCCAAATGCCCAAGGCACCAGATTCTGGTTTTTCGAAAACTTTGAAGTTAAGTAAAACCCAACCAAATTGCTATTATTCTTAGATTATATTTTTGGAGAACTCTTTTCTATGGGTTTTAGGATTAAAAAGTTGATCTTAAAAATAAAGGATAATGATTTTTCTATTGAAGATTTTGTGCAAGGATGCCCATTACAATCTTGACTTCCTGTAGTGTTGAGGGCACTTGGAAATGAGCCTCAAATACACTAGATCTTGGAGGCAAAGTCACATTAGAAATTCACTTTAAAAAATTGTAGAATAGATTTTGAAAAACTGTAAATTGATTGGGGTTGTGCATGCTAGGCCTTATAACCTCATATTTTTTTAGTGACCAAATTTTTAGAGTTGACATGCAAAAGTGAATTGAAAAATTTTCATAGTTTTTACACCCTCGTGATCAAACATTATAATCTTTTAATCTGTAAGTGACATTGTTATGTTTTCTTTTCCTATGTGATCTCTAACATGTCTAGTTTGAATTTGTACGGTTGTAATTCAAAAGAAATTGATACAACTTATGAAAATGTTGACTTTTTGTTCAATTTAGAACAAATTTCAAGAAGCTCCAAACAGGCGGCTTGGGCATTTAGGAATTAAACAACGCCGAGGATGTTTCTTGTATGATGGATGACATAGAATCTTCTTATCTATGACAAAAGTGCAATTGTTCATTCTTAGAATTTTGTGCAAAAAGGAGAGATCTTGCACAGTAGTTTGACCTCCAATGAATATATTTGGATTTTTTAAAGTAGATGATGTTACATGGTTACAAAAGGGATGATTTCCATAGTCACCAACCTGTCCTTTACGAGTTAAATCCAAAAGGTTGGGTTGGTCAAATTAGTCCTTTGGGTATCTCATGAAGCATTTGTATAAAAAAACAACAACCAAGAGCACTAATTAGAGGTCAAATTAAGTTACTATATGGTTGAACAAAATTCCAAGGATGAAGATTTGTACTTTTGTCTTGCATAGAAGGATCCATTGTCATCCATCGAACTCTTAGTGTTTGTAGCATCCTTGTAGGCTTAACTAATATCCTTATTTTGTTGCGGGAAAGGAGAGTAATGGATTGCTTGATTTGGGATGTTGAAAGTATATAGAGGTCTCTGAAATGAAGAGTGCTTGGTAGAAAGAACCAAAAACCAATTACATATGAACCTATGGATTTTCCCAAATTGTAGATTTCTAGTGAGAACTTTAGGTAAGAAAAGAACCCACGCTTCAAAAAAATTACTAATTTGAGTTAAAATGCAAGAAATAATTGAAGCATATCAATGGATAACCATGCGATTATAGAGAATTTGAATTTTTGATTGTTTTGGCTCAAATTCTTCCTAATCAAAGATTAAGACTAAAGATTTGGAGCTTTTGAGGCAAAATTATTCTTAATACAGTTTTTGAAACAAGAGGATACTTAATTGTTTTGATAACAAAACATCACATTTAATCTGAGGAGTCAAACTTCGTTGAAATCAAAAACCAAATTACACAAACTACCCTATGAGTAGGCGTTTAATCCATAAAGCTCTAGAAACCTATTTTTGGGATACAACATCAAATTATTTGTGTTTTTGATGTAGAGTGTATATGAATTGAGGCATAGAATAGTGACAAATATTTGTGTTCATGCTTAGTTGGATCCAATGGCACATGGCGCTTTCAATTTAAATAAGTTTTACACCAATCTTTTACAAGTCTCAAAGTTACAAAATGGTCTTGTATTCTAAGCCTTTAGTGCCAAATTTGGCATATATTAGGAGCTTTGCTAGAAAAAGATATATAATTTACAACAAATCAAGAAGAACTCAATTCTCGTAGTGTTTTTGTCTTATTTATTTGCTTTTGGTTCCAAAAAGCATAGAAAAGTTTAACCCCTAAATATTTTTTACTATGTTTTCACTAAAAACACTCCAAAACTGTCATTTCTAGTACAAGTACTGAATTTTATAAAAAAAAAACATTTTTAGACACATGTAACCATCTGATCTTGTACTACATTGATTTGAAAAGATGTGGAAAAAATTTCAGAAATTTCTACCATGTAGATTGTAAGACAGGGTTGCTATTTTGTGAGCCTGTGAGCGTGAGCTTGTGAGCCTATGAGCCTACAAATTTTTAGAGATTCCATCTAAAATTTTTGGCTAAAATTTTCTATTTTTAGTAAATTTTATTAATACCTATTACCGTGGACTTGTTACCATGGTCCCTTGAACAACCTTGATGTGCCATTCATTGGTCTTCACTAGATTTTAAGAAGAAAAAAATTGATGATTAATTAGGATTCTTTTGAAATCAAATATGGTTGTTCCATTAAAAATTAGTTTCTTATGATCACTCCCCTCTTGCTTCTTGGTACCTCTTGGTGCCGAGGGGAGCCACCCCCCAATCATGAAAAATTATTAAAAAAAAGAAGATTTTTTTTTGGTTTTTTTTAATAATTTTTCATGGGTGGGTGACTCCCCTCGACACCAAGAGGTACCAAGGAGCAAGAGGGGAGTGATCAATCAAACAACAATTTGATCAAAATAGAAGAGATCAATTCCCGAGAGGTCTTACAAGAAGATAGTGATCAGCTAATCAATATTTTGGTGTAACTAAGTTAAATCCTGACACAAATAATCCCTATCAACCAAATATTTTCTTAAAATCTTAACAATCTTAACAATATTTTTCTAAAATGTTAACAAGTCTAATTTCTAACCCATTAAAATATAAACAAAGGTACTTCCCTCATCAACCTTAAGAAGATCCATAGTATTATAAGATAATGATCAACAAAAATGAAACTTGGTGTGGCTAAGTTCTTTCGACACATGTATGAAATCTTATCAACAATTTTTTCCCTAAAATCTAAAGAAATTCAATAATAGTACATCAAGAAAAAATTATTAGTCTGTTTCCATTGACCTCGGGAGGATCCATGTTCTTATAGGACAATGATCAACTAATATCCTAAACAAACTTATTTCCATCTCCATTCATCATTCACATCAATTGGATTCTTCATCTTCATAATGTATACTTCTAGATACAATTCAAAATTAGAATTTTCATCTAAGTTCTACATATCCATAGTAATAGATCAACGGTAATAGGTCCATGGTAGTAGGTACTAAAATTTACTAAAAATAATAAATTTTGATTCAAATTTTAAGATGGAATCTATTTTTTGAAA
This sequence comes from Straminergon stramineum, assembly GCA_963920665.1. Taxonomy (NCBI): domain Eukaryota; kingdom Viridiplantae; phylum Streptophyta; class Bryopsida; order Hypnales; family Calliergonaceae; genus Straminergon; species Straminergon stramineum. Next base: position 21,904,879 of record OY987263.1, on the reverse strand, counting down.
TATTAATAAGTTTATAATGCTTTTTCAAATTTTTGAGCTCAATTCTCACATAATCCCTACTCAATGCTCTTAGGCTCATGCTCATAGGCTCACAAAATAGCACTGTTGTATAGTGATGTCCCATTGTAATTTCAATGCACAAATATGTGATACTAAACCTTCCACACCCCAATTCCTTATCTATTACATAGGAGACCATTAGTATTGTATTTATAGGTGATTGCAAGAAACACTTGTCCTATTTTTTGTTCTCTTTGACATGTGATTTTTTGCTCATATTAACTCTTGCGTTGTATGTCAATTTTGCATGAAATTTGAAATGAAGGTACATGGAGTTGTAGACATTAAATTATTTTTTTTATTTTTTTTAATTATTTTTTATTTTTTAAATAGCCTCCAATTGGATGTCTATCTTGGCCATTGGGGGGGGTAGTACTATTTTTGCACCAAAAATGTGAAGCTGAAGTTGAAAATTGGTATAATAGGACTTCTTCTGAAGTTATACAAGATTACAATGAGATTTTCTAAAAATAGTCAAATTTCCAACTTCCACATGTGCTTAAACTGCACTACCTTGCAAAAGTGTAGAGAACACAATATTTTTTCGCAATGATGAAAAGGTTTGAGAAGGAGCATCCTCAAGTTAGAAAGAGACTAAAATTGACATGATGGTGATTTGTATGGAATGTGGCATAGGTGACGGTATTGGTGGTGTCGAATGTTGTTGTCCTAGTGATTAAGGCCCTAAAGGAGTTGAGCAAGACAAAAAGAAGGTTAAAAATATCTAGCACAACAATAACATCTAACTAGATGACGTGATCAAGATCACAAATAGTATTGTGGGCATTGTGAAGGAGATTTGGAGGACTTGAGTGTCTATTAGTTGTATGATAGACAACAAGGATCCCAAGGACTTGACAACAAAGATTGACAATGGTAAGTTGGAGATTCACAAGACTTACACTTAACCTCTAAATGCCCTTACCATTTCCAATTTGGGTAGTTTTGCAAAGATGCATTATGAAACATAAATTAAAGGGATATCTTGAACTTGTTGTATGATTGAAAGTTGTGCATTATGATTGATGAATTATAGATTTTATCCAAATGGTTGGATTTGCTATTGTTATCACCAATTATTCTTGAAACTTAGAATTGAAAATTACTTCATACTTCAATTTTGAATATAATATTGATAGTACGTAAATGAAATTTGTTGTGATTAGTTGAAATGCAAAATTGTAAGTACTTGCAATTTTTTTAGTTGTTTTTCTTGTTTAATTTCAGGATTTTTTAAGAGCATATTTTGTACAAAAAGATTCTAAAATTTGTAGTGAAACAATGAGGCATTAAATGAGACATAATATTTTAAAAATTTATCTCTCTTTTGATTGAATCACACATATATGAAGCCAACTATCAAAAAAAAGAGCCAATTTGTCATGCCCCTATCTCCTTGGGGTGCCTAAAGTGCCTTAGTGAGCAAGGGGGACCTTGGGGGTGACTTCCCAAACCTTGCAATAGGCTAAGAAGGGAGAAATGAGAGACTCCCAAGCCAATAGGGCACAATAGTGTCTAGGTTACGAAGGGCATTGTAGCATGTCATACATGCTTGGAAAGCTCTTGAGAATACACTTGTAACCGTCCAGAGAACGCGTGATTTGGACTAGTAGACTAGAAGTTATGGCCATTCAAAGTTGGGGGGGGTCCCAGGGGCGTTGGGACACTCAAAGGCTAGGTGTGAGGGTTTCTTAAGGATTCACTCAACAAAGCATGACATGTAACATATCATTGGAAAGCTACAAAGACGAGGAACCTAGAATGCCAAGCATTACGAGGTTGTAAGACATGAGCCAAAAGTTATGGCCAAGAAAAGGGCCATGGTGAAGGTGTGACGCCACTCCCGGTGAACCCGAATCTTTGGAGGGCCATAACTTTGTGAGAATTTGTCCAAATGGGAAAAGTGAGAAGTCTATAGACATCTACTCTTTGCTTAGATATCCAAAATGGGCTCGCATGTGGGATTTGAAGCCCTAATAACAAAGTTACGCCGTTTGGAAGTTCGGGAGTCCAAACGGAGTGGGAACTTGGGGATTTCGGTTGGAAACGGGTGGTCTTCCAAAACCCAAGGGGGTTTGGGAAGTCCCTTTGACCCACAAGGGGGAATCTACCAAAGACTACAGAGAGTACTGTAGGAGGGGTTGGTCTCCCTCCTCACTCCCTCTTAGAGCCTTGGTGAGTCCCAGTGACTCATGGATGGTGATGTAACTTCACCACTGACTTCAAGGGTCCTTGGGACACTTATGTGTGTGTCCAGGGGTACTGGTTGGTTGGAGTCCCACTCCTTGCTAGGCCTTTGGTAATGTGTCCTAAGTTGTGAGTCCTGATTAGTGTTGTTGTGTGAGTAGCAAATGTACAACGGGCCTAGTATGAAGTGGGGTGACAACCAAGGGCGGTTAGGACCGTAGTGAGTAGTGCCACTATGAGTCCTAGCATAGTAAGATAAAAGATCCACCCCATGTCACCAAGTGACATGCCAAGTGCCACGAGTGGGGTGCGTACTAGAAGTCCCGGGCACCAAGACTTAGCAATATGAGTTGGAAATGGGAACTAATGCTGTGAGTGCGTGGCATGTGCAGTGTTAGTTAGTTGGGCCTAAGTGATACCGGTATTGGAGCGTGGTGAGCCCTAAAAGCTATGAAGGGCTCTTGAAATCTGGTTGAAGCTATAAGGGGTTACTAGGGCTGTGACACAATTGCTTTGAAAAGTTTCAGTAAAAATTGCATACTACAAAAAGTAGTAGATGAGAAATCTACGTTCAATTTCATTTGTCATTTTCTTTTTGATGGTTGGACATGTATAGGGTTAATAGCATATATGTATACTCATCAAAATCCATTTCTCATAAATATGAATCAAGCTTGCAAACAAATAAACAAAACAAATCAAATTGACTCTTTTAATGTATATATTACAAGAGAAAAAATTTAAAACTTTGTATAAAATTCATTTTCAATTAAATAAACAAGAAAAATCAAGATAAATTGGTTTAATAATAACTTGTATGAGAAAAATAATTTAAAATTTTAGATATTTAAGAATGCTAGAAAATGATGAAGTTTGACTAAGAGAAAGTAGTGTGGATGCTTAGGAATTAGCACCAAATCCACCTATTGGATAGGACAACAACATAATAAAGTAACTATCTTTAGACATTATAATAAGTTTCATCCAAGTAATATTGAGAATGTATTGAAGACTTGATTGAGGATTTGAATGAGTTTGTCATGAATATTGTAGACATAGTGATGTTTAGTGATTAAACTAGACACAACAATTGGCTTATGCAATGTTTCATTGATTGGAATTTGTCCAACCTTTTTGGCTTATGCAATTTGAGCATATTGTATTTTCACTCTTTTGCGGATATTTTTGTTATATTTCAAAAAATTCAGTTGGAGAATTTTCAATAATTTTTATTGAATATTTAAAATGAATGGAAATTATTTAAACATGTTGCAAAGATGAACTTTCCTATTGTAAAACAAAAATTGAAAACTTACATTCTCCATTAAATATTCCAAAGAAGGGAGTGGGCTCTTGTGCAAGTGTAAATGACATTCAAAGATTTGAGTATTTTTGTAGAAACTACAAATGAGTAGTATGAACACCACAATTGAACTTCTTATTTGCGCATGCGCATTTGTATCTCTGTCTCTAAAACCCTTGGTGGTCTTCAATGCAAAGAGGCTAAAATGCCCCCTATTTTGGACCTTGTGGATCCCACAAAGACATTTGTCTTTTTTTTCTAAAGGAAATAAAGGGGAATTTGTCCAAAAATAAGATTCCCAATATGTAGTAACTTTGGATTGTAGGCCATCAAAAGCAAAAAAAAATTTGCCAAAGAAATCCCTCTCAGGCTATTTTTTGCAAATTTTTTTTAACTACCCTCCCCATGAATAGTGGTCACATTAAAAAACAACTAGGAGTGTTTTTTTGCTCATAAATTTTGCAAGGTTTTTCTGTTTGGCATGAAATTTGAAATGAAAGTACATGTGGTACTTGCAAACATTGTGATTTTTTTTCAAATTTTCCGAATTTAGTTTACTATTTTTAAATTGCCCCCAATTGGATGTCTATTTTGGCCATTTTGTAGGTTTTTAGTCCTATTTTTGACCTAAAAATGTAAATTTGAAGCCACAAATTAGACTTATCAAAGGTCTACTAACATTACAAGGATTGACAATGAATTTTTATGAAAATAGAAACATGTCAATTGCACATATGGGATCAAAGTGACCCTCCTTTGTGCAAAGGCTACAAAGAGGGAAAAAATTTCCTACACGATTTTTTAGTTGCAATGCAAGAGAAATCTTCTCTAGTAAAATGGATTTTTTTGATGGATTTTTTCTAAATTTATTTTGAATTACTAAAAATGAAAAGATCCAGAGATCCCTATTTTTCTATTTTCTACTTCTAATGGCTTTTATAGTACTGCACAATAGTCTATAGTACTGCATAGTACTACGTAGTACAGAATCAACTATAAAGATCTATAAGCGCCTAGAATCAACGATTCAGATTTATCGACGCATTGTTGATACACAATATTGATAGTTTTGCGTAGTGTTGTTAGTTTTATGGTGAGAAATTGCATTTTGGATTAAAAAATGTGAAGTGTTTCTTGCAATCACCTGGATATAGAATTGGGGCATTTATATCGACACCACATTTGGATATCTAGCTGAGGTTGTTCCTATAATATCGACATGGCGCTTGTGCCTTAAGTTTTTGTACAATGAGTGCACAACCTTTACCTCATTTACCTATAATATTGCTCTTCCCTTCACTTGAAATGGTCCAAATCATTTCATGGCATATGATTCTTCTATGGGGATTAGGGTTTTGATTATATGTGCACTGTGTTGTAGCAAGGATCAAAGTCCATGAGCTCCATACTTATATTTTTTCACTAACTTGGAAAAGATGGAGCAACAAGAGGGACTTATCATAGTGGATTTGAAGGAAGCTGACAAACATGAGATTTTTTTTGGTTGATGAATTTTTGCAAGTAGTCTATGATTATTTTCTAAGTTTTTTTTATCTTGTTTTCCATAATGATTAATTTTCTTTGGGACTCTGGATTTGTTGTGTTGATTAGGGTTTGAAGGTATAATCTATAAGCATTTGCTTTTGTATTAGTGAAGTGCAAATTCTCTTTTAGTACTCTAGATGTACCTATAAATGATGTACCAACAGACATAATCGATTAGGGTTTTAGCTTAGAAATCTTTCCATAGAAGTGAGCGGGTGACAACCACTTACCTATGTCTCATCATTATATTGGTAGGGTTTTGCGGTTTCGACTTAGTAATTTTTAACCAGATTTAGTTGAAAGAGAGTGCTATTTGCAAGAGTTTAACAAAGCACCAAGTTAGATTGTAAACCCTAGAGTATAAGTTGAAGGATCGAGGTGCTAAGAAAACAAGGTCAAGTATTGTATTCATCCTCAATTTTTTGAAGTTTCTCAATTGTCTTGTTTAGAATTACTTTTGGATGATGGGGGGCCTTTGTTTTTTGTCCATTGTATCATTTTTTTTTGTTATAGGACTATTTGGTTGTTTGAATGTAGCAAGGGGAAAAGAAAGAAAAGGTGAAAGTTTTCATCCCTATTTCTCACCGAGGAAGTGGTTGCAATTCAACATAGATTCTTTCTTCAATCACTATTGAACCCAATTTGCATTGGAAGTTTCATTTTGTTTTATGTTATTTTTTCCTTGCCTAGCTGCCTTTTTTTTTACGATGGTTCCCTATTGGAATTAGAAGAATTGACAAAAATTAAACAAAAATGAAATATTAGTATTGTTTTTTTCAATAATATTAGTTTTGATTCATTAAATGCATCATTTCTATTTAAGGGTTTTAGGAATGCTTGGTAACCGGGTTTGCAAAAAGAACTTTGATATGATTCATATTTTGGGATTTTTGTGTCTATGGATTAGTAATATGAGAATGCTTTAATTGCAGGGTGTTCGGTTCAATGACGTCTCCTCTAGCTTTTTGTTTCGATGATTTTTGGGTCAAGATAGGGGCATAGTCTTTAGTATCATGTCATGTCTAGATGGACAATTGACCGATGAAATGTCAAGATTCAATTTGGCATCCATGAAGATCCTAGATTATTTTCCAATGAACCATTTGTTGTCTTAGATAGTCTATTTGTCAACCTAGACAATCCATCTGTTGATGAAAATGGCTTGTTCATTGGCTAAAAAGCCTATTTGTTTCTTTGTTGATCAAACATGCATGTCCATTGATAAGACAGATAGGTTGTCCCAATCAACGGGCGTTCAACTAAAAAATATCTATATCTATATATGGCTAATGTGAATCTTGATGCAACCTAAATGACACTAACATACATCCTAATGGGGAAAACCATCGTCACATTTAGATAGAGGTGGAAAAACTATTTGTGGATATAGTAGCCTCATCTTCCATTGAGTACTTGCGAAGGGCCACTTCACACTACAGCACAAGGTCAAAAGTTCGTCGGTTTCAGCCAATGAAATTACAAAAACCCAAGAGTTCGGCCTCTTAAGCCTTCACACAAGGAGGCACAGTCCAAAGTCCGTCGCCTATTTGTCTGCCTACATGGCAACCAAATGCCAATATGGCGACAAACTCTTGATTAGAGTTTGGGTCTCCATTTCTGGTCGACCCAAACTCTAATCAAGAGTCCGTCAAGTTTTTTTCAGAAACTAACAAGATCTTAGCCATTAGATCGGACTGTTTTTGTAGAAATAGGTAGGATGCCCTCCCTTGTTTATTTGTTTATTTGTGTCGCCATTGGGGTTTGAAACCTAGTCTCCACTACTAAAATGGTGAGTCTTAGCATTCAATGAACCTACTTCCCTTCAATGTTTAATGCCACCTTTTTCTTCCATTTATATCCTTCATATTCCTTGTTCGATGATGAGAGCATGTGCTGTAATTATTTTTCCAAGGCCATTTTTGACTCCTTTCTCATGTTTTTTAACCTTTTGCTTGAAAAAATTGTCACATGGGTGACAATTTATTGAAAATTTCAGAAAGTAGATGGATTAATGTGGAGAGAAAGGATAGAAGTCGAAAAAATGGAATAGGTTTGGACTTTGGGCTTGGACTTTGGAGGCTTCACCCTATGGCCGGCCGAAGGCTCCAATTCCTAGTTTTTTTCGCCTATTTATTGCTCATTTCCTTAGACTCTCACCAAAGTTTGGCCACTCAATCCCACGGCCTCTCGACTTGGATGGCCTTAGTGTGAAGAGGCCCTAAGAAGAAGTCTAGATTTGGAACTAACCCTTGGAAGAGGTGGTTGACTAGAGAAGTAGATTGTGATGAGACAACCCTTCTAGTAAACCCTTCCCATCCTTCATTCCTTCTATGATGTTTTGGCAATCATATTATAAGAAGTGGTGGATTTATGAGTTTTTTTGCAATGTGAAAGCACTAGAGGCATGTGATATGGTGGAAACCCACCTCATGAGGTTGTCATTTCATTTCCAAAATGAGCAATCTTTGGAAACATTTAGAGAGGGTGATGTGTACTTTGGACCTTTCACACCAGATGATGGAGCCTATGATTTGTCATAGCGTTCATGATGTTGGTATTTGTGAAATTTGGGGGATGATTAGGAGAGGCAATTAGAAAGGCAATGGTGTGAATATGTCATGGAAGTTGTAGAAGGGGAATATTTGAAAGAATTGGTTAAATTGAGTTATGGGGAAGGGCATAGTCCTATGGATGCCAAAGTGTTTCGAGAAGAGATCATATTGTATGTGACTAAGTTGAGGAACTATACTATGTGAACCGCAACAACATGGCCCATGTTTTTTCCACAAGTGTTAAACATGTATGGATGAAGATTGATACATATGCAAGACAATGAACATGTACCTTTTGGATTGACCAACACTAGCTTTGGAAGATGGGTACAAGAAGAAATTGATTGCAATTTGGAGAACTTGGCTAGTGATATGCCAAATGAGCTTCATAAATTGGGAAATATTATTCCAATGCAAGCCTATTTTTTGAAGACATTTCTCTAAAAATCAATTTACGATGAAGTTATATCCAAACGTACCAAGTTACCCCATAAAATTACACTACCTATCAAGTGAAGATGAGGTCCAAATTATTGACTTATGTAGTCTCTTTCAATTTATTTATTTTGTTTGAAGGCTCTATGGACATTGCTAGTTATCTACAATGACCTATACTAATTATTAAGGACAAACATATTTTGATTCTTTTTGGTTTTTATTTCTCTCAATCAATATTCGACAAAGTCTATGCTGCATTTTTCTCAATTCTTCATTCACTAAGTACTGTCATGATGTTCGTGTGAGTAAGGTAGGAGCACCCATAACCATGAGTGTACCCATAGTTGAGAGTAGAGTTCCCTCAAAGTATTCCATAATGTACCTTGAAACCATCTCCATACTTAGTTGTGGTTGGTGGGCTCTGATTTTTTCAGATTTTGGTGCTAGAATCAAGGCAGATTTTGTAGAGTGTGGCTATGGGTGTCTTTGGGAGTTTTACTTTGAAAATTCATAGAAATGAGATGCTTTATCCAAAAATTCTAATTTTTTTTTTTTAAATTCATGATTTTCAATTGCTAATACTGAAAAATATGTTTTGTAGAAAAAATTGACCCCAACTATGCTAAATTGCTTAAATTGACAGTTATGGATGTTCCTACCTTATGGAAGTGGAGCTGATTTTGAAGATGTGCTGTCTCACGAGGCAACCTAATTTGCTTATAATGAAGACAAGAGTATATGCTTACGTATTGATGCTTTGGTCTAGTTGTTTTTTATGAGGAATAATGGTATTGAATATTTTTTCATCACTACTATTTGGGTTTCTCCAAGGGAAGAGAAATTATGACTCTCTTATCATAATTTCTCATCGAACTTCCACTTTGCATATGGTTCCTTATCAAGGCGGATGAAGGAGAGGAGAAATTATGGTATTCATATCATTGTTTCTTGGTTGTAAAGATATTCAATTGAAGTTTTCTTTTTTAGTTGTAGTCACTATGTGGAGACGTTCGTGTAGAGGGAATTCTTCAAATCTTGTTCTATACAATATTGTTCTAAAATGGTTTAAGGGTTCAATCATTGACATTTTGTGATGGTTCAAAAGATTTTTCTTTCATGTGTGAGAGTTTGAAGAATATGTAGTTAGTGTAGGAGTGCTTGTAGTTATAAATGTAGATGGTGATATGGCTACTACAAATACTTTTTAGTGTGGTTGGTGAAACTATGATTTTCAAGAGCTAGATATGATTTTGAAATAAGGAGTGTTCTGTAAAGTATGTACATCCCCTTGCTACCCTCTTCAGTTGTAATATAGTCACAAATCCACCATGCCATAACTATAAGCTCCTTGGAACAAGTTGATGTAATTCTATAAGGTCTTGCGGATGTGTTGGTGGGGTTGAAGGAAATGGGACAATTTGTTATGTGAATTTTGAGTTAATGCAATTGAATTAGGTCTTGCGGTGTTTTGTTTGATCTAAAATATTCGGGATTCCAGTGATTGGAACAATTCTTCTTGTGAATTTTGAGTGCAAGGAATCAAGTTAGTATACTTGATTATGGTTTAGAGCATTTGAGATTAGGATAATTGCTTGTACACCTCAAGTTGCAAGTTGCCATTTAGTTTCCTTGGATGTGAGACTTCTAAATCTAGAGTATTGATTAAGATCCGATATTGTTGTGTCTTCGAAATCATGAATAGGTATAATGAGAAGTATTCTACAATGGAAATAATTCATGGAATTTTGTGCACTTGTAAGGACTAAAGGTAGGCTCATATTGTGGGTGATTTGTTTGTAGCATATCTAGGGCTTGTAGTTCATGTTCTTGAAGAACTACATGTTCTACAGGTAGAGAATGTAGATTTCAAATGTAGATTATATGAATTATAGATTAGCACAATTAGCCTATAATCTATATATAGAAAAAGTTGAATGACTAGGTGTAGGGATGGCTATGAAATGTGTGTTGGCAATGAAAAAATCTGCATATATTTATATGCATCTTGTTTCAAAATGGAAATGACATTTTCAAATGGAATAGAATGATAGTTGCTTATTTGGCATTTCATGCAATGCAATGCCACAAACATTTCACATGTGATTACTATGTGATGCCATTGCACTTAATGCTATTAAAAAAAATGAGCATGATCTTATAAAGCAATACAAATAATTGTGCATGGCCCATCCGGAGTTCCCATTCTTAACCTGCGGGAAAGTGTTGTGAATAACAATACATGTAACACTTCTTCGACCAACACAAACGTGTCAAAATCAACAACAAAATGAGTATTTTTATGTTTGTGATCAATAGAGAAGTGTCAAAATGAAAAATTGAATCAATGCTTTCTGGTTCAATATTGTTCAAGTCAATACGTCCAAATGAACAAAAACAATTGACACTTTTTTATTCAATTTTTGTTGATTTGGACCCGAGATTTGGAAATGGTTTTTCTAGTAGGGATGGTTGTTATTGAGGTTTAATATTGTATTTCCTTATTTTGAAAGCTACATTGTAATTTATGGAAATCAACAATAAAATCTCCTTGGATTTGGCTATATAACAACATTTTTGTCTCTAAATTTCTTGTAGACTACAATTTGATTAAAGAATATGTTAAAATCTTGCATTATGTAGAAGATTGTTGCAAATCAATTCTCCCTTCCAATTTGTGAATGTAGCACTTTCAAGTGGCACTATCAACTATATGCTTGAGTCTACTTATTATGTACTAGTTGTAGAAACTTCCTTCTTTTTGTCTATTCTATACTTCCCTCTATTTGCAACTTCCTTTAAATTAGACAATTGAATTTGGATAGTATTATATAATTGAAAATATTTTTGTAAACATGTGTTTTATATGTATTTAAATATTGTCCTTACAAAGACAATTATTGAGTCTCCTAAGTGATTTTTTGTATGTAAATGATATGAAAGGAATTTTTGCAATTTTTGCATTGACAAAAACAGTGAAGTATAAAATTGTATAAAAATTTATTAAACTAATAAACTTCAAGGTTATATTGTTTATTTAGTGGTGGAATTCATCATTTGATAAGTATACACTATATAATAAGGTCAATGCACATATAATATTTTATATCTTTACAATTACTGAAAAATTAATTAATTTTTATTGTATAGAATATATTGAGATAAATTATAATCCATTACAATCAAGTTTAGTATTTTCCCCTCTTCAATGTTTGATTGTTCAAATTCAATTTACAAGATTTTATTGGAAGTAAATTCATGTACTAATTACCACTAAGTTCCCAACACTTATTACATCTAAATTAAAAATTTTCTTACTTCCAACATCAAAGAAATAGAAAGTCTATAGCAAATCTCAATAAAACTATAAGATTCCTATTCTTTAAAGGAAAGTTTGACAAAAATAAATAGAGAATTTATTGGTAAAAGTAGATTGTGTCCCATATGTATTAGCTGAAATCTAAAAAGAATGGGATAACTTAGAACAAAATAATTCAATTTTGTAAAGCGTTGAACTTTGTCATGGAATGGCATATTGTGGTGGAACGACTACGTGGATTCCTCGTCCATGCACTCCGTCAACCAGTCAACGACCGTCGATGGACTGTTCGTAAGTTAACCGTAGATTGGAAGTCTTCGATCGGACCGCTAATAGCCGTCTTGGCGGAAGATCTAGGGTTAGGGCTTGAGCGTTGAGGACGGGGGATTCAAGTCCGGAAGAGTGCCTCTGCATCAACTCTCTTTTCACGCCTTCGTTTCTGCAAGGTGGAAGCTCCGCAAGCTTCAACACCAAAATGGTGCACGTTGCCTCCTTCCGCAATTGTAAGTGACGTATCCTTGATTCTTTTCTCGCAGCCACGCTATTACGATCTGTGTATATTCGGGGGAACTGTCTTTCTTGTGGTCTGGAATGGGTTTATTCTAGGGTTTAGGCAAGAAAGCAATTTTAGGTCCATGATGAGAATGTTTTCTTCGCTGTCGGTGGTATGAGGTTTGTTTAGGGCTTTTATTTTCTGGTCGCATCCCGCTTAGGTTTGTGTTTATTCGTGGTTGTAATGATAGTGTTGTTTTCGCATTTCAGATGGGAAGACTTTTAAGAAGCCTCGTAGGCCCTTCGAAAAGGAGCGTCTGGATGCTGAGCTGAAGCTGGTCGGAGAGTATGGTCTCCGTAACAAGCGTGAGCTTTGGAGGGTGCAGTACGCTCTGAGCCGTATCCGCAACAATGCTCGTATGTTGCTAACCCTGGATGAGAAGAACACTCGTCGTATCTTCGAGGGAGAGGCTTTACTGCGACGCATGAACCGGTATGGTCTCCTCGATGAGAGCCAGAACAAGCTCGATTATGTGCTGGCTTTGACCGTGGAGAACTTTTTGGAGCGACGCCTTCAGACTATTGTGTTCAAGTCTGGCATGGCCAAGTCCATCCATCATGCCCGTGTCCTCATCAAGCAGCGTCACATCAGGTTAGGGGTTCAATCGATTTTTTTGATTCGAGCGGAAGAAAGTGCAGCAGCATTCACATGGTTTACGGTTCTCTGGGATTAATGAGTTCGCATTCGCATCGGTTGACGTCTGGAAGTAATTTCTAAATTAGGGTTAGAAGCATATTTTGGTTTCTTTTATGCCCCATCTCTAGTCGCAAACGATGACTTTGTACTTCTGTTAGTCACTTGGAATTTTGCGGACACAATGCTAACTGGGATTTGTACTCCAATGTCTTCTGCAAATGTATCACAGGGTCGGGAAGCAGATTGTGGATGTGCCATCGTTCATGGTCCGCGTTGACAGTCAAAAGCATGTTGATTTTGCCCTGTCGAGCCCTCTTGGTGGCGGTAGACCTGGAAGAGTGAAGCGCAAGAACATGAAGGCTGCGTCCAAGAAGGCCTCTGGTGGCGATGACGAGGAGGAAGATGATGACGAGTAGATATTGACTCCTGATCATTTGAAGCAGAGGGTTTAATGGAGATTCCTGTTATTGTTGAACACATTTAAGAAAACTCAGTTGAACACTCCCCTCGAGACATTTCTGCTTATGAATACATTTCTGTCTTGTTGTTTTCTGTGCTTGTTTTTGTATCCCATCCTGTGTATTGGAGTTTCCCCGTGATTCGAGGGCGAACTCTTTCTAGGCTATGAAATGTGAAATTCAACCGGTACCCCGCGTTCGACCTGTCTTTCGACGTGGCTTCTCTATGCTTTTCTCACAATTTGCTAGACCTGAACACTGCATGGATGCGATTGAGTTGTCGAGAGTTCTGGGTGTCTGGCAATATGGATTTGGTCCACGAATTTGAAGTTTCGGAATCCTACTAAAACTCCCCCTTTGTATGACTTCTAGTAACCCGTTCATGAATTGTGGGATATTGAGCACTTTCTTGATTACTTTCCTAATAGAGTTGTAACGCAATAGGAGACCAAGGAAAATCACATCATCTAAACTAGAGTTGGGCTACAATGACGTTATGTCCGATATAATGACGAAGTGATTTCCTAGCAATTCATACGAAATGCAAGGGACTTACTGAAAATTGCAGAACACAATATCTCAGTATGTCATTCTATTGAACTGATTGTTCCCTACGAATTTCCCCGAAATTAAAGGTTTGAATAAACGACCACGTACAACTTAATTAATGTAAGTTATCTATTTTCTGATTTAAGTTCAATACAGACAGAACATTCAATGCAAAACATTCAATGCGAGGTCTCCGACCATCAAAGTATTCAAGCATTAGGGCTTAAGTGCGAGCGAACTACATATCAACCAAGTTTCTTTCCCGAAAAAGAGAAATCCCTTACTCATCGCATGAGCTCTCAATACTTGCACTGCACAAACGGAGGCAGTTTCAAGCGCCCGTGAGGCAACGAAGCTTCGACTTCGACGGATTAGGGTTTGAAGGTTTATGGTTTTGATGAGACGAATTTCAGTTGGCCGGATGTTTTCACATGGATGAAAGTCGTCGTCTTCGTCACCTAGCTTACTCGCTCTTGTGCGGGGAGCTTGAGCTGCTGTGAGAGCTTCATGGCTTCGGAATCCGGAGCAAACGTTCAATTTGTTACAAAGGTTGGTGACGGAAAGTCAGCGATGACGAACGCTGGACGAGAAGCAGGTCTTGAAGGCGAATTTTGTGAGCCTGGCTGGCCGTCAGTGATTCGCGTGGGACAACCTCGATTCGGGAAGTACAGAGTGCTGCGGGGACCTTACCTAGGCGATGTGTCTGCATTGTGCCTTCTTCCCTCTACTCCGAACTCTTATCTTATTGCAGGTTCGATTTTCATTTGCTGTTGTTCGATTTCGGTCTTTTTGTTAACTTCGTGATCGCAGTTTTTTCGTGTACGTGCAATCGTTTTGTCTCCTTGACGAATTCCGCGTTTTGCTTGCGGTCCATTGCAGGTACGGGGCCTCAGGTGCTCTTGTATGACTTAGTGTCAGGGGATCTTCTCCTATCGCAACAGGTTTTTGATGGCGTCCGAGTGCACGGAATTCATTTTTGTCGCGAATTCGAGAATCCTGTAACTATTGCTGTACATGGCGAAGGTAGAGTTAAGGTTTTGGAGCTTCAGAGCAATGACAGAAAAGACTTCAAATTGTGCATTGTGCAATCATTGCCTCGCTTCTTTCAATGGGTCCTCGACGTCAGATTCTTGCAGGTAGAATGGACTGAGCTTTTATGCTTAAGAACGAAATCTCATCCTTGCCCGACTTTCTTCCGCTTGTGCCTCTTCATTCAAGGGCTACCCTGTTAATTCCATGCTACGCTGAGAATTTGCAATTCAGATAATATGACCTTTGACTGGAAGGTCCAGGGTTCAGGGTTTTAGCGAATGTCTGCGCAAAGCTGGTTTCCATAGTTAGCGTTAGGGTGAGGGTTTTTCAATATTAGCTGTGAAGAATGCATCGATTTGATGGAAAGTGGGTCTGCTTCTTGACATAGGAGGAGTCATCTTTGCCGGGAGAGAAACAGCAAGCGCTGCTTGCAGTTGGCTTGAGCGACAATTCTGTCTCAATTTGGAACTTAGGAAATTGTTCACCAGTATTGCGAGTTGAATGCTCTGGTGAGTCGATTGTGGAGGTTTACAATGGTGAAGGTTTCTAGTGAAGTGCTTGTTGGATTCCCATTCGTTAATTCCTTGATGTAGCATCCATTCAATGTACTTTATCTTCGATCTTAAGAAGAAACCGTGGTTATCTTACAGAAAGGTGCTTATTGTATTCCCTCAGACTATGGGGCTCTTCTGTTGAAACACTCCGTGTAGCTGCTGGCACCATCTTCAACAAGGTTGGTGTACAATCTGCTTGGATATCAGGTCGAACATGTAGGGTCCTTTGCTTGGCACTAATCTTTTATTTCTTTGTCCACCTTTGATTTTGTCAACCTCTCCGTATTAAACCAGTCAGTAATTTGCGTCCAGTTATCTACAAGAGCAGCTGTGCTATATTTTTCCTTTTCTTCCTGTTCGATCTTCCCTCATCTGTTACGGGTGAAGCCCTTCTTTTGTCTTCCGGGAGTCAACTTTGTATTTTGGATTAAGACTTTTCTTGCAGGTGCTTATTTGGGATGTGAGATGTGGGAATGAGGAAGATAAAGAACAGAATGGTTTTGACCAGTCCCAGAGAATCAATCACGTAGGGAACAACAGTGTTTCCCTTACGTGGATTGTTGAACCCTTTCAAGAGCTCCTGGGGCATGAGGGATCCATCCATCGAATATCTTGGTCTGAAGATGGACTCTGTATTGCTTCAGCCTCTGATGATCGCAGGTCTTTAATGCTTTTTTGACCATTTCCTGATGTCTGATTCATATCATGCTCAAAGTTCTGTGATTGTGGTATATGCATGGTTCTTACCATCAGTTCCACTTTTCCTTCATGTTTCTCTTCTGCTTGTTTGGTACATTAGAGATCAAGTGCATCTTATTCAATTCTTGTCCAGATAATGCGTCTTCTGCGCACGATAGATCTCTTAGTAACGGGGCGAAATTCTTAGAGACTTTAAGTTCAAATGTTTTAATAATCCTGTCATCGTTTTTTTGTGACTGGTAGTGCACGGATATGGGCAAGACAATCTGCAGACACATTATTGTTCACAGCTGGTCCAGTGCTTTATGGGCATGGAGCGCGATTATGGGACTGCTATATTGCAGATAACGTACGTTTGAGCATCTATTGGTCCAAGTTTTGTCAATTTTGTCTTCAACATGCTGGTCTGAAGCATTGAAAACAAGATGTTATTGTTAAATAATTGGAGACTTTGGAGCTTTAATGTGTCGCCTTGGCTCTTTGGAGACCTAATCATGAAGTTACAACTTTTGAGTAATCTCAAAAAGATTAGAGTCTAGGTCCAACTCCATGGCATCAATCTAGCACTCTTTCTTAGAGATCGTAAGTCGAGATGCTACTTTATCTATATGCACCATGGATAACTGGTGTGATCTTATTGTAGAGAAACGTGGTTTTGATTGAGTGAACTCCTGAAACAACGCCACTGGCTGTCTGAACCCTCAAATTTCCCTTCTTCCTTTACTTGGATTAAAACTGACAGTGTTCTGCGATTTGGAGGGTGTGGGGAACTTAGCTGCTGATAACAGCCAGCGAGGACTGCACTAGTCGAATCTGGACCCGGCAAGGTCATCATTTAGCCACTCTGACTGGTCATTTGTGAGTGAAACTCTCTCCTACCTGTAACCGTGCTTCAACTGATGACTTAAATTGTTGTGTAATTTATAGTACAAGATACTGTTATAAGTCTGAACAACTCGATGCGATACTCTTGATGATCAGCTTCTTCATGGTCATTTTACATGGGATTCAGAGGTCGAGGAATATGGCGCTGCGTGTATGATCATGAATCAGCAACACTTGTGACATCAGGAGCAGATTCTGCGATCAAAGTCCAGTTGCTTACTAGGTGGAGCCATGAGGCTCAGTTTGGCGTACCAGGGGAAACCTCAAGCCTAATGCCTCTTGCGCAATCCTCATCATCAAATACTGAAATTTTCCACATCTCTTTAGTGGGGCCTAATGTCCTAGGTGAAGGTTCCTCTACTTCCATGGACAGGTAACCAGCTTTTTTCTTCGATTTGGCAGTATTGTCCGTACTCGAGCTGGGAAGGACATCTGAAGTAGAATTTCCAATGCACATCTGATAATGGTTTCAGTCAGCCTTTCTATCAACCAGCTTTGTGGACCTATAAGCTGTTCCCAAACCCTTATTTGAGTTGCTCTCATCTTGCCTATTTGTTATCCTGATTGTTGAGGAGGATTGGTGTATTTGGTGCAACAGCAACAGTGAATATGTGCGATGCTTGGATCTTGCCGGTCCAGGGACCCTCTACATTGCCACAAATCAAGGCCATGTTTATCACGTAGCTTTATTGGACAACAGAAAACAGGAATGGACAGAAATTACGCATGAAGAAATTTCAGGTCCAATCGTCTGCATGAATCTTTTAGTAGATGGAGCTATTGTCACTGGAGACGATTCTGATGATGATAAAAAGGACGAGCTGGTGGCATTTGGAAACGGGTCAGGCATTGCTACCGCACTGGGAATCCGAATCACTGGGCAAAAGCCATCTGTCATATGGCAATGTAAATGGCTAGCAGATGAAGAGAGGCAGCTTCTTGGAGTATTCTGGTGCAAATCGTTAGGAAGGAGGTACATTTGGACAAGATTACATGACTTATGCCAACCATGTCATCCTTTCTTGTCAATCTATGCTTTACCTATTTGTAAATTCATTTTATGCAAACGCTTCTCGTATGGATAAACTACATAATGCAGATGTGTGTCAGGTTTCAGAAATTTAGTTTGTTGTCGTGCAGGTCGTAGACGACTTGCGGACGTTCATATTTGAGTGTGCTCTTTTTGTCAGGTTCGTATTCAGCACTGATCCAAGGGGTCTTGTGCGCGTGTGGCTTTTGAAGCGATGTTTAGAGGCTCAGACTTCTGTGGAAGGGCAGGATTCTCAGACGCAAGCCCTGCTAGTAGCACTCTGTCAATCACCTCTGCATGCCCGAGTTGTATGCCTAGATGTTTGCCCTATAGCTGAGGTAATGTGAGGCACAATTTCATGGCCCCGTTCTTGGGGTTGGCTCTCTCTGATCCTTAAATTTCTCGACATCTCATATTTGGTTTTATTCCAGGGTAATTTAGGTCATGAGGGGTTCCATAGATTGAGTTCAGGCTTGACGCTTTTCCTGATTTTTTTGCATAAGGTTATTACGATGTACGTTGGTCATCTCATGTAACCACGTCCCTTCTTGGCCATCAGTTGCTCGTTTGCGGGGATCAAAGAGGAAACCTAGCATCATTCAAATTCCCCAGTGCCCTTCTCTCTAGGCATAGTGAAGAGAGCTTGGGATTGCCGTCACAACTTCAGAGTATTGGCGTTTTCAAAGGAGCTCATGGCATATCAGCAGTGGCAAGCGTTTCTGTAACTTCTCTTAGTAACAAGCAGGACGTGATTATAACATCAGTAAGTCCTTCCTTGTGGACTTTGGTGACTGACTTTTCTTATCGATTTTCAATGGCACTTATTACTATAGGTTTTTTCTGATTTGATGTTGTTTTCAGATTATTTCTTAGTTTGGGCGTTCATGATGAGGTGCAGACAGGCAGGGATGGCTGTATTTGCAAATTTGTCGTTGACACCATCACCATCAAAGATCAAGGGCAACACAGTAGTCAAGGTTTTGCATGTACGGGGGTAGAAGATGTTGCTGCAATAACAGTAGTGGAGTCTGTGGAATATCGTCTAGACAAAAGGAACTGCAGGCGACGCTTGGCAGCTGGCTTTATTGCTAGTAATTTTATTTTGTGGGATTTGACTCAGCAATCAGAGGTTGACACATTCATCTTCATTATATATTGTATTTTTACCTTGCTCTCATTGCCAAAATCTTAAAAGCAATTGTTCTTCATTTCTTTTAATGCAGTAGCTAATGGTTCAAGGAATTTGTATCTTGCAGATTATGCGAGTGACGTGTGGAGGATGGCGACGGCCACATTCATATGTGGTTGGAGATATTCCCGAGCATCAGTGTTGTTTTGCATTTCTGAAGGTCAGTGCTTGCATTTCCAGCTGGAGTCACTTTAGGTCCTCTGAGCACTTCTTTACTGTCTATAACATTATATTATTGACACGCTTAATGTTGCGTACTGCAGGATCATGTCGTCTATGTGCACAGAAATTGGACTTATTTGCCAAATCTCTTGAGCTCAGTGGATGTTGAAAAGGAGAAAAACCCTGATCGTACAAAAAACCTTCTATCTCAGTTACCTCAATCTTTGCACGGGCAATTTCATGGTAGAGAAATACATTCAGTCCAGTTCGTATCATCTGGAATTATTCCAGTGACAAGTTGTCAGCAGGTTACGAAATGGATAGCTACAGGGGCAGAAGATGGAGCAGTTCGAATCTCTAGGTTAGATTCATCAGAACTCTTATGCTTTTTCATTTTCTTTTGTTTTTTCTGACGTGGAAGTTTATCCGGCCCAAGTATTTTGTGAAGACCGTTAAAGATGATTAAAGAGTCCTCGCTTATTTACGGGTTATCTAGGCCGTTACAGGTCCTATTTTTAGTTTCTGCGTTCAAAAATTTTCAACCTGAGTGTTTACCTCCTAGTGTTCTGGTGAGACAGATATGATACAGGGGGGGTATCGAACCTGGAGTCCTGCCTGCTGCTCGGTGAACACACTGGAGGTTCAGCTGTAAGAGCCCTTACGCTGGTGCAAGGAGCTCATTCTTTCGTGCATTATCAACCTCCATCCATTCGTACTCTTGATGTTTGCAAGACAGATCCAGTATTGCTCTTATCTGTTGGTGCAAAGGAGGTCCTCACTTGCTGGCTTTTGGAGTGGAAACAAGACTTCTCGAGCGCTTCTATTGCCGAAACAGCGTTGATTAGTACAGTTCCAGAAGATACTGTGAACGAAAGCCCAGTAACAGAGGCTCTATCCTCAAAATGGTTGTGCTCTTATGCTCCTCGTTCGTTCAAACTGGCAAGAAAGAAAGAGAAGGCTTCAAAAACTAATGACAAGCATCATGTGAAGGCATTTGACCAAGCTGATGATATGCATCTGAAAGAGAAGCAGTTAATTGAAGAGTCAAGGATAATCACCAGTGACGATGACGATCTGCGATTCTTGGCAGTGACTGCAATGTCGATATACTCTCCCGATACCGGGTGACGTCTCTTTTTCAATTTTCATTGCCTAAGTCAATGCAGTGGATACTTCACCTTTTGTAGTTATCTGAAGGGAGTGAAATCCTTGGCACGAATATCATTGTTTTCTTAGCTAATATTCGTACTCTAACAAGGATACTCTTGCTTGTGAATTATACAGGTCTGTGTTTTGCTTTGCAGTAACTGCAAGCTCCAACGCAACACTGAGGCTCATTGCAATGGATCTGAATATAAGAATCTGGTAAGTTCTTGACTTGTCATACTTTTGAAAGTGCATACTTCGAGTAGATTTGGATGATAATACTGATGCACAAATCCTCGAATGCAGGGTTGAAGTTGCTGTCTTGGAGCACCACACTGTACCTGTGTTAACATTGCAACATTTAGTAATTCCAATAGGAGGTAGTTGCCAAAATGCGTATCTTATTGTTAGTGGTGCCACGGACGGCTCAATTGCCGTATGGGACGTAACAAACCTCGTCATCACTTTCACGAAGGAAATATCATCAGGAGTAGCAAGACTGACGCCTAGTGCTGGAACGCAATCGCGCCCAAGTACTGGCCGAGGCAGTCAGGGTGGCCGGCGATTCCGATCCGCAAAGCAACGCCAAGCAGGACTGCCAAAAGAGAGGAAGAAGGTGGATTATAATGCTACGGTAGTTGAAGGAGCAGTTAATATTGTCAGCTCTAATAAGGATGCAAATGTGAAGGAACACGTAGAAATTGATGAGGGTGCAGACGCTAACATCAAGGCCTTTATTGGGGCTGCCGTTCAAGTTGAAGATGTTTCGCAGGCAACTGGAATTGTACCTTATCAGTCCTCTGTACTCCTCCCGCTATTTTCCTTAGCTGCCGCTCATCAATCTGGAGTAAATTGCTTAAGTGCAGCAATAGTGGCGGATAGAAGAGATTCTGAGGTTGTTGTGGTTAGTGGGGGAGACGATCAAAGAATTCATGTACTGCAGTTTGAAATTCACCCTTGCGAAGGAGAGGAGCATCGGAAATGTGCACCAGCTATTGAAGCTTCTGGTGATGGCGTCAATGGTATTGTGGCACCTAGTACAGAAGATTCACAGGGTTTGTTGTGCTCCATCTAATTAATCTGCTGTTTATTAACAAGATTGAAGAATGTTTCATGACTTGAATATATATTTCATGCTAATAAATGCTTCGGCCAGAAGTCCACCCTAACTGTTGGACCTGTTGCAGCTCAAGGAGATGGGGCAACACCGCAGGTCCAGTTGCTACTCAACTCTGTGAGGGAGGGCTCTGTGGAAGGAGCACATAGTTCGGCTCTGAAAGGTGGGCATTATAATTTTTTAGTTTGAGATGGAGTAATGAATCCAAGGGTTCAAGTTCTATCTTGATGGGAATCTCTTCTGAATTGACAGGACAGCAGTAGGAATGGTTTGAATTGGGAAGGAGTTTTTGGACCTTGGATTATTGATTCTGTAAATAACTATCTGACGGCTACTCTGCCAACAGGGATATGGACGGATGGTGCTTGGGTTTTTAGCACCGGCCTGGACCAACGACTCCGATATTGGCATCTAGGCGATATCATAAACCTTTGTGAGTCTCCTGTATCGTCCTATGCGATGAAGGATCCTTCTGATCAGAGACTATTGTCTCTGCCATTGGTGGAATGCGGCCATTGTGTTATTGACGTACCTGAGGCGGAGGATTTACACGTGGAATCAGGTCCAATGGGGTACTGCTCCGACCGATAGCCATCACGTCACGTTCGCCATTTTTTTATTGATCAACTTATGCTTCAATGTTTTACTATTGCGCTTTTTGGTCAGTCGGTTTTATCAGGAACTCAGTGGCATGTGTATTATGGTAGAAGATACTATTTGCGTCACATTAATCATTTTAACATATGTAGGAGTGATTTTTGGGAGTTCGCTATAGAGTTGTGGCGCAATCACTTTGGGTACAGGAGCCAAATCTTTTGAGATCAAATTTTTAACATTGAATGAATTTCTTATGTAATTTTAAAGTGGGACAAGCAGACCACTAGAAGTTGGACAACCCCACTTTCATTCAAAAATGAGTGGCCATGGACATTTAATCAAGTCATGCTTACACCACTTGCTAATAAGTCCAACTAAGTGCACGAAATGATAAATTACTATTAGTAGCACGGATCAGAGGAGACAGGATCGAGTCTTTAATGGTTTTTGTATCATC
This sequence comes from Straminergon stramineum, assembly GCA_963920665.1. Classification (NCBI taxonomy): domain Eukaryota; kingdom Viridiplantae; phylum Streptophyta; class Bryopsida; order Hypnales; family Calliergonaceae; genus Straminergon; species Straminergon stramineum. The sequence goes on along the minus strand of OY987263.1, from coordinate 21,882,414 downwards.
TATACCAAATACTTTGGATATCGATTGCAGACTCGAGCCTCACCAATGAATAATGAGTTGACTGAGCCAGTATCCTCTACTTTATGTATTTTTGCGCACTTTTGACATTGCTGTTTTTGTTTTTGTGATGCAGGGAACAATATTGCATTGCCGTGGTTGGTCGAGGTTTACAAGTCTTCAATTTTTCAGGCAATCGGTAACGGTGGGCTTCTAACCACCGTAGTAGCAGTTGAATTAGAAATCAGATGCATTTGAAATCTCATTACATACTTCAGTAATCATAGTACTTAAATTTTCATATCGAAGTGTGTGGAACCATTTCCTTACATTTAAAGAGATGAACATTGTTTGTGACAAGTACAGTAGTGCACTGGTATCAAGAAAGCAAATGGCATTAACCATTGAGCTAATATCTAAAGCCTTTTGTAGTGAAATATAGAAATTTCACCTAGGAAGCTGGTAGTCGATTATACTAACTTCCAAAGCATATTTGTATGGTTTCAAATTGTAGCACAAGATTCTTCTTCCTATTGGTACATTTTGATACCCTCCTTGAAACTTCCGAAATGATTTGTTTCACCTTCTATAGATTAAAAGCGACTACTTTTGGTTATCTTAGCAGTTTGGGCTAACTCCTAGTGACCAAAGGTTTAGGTTTGGAGTGGCAGGTTGTAGACAGTCACATGGGGAAACATAACTGATCCGATATACAGTACAGCTTCCCCTCATGTTCTTCTACTTCACTGACTCCCTTGACTACATTTCCTGATTGATCCTCCAGAGTTTCCTGCAATTGACCATCGGCACTAAAACGAAGGATCAGAGCATGGGGTTTAGGTGCATACCCAATGTGCTGAAGCATGGCAAAAGAATCACGTTCTAGGTAATGGGAGTTTGGCAACAAAGTGATGGAGCCATCGAACTCCACCACTATACATCTCAACTGAAGTACATCTGCCATTGAATGCCACCCACACAATCGCCATTCTCGTTCCAACGTATGTTGTCAGGAACTCCAGGAAGGTCCATCCATACCTCCCATGTATTTGCTTTGGACCCTTGGAGTCAATATTTCACAACCTTGCCATTTGGGTTTCTGCAACTGCCTCCAAAGTGCCATCTTCACCACTGACTGTGACACCATTTGGAAATTGAAGACCTCGGTCCTGTCTTTGCTAATTAGATCTTATTTCAAAAACCTACCAGTTTTCTCATGATCAAGCTCCAGCCTTGACAAGAAGAATTGTCTGCATTGATATTTGGTGCTGTTATCTGTAAAATGAAGATTTCCATGTTCTTTCAAACCGAGATCATGACAGAACTTGAATGGCTCTCCATTAAGCTGTCACCACTAGCTGGGCCAACCCTCGTAGACCACATACGACGGCCCGTGTTTTGCTGGAAGTGGCAAAATTGGTCCATTGTCCATCATCATCCATCATCATAGCGAACTAACCTAGACAAGCCTATTACCACCGTGATTTGCAATCTGACTATCTTGGGGCCAATTCCAAGAAGGGCACGTATTTTTCAGATGTGTGCACTTGTTTCATGAGTCAAACCCTAGTGGAATTATAATTTTTATGAATTTCTAATGTGATCTGCCCTAAAATTACAAAATTGCCAACAGACGAGAGACATAAATGTTCTATAAACAATTGATAATTGCCATTCCATGTATTTATTAACACTTAAGTATTCACCAATCATGTATTGACATGTTACCCTTGATGGCATTAATTCACTGATTTTGTTGGGATTTGGAACTCATTTGGTTGATTTTTTGGATAGATTTGGATGTTTGAACAAATGGAATTGGGGCCAAATGTAGGGTGACAAAATTAGATTGCAGATAGAATTGAGTTGGTCTACTCTATGTGTCCATCATTGAGATCTATAGGGGACCTCAACTTTGAGCATTAAATGCTATGCTTTCAGGCCCAAAGATTTTGCCTTTTCCAAATTTTCACAAAATCCTCAAATGCCAAATAATTTTCTCTTTTACAAACATAATATGAACTTTCATCACATATTGTTAAACATTTAATATCAAACCAATATGATGGCAAAATATAATATGTAATTGGTGTTTGAAGCAAAAAAGACAAAGGTGACTTAGAGATCCCAGTGGCTTGATCTTTGCAAGTAATTTTCTAATTTTTTGGTGCAATAGAAATTTGTAAATTTCTTTTGCCTTGTAAGTCAGAATGGCATGAAACTTGGTTCGTGCATGTGCCTTCTCTAAGGGCTTTTTGATATCACTAAGTTGTCCTTGCCAGCCCAATAGTTTAGAAGATCTCAAAGTAAGTCTCAAACAAACAAACACCTATCTTAATAGTGTAGACTATTATGCTTTGTATGTGACCCAACCATTTGTATGTCATTTGTAATTGTCACAAAAGTAATGGCTAATTCCTTCATAAACCTCCCCTCACTAACAATACAAATAACAAACCTCCCTTTCATACCCATTTTTCAATCCTTTAAATATGGCTAATTATCCATAGTACCAATGTTTAGTATTTTGTATGCTATCAATTTTTGTATTATGTTGTTTCCTCATTTAAATTTGTATTGGGAAAAAAAAATGAAAAGAAAAAAAAGAAAAAAAAGAAATATTGATAAATTATTTTTTAGAAAATAAATGTAAAATTAAAAAAAAAAAAATAATATCAATGCAATATTTTAGTACCCAAAGTATTCAATAGCTTATTAATCTAGAAGTTTGATAGCTCTCTGCAACTAGTTCTCTGATTTCTATCTAATTTTCAAATTCCTAATGTGATGAAGACTTCAAAATTCAATATCTCTCACCCCATTTTTGTTGAAACATGTTGAAATTTGCTTTGACCATACCTCCTCCTCGATGTCTTTATGATGACACCAAGGATGCCCTAGAGGCCCAATGGTTTAGGAGATCCCAACATACGTCACAAACAAAACAAACAAACAACTGACAACAAACAACTCTAGTCTAGAGTATTGGAAGATATGGTGCAAAGAAGCAAACCCTAACCCTAATCTCGGGACGCGAATGCGGAAGAAAGTTTTGAAACTCATACATTAGGGTTTAGTGCCCTGGTGTCTTCCATCGAAAGTGTCGCGGTTTGGAGGATGTTTTGATACTCCCGGTACGCGATTACACGTTTTACTCATTCAGAATTGTTAACATTCCTAGAACTGGATAGCAGTCTGTACGAAGGTGTGTAGACCAACAGTCAAATTTCCCAAACCACCAAAACTATAGCTTAGCAGTCAAAGATTGAAAGCGGGATTTCGTGTGTTTTTTTACAATAGATTTACTGAACCCTGTCAGATTTGGCCCCGAGTGTTTGCGCCAAGATCGGGGCTTATCTTGCCGCCACTGCATGGTTCAACGAGAATTAAGCAAATAATTTTTTGAAGTTTTAATTGGGCTTCAAAACCTTAAACCCTGATAGTCTCATTTTTTGATGTTGCATGCGCTTTTGGTTGCAGCAATTCTGTAGCGATGGATGCCATGGCCGTAGTATCGCCTATTTCCTCGACGGGGATTTACAATGTCGCTGGCACTCGGAATCTCTCTTCCTCCGCTGCCTTCTCATCTACGAGTTTTCTTCGTCCGAAGTTGTTGGTTTCTCGTAGGGGATTTGCGTCTTTGACTCGATGCATTGCGGAGCCAGCAGAAAAAATATGTATGTTTCTCAATTGCGTTCCTGAACTGACAATTCTCTTTTGCCATTGTGTTAATTCGCTAAATTTCCCTGATTAGTTTTAGAATTTTAGAGTCGGGGTTGCTGAATGTTTCTTTCTGACGGATTTGACTGGTGCATGTTCCAGCTTACACCACTTCTGTAAGCAGGAATGCAAACATTGCGAAGCTGCAGGCTGGTTATCTCTTTCCCGAGGTGAGGAGTCAACTCATCACGATTTGAGCTTCAACTCGTCGCTTTTACTGGTGAAGAGTGGATTAAGTCGTTATGGCTTTCGCCAGTAGTGTCGACTGTCGAGTCGAGCTTATACAGAGTTTTGAATAATTTCTGGAACTCCTACAAACTATAACACTTCTGCATTGCAATTTTCGTCTGTTTGACTATGTTTTGCGATTTTAGATTGCTAGGAGGAGGCATGCACACATTCAGCGGCACCCCGATGCTAAAGTTATTAGTCTGGGTATTGGTGACACCACCGAGCCAATTCCGGAACTTATTACTGAAGCTATGGAGAAGGTAATGCTTACCTGTGCAATGATTTGTGGACAGATTTGAAAAAATGGATATTTACTCACTTAACCTTGTAAAGGCATTATGTTGGAATCTGGTTGAGTTTTGGGTTGTGCTTAATCTAATGGTACATGTGTTCGGACATGCAGAGAGCTCGAGCTTTGTCCACTTTGGAAGGGTATAGCGGTTATGGTGCTGAACAAGGCGAAAAGGTGAGCCAAGAAATGACTTCATGTAAAATAGAACAAACGACCTTCAGTACAGTGTACTTTTTAGGTTGGCTGTTATCAGCCTTTGTAGGATTGTTTTTGTGAAACTCTCTGATTTTCTCCTTGCCTTCTAAGATTAGCCTATATCAATTTATCAATTTCAGTGTTATTGTGAACGCGCTTGTATGCTACACTCTTTCTGTGATTCTCTTACATTCTGTGGGACATAACTCGTCACTGGTGGCCCTTTGCAGCCAGTGCGAGCAGGCATTGCTGCAGCGTTTTATGGAGGCCTGGGGATTGACGAAAATGAGATTTTTGTTTCGGATGGAGCAAAATGTGATATCACTCGTTTACAGGTACGTGCAGCTCATTGTTTTTATTTAAATACCGGAAAGCGTGCTGGATTGACCACTAGTTGTTTTTACTATGCTCTATATACCCTTTCATGCTTGTCTGAAATTTCGATTCAATTGAATCACCAGCTACGCATAGTGGTCATCCAAAAGTCTGATTGATGTGTATGCAGCTGGTGTTTGGGCCCAACGTAACAATGGCTGCCCAAGATCCTTCCTACCCGGTATCTGTCACTCCCTGCATTCTCATTTTTCGATGATGGAACGTTCAATCAATTTGAGAACAGAGTTGATCTTGATTGTTATTTGCTGCAACAGAACTGAATGTTGTGAGCAGCTTCTTGTTCAAGCTGTAGAGTACGAAATAGTTGCGGGTTGTCGTCAGGACTTTTCTGAAGAATGCCTGTGTTACTGATATAAATCTAATTTTGGGGGCCTTTCAAACCACAGGCCTATGTAGATACCAGCGTCATGATGGGCCAAACTGGTGACTTCCAAACTGATTCTCAGCAATACGGCAAGATTCAGTACATGAAGTGCACTCCAGAGAATGATTTCTTTCCAGACTTGTCCAAGACGCCACGAACAGACATCATCTTCTTCTGTTCCCCTAACAACCCTACTGGAGCGTCAGCTTCTCGGCTGCAGTTGGAGGAGCTTGTGGCCTTCGCTAGAAAGAATGGATCCATCATCGTTTACGATTCTGCCTATGCCATTTACACATCTGACGACAGCCCCAAATCTATTTACGAGATTCCTGGTGCCAAGGAGGTACCGTTTAGAAGTGCCTTTTTTGCAAGAGCTAGTTTCTTATATTGATAAAGTCCGTTCAGTTCCTAATCCTCTACTGAGTAGCCGAAGGGTACTGTCAATCACACTTTCTCTTTTGTCATGTGCAGTGTGCCATTGAGACCGCATCCTTCTCCAAGTATGCTGGCTTCACTGGTGTTCGATTGGGATGGACAGTAGTGCCCAAGGCCCTAAAATTTGCCGATGGACATCCAGTACACACCGACTTCAACCGAGTGATGACCACATGCTTCAACGGTGCTTCCAACGTCGCTCAAGCTGGTGGTTTGGCATGTGTCTCCCCTGAGGGTTTGAAGGTACATACTGATCCGTCTCACTCTTGGTTATGGGCCTTATTGGTCGCCAATCTGTAGTACCTTGTTAATTTTGGAGCTGTCATATCTGCATTTATTATGGATTTGTTACTGCAGGGATACGGTGTGAATTGTTGAGACTTTTTTAATTACCATGACATGGCACTGATGTGGATTTCAATCTTACAGGCCATGCATGAAGTAGTCTCATTTTACAAGGACAACACAAAAATATTGGTAGACACTTTTGAGAATCTGGGTTTCAAGACGTTCGGTGGGAAGAATGCTCCATATGTATGGGTTCAATTTCCAGGCAGGAGTTCATGGGATGTGTTCTCAGAAATCTTGGAGCAAACCCACATCGTCACCACACCAGGAAGTGGTTTCGGTCCTGGCGGTGAAGGATTCATCCGAGCGAGTGCTTTCGGTCACAGGGAGAATATTTTGGAAGCCTCTAGGCGCCTCACAGAGTATTTCAAGTCTCTCTCAGTTTGAATTGAGACAGAAGTGAATATTTATTATTGACATTTACTAGCTGAGCTGAACTGTAGCACTTTTTAGAGCTGAGAGCTTTCAAGTTTTGACACCTTTTCGGAGCTTCAAGATTGTGCTCTTCAATGTTTGTTGTTACCAGTGTTGTCAAGCTCATCCACCGTTATTTTTCAATCCTATCGGATGGTGTTGTAAGTACCAAGCTGGCTTTCATACAACGACTGTCAGCTTTAGTTAAAGAATGCTATGACAGTGGCAATGCACAAAACGAGGTACAAATGACAAAGCAAGTCTCTGCTCATCTGGTGGCTCCCCCATTCGATTACCGTATGCAATACATATTTCACCGTGTTTGTGGTAAGAAGAGAAATTGGAAAATTAGAAGAGATTCAGGATCACCCGACCTCTGAGGTTGTGTCGGATGGTTGGAGACATAATATTCTACAACTGCAGGATTCTTAAGTTTTATAGAGACTACAAGCTACAAAGATACTCTCTTCTGCACTTGTACTATTTTTATACCTTGTATTAGGGTTGGTTAGTCTAGGTCTAACATAGGATTACATCCAAACTGTGGAGGGTTAGAATTCCCCTAATTCCGCCTTGATCTAAAATGACAAACATTCTCATGACTCCTTGAGAATCTTGTGTTCAATCACACCAATTTTCAACTAAACAATTTGCTAGGGTGGTGGACAAATTTTCAACCCTTTGTAAGGTCCATTTGTGACAGTTTTCATTATGAATTCATTCTGTGTGTTTCAAGAGTGCAAGCCTATTTTTTCATCCCAGTCAATGCCTATTTTCAAGTTGCATATATCCAAAATAAACATGGAGGAAATAATCACTGAGAACAAGCATTCTCCAACCTACCCTTACTAGTTAAAAAAGACCCAGATATATTTAAAATGGAACCTACTCCAATTGCAAACTCCAGTGATGTACCTAATTTTACTTTGTTGCATTTGTTGCAATGAAAACTATATTTAGGTTAAAATTAGCTAGCATAGTGTGAAATTGGAAAGGAAAGGGTTGGAATTGGGTTGAAAAGTAACAAGTTTGTGTATTCAATGACTATCACCATGAAAATTCTACACATGAAAAAAGATTCTTCATTATTTCACAATCTTGAGGGATGCTTTTTGGATTACCATAGCTCCCATGTAGGCAATTAACCCCTAAATGACCAAGGCCCTTTTTTTGCAAAAAAATACTCAAAACTACTATTTCTATAGCAAAGAGTAAAAAAGTTAAATTTTTTTTTTTCATATCTAATCATAGGATCTAAAACCTAACTATTATGAGAATATGTGGATAAAATTTCAGAAGTTTTGACTACACAGACTGCAAGATATCTATGTTTAAAGTGAAAAGACAAGTTTTTCAGCACACTATGGGACTAGATTATTTGACATTGAACCTTCTTAACTTTAATTTTTTGCACTATAGAGTTTCGAGCTTCAAAACTTTATGGTGGAGGATTGAGTTGAGAATCTAGGAAATATTTATTCATTTATTCATTTATTTTTATTCTTAAAAAAATTATTAAGTAGAAGTAGGTACAAGATAGATAGAAAATCTAAATTATTAATATCTCTAAGATGGAATTTAAATGCACTAATACCAATGGTGAGATTGTTCTAGCAAGAGATTTAAATCATGTGGACCTTTTTTTCGAAAAATTGGAAAAATTGCATTCAAAAATGAATCCTACAAGTCATTTTTTCAAGAAGATGCTCTAATTGCCTAAAAAACAAGATTGTCCATAACTTTCTCATAACAAATCCAAATGGAATGAATCAAATCTTTACATGTAGACAAAAATATAATCCATGAGAAGAAAATGAGGGAAATAAAAAAAATTAAAATTTCTTAATTCTTTTTTGCTATTCCCACTCCTTTATTTTGAGCTTATTTGGGCATAACTTTTGCTCCCCAGCAACAAATGATAAAAAAAAAATTATATTTCCATGAAACTAATAAATTTTTCTATCTTTTTAAAAAATTAAAAAAAATCAGGACAAGAGAATCTTTCTATGTAGGATAGAATTGCAACTATTTGTCCTTGGAATTTTTTGCCGAAAGGAGAGATCTTCTACAGTAGTTTCATCTCCAATGAGTATTTTTTATTTTTCTAAAGTAGATGATGTCACTCAATTCTAGAAGGGTTGATTTCCGTGGTCACCAATCCATCCTTTAAGGGTTATAGGAGGCAACCCCTTTCCGATCACCTCTCCTATTTCTATCCTATAGACTATTTTTCTTTTTGATCAGGTAGTCAGGAGTGGGGATTAATTATGGCACACTTCCCAATGTAGTTGTGGCACATTATGATTGGCTACACAATTGTCAACATTGCAACTAATTCTTGGTCGAATTTGCAACCAACCCTTAGTTGGAAATAGGAAAATCTATATGACCAATATGTGTTGAACAAAATCTTGAGCTAAAAAATTCATAGTAATTATGTTTTGAGAAATAAAATTATGAAAAAATATGGAATCCTTCGCAACTCTATTTTGGTTCTTGGGAAAATTTCCGAACTTGAGAATCCTACGCTCCATATATGTTAAGTGGTTGGAAATGGGTCGTATGCCTTAAGGATTAATTTGTGGCAAAGTGAACAATGGAAGTGAGGGAAAAAAAACACTCCCACAGCAGCAGCAGCACAGATGGCAGGCACGCACCCCTTATCCAACACCAACAGCTCCGATAACCCCTCTGCCCTGCCCCAGCACTTCCCAGCAAACAAACTCCAATTCTCATACAACTTTCGAATTCTGTTGCGCAATACCCACAGGGCTGAAGCTGGAGCCGCTACTGCCCCTGCTTCTCTAATGGTGCCTCTCTTCGCCCCCAACCCATCTCTCTCTTGTCAAAGAAATTCTCAAATTTGGGCTTCAATCACGGAAATGCAAGCCACTCGTTTTGAATGTAGTTCAATTGGGAGAATCATGGTGCGAATTGATCGATTGAATGGAATTGTGTTGCATTGAATTGAGCTGTGCTCGCTTTGAAGTAGTATTGATGGGACTTTGTTGCAGGCTTCGGCCGCGTGTGGTTGTATAGCGAGCAAGGGCACTGCTTTGGCTTCGATTAGCAACTCGCCTCATTCGAAGCTATCTCCGAATTCGTCGAAACTAAGGTACTGCATTGACTCCAGACGCGGGGGAGTTCGGCCTCTGTCCTGTAGCTTGAGAGATGATGTAGAAGACGAACGTGTGGAGGTGAGTTCATGGGAGCGGAAGGGAGGCCAAGTGTTGGCGATTCTGTTGGCGACATTGCAAAGTGTGGCGCCGATTCCTTGGGATGGAGTGGAGATGGGAGAGTGGGGTGGTGTTGGGCCTGCGGAAGCTGTGCTGTATTCGCCTGATACCAAAGTGCCGCGATCTGCGGAAGTGGCGCTGCGGAGGGCAATTCCGGCTGTGAATGCTTCATTGAAGTATATGCAGGAGTCGCTGGAGGATATCTTCTATCTTCTCCGTATCCCGCAACGCAAACCCTATGGTAAGAGCCCCTGACGCTTGCTGAAAATTACTGTTTCAAACAATTAGCAGGGATAGGCAGGGTGGCCTTATTCCTGTCAATTAGGGTTTCGGAAATTGGCAGGATTTGACAGCCGTGTGAAGTGTCAAAGGTATTCGCACTTAAATGGGTCTGTTTAAGCTCTGTGAGCAATTTGGATCGAAGGCACTTGAATGTGAAGCTGAGAATTCATTAGCAGGTTATTGAAGAGAGAGCCGTGGGAATTGAAATGAGGGTTGAAAGTGCTTCAATGTGAAAGTGAGGAATCATCAACATATTGAAGAGAGATTTAGGAGTCGAAATCAGTGTTGAATGTGCTTGAATGCGAAAGTGAGGAATCATCAGCACATTGAAGAGAGCCTTGGGAATAGAAATCAGCTGGTTCTGACCGAAACCGACTAGTTATGTGCATTTCACTGCAAATTGTGATTCTGAATTCCTTCATCTCTCAGTCTCAAAGGTCGATGTCGCAATTAGTGATAAGGTGCTGTTACCTTAGGTTCCATGGAAAACGATGTGAAGAAAGCCGTTCAGCTCGCCACGGACGACAAGTCCGCCATCCTCGCTGCTCTTCCCTCTGAAGCCCGCGCGAAAGGGGAGGAGCTTTACAACGACCTGATGGAGAGCAAGTACGGTTTCACGGGCTTGTTAGACGCCATCGCTGCCAAAGACGCCGACAAAGTCTCCATCCGTCTGGCTTCTTCCCTGGACTCCATAGCTCAATTAGAAGTGATGCAAGCCACAGGCCTGGCTTATCTCCTTCCCCCACAGTACCAAGATTTCCCCCATCTCACAGGTCGAGCAGTAGCCGAGCTCACCCTCGAAAAGGGCGACGGCTCCGCTTTCACAGTAGCCACAGGAGGAGGCCCTCAACCTGAAGGCGTGCTAGAAATCGTCCTGGATGGATACTCGGCGCCCTTAACTGCAGGAAACTTCGCGGACATGATTCAACGCGGGGTTTACAACGGAGTGAAGCTCCGGAACACGGAGCAGGCGGTGCTGTCCGACACGGAGAATCTGAATGGAGCAGGACGGGAGCTTCCTATTGAAATTCTGCCCTCTGGAGAGTTTCAGCCGTTGTATAGGACCACTCTTAGTGTGCAGGACGGGGAGTTGCCCGTGTTGCCGCTGTCTGTCTATGGTGCTGTGGCTATGGCGCACAACAAGACGGCCGAGGATTTCTCCTCGCCCTCGCAGTTCTTCTTTTATCTATATGATAAACGAAGCTCGGGATTGGGAGGGTTGTCGTTTGAGGAAGGCCAATTTTCGGTTTTTGGGTATGTGACGAAGGGGAGAGAGCTTCTCTCGCAGCTGAAAACGGGGGACGTGATTAAACAAGCCAAGCTTGTGGCTGGAACGGATCGGCTGGTGCAATGACAGACAGGTGCTGAAGCTGTCCCTTAGAACCAATTTTATTTGTACTGCATGAAAATTTCATGCTCTAGAATTCAGTGGCCGTTGGGCTGCTTGTTTCCATCTCCATGTGTTCCAACTTGTTTTGGCGGTGCTTGTTGATGGCTTGGTTATCATGGGTATGTACTAGTCTGGAGCCTTTTTGTGGAAATCAGCAAATGCTGAGCAATGCAGGCGGTGAAGGATCTACCGTTTCCACAACGAGTGTAGGTTTGCTCCTCCAATATGACATTTGAAATTTCCAATCGTGTGGATTAGTTTAACCCTTTGAACCCCTTAACGCTAAGACTCATTGCAATGCATGGAAGACACCGCAAATTTGAACAAATTTTGTCGTTAGGAACTGGAGAGACATTCGACATTTCAGGTTGAAGTTACCGTAAGATCCGCAAGATGACGCTTGATTGTCAATGATTCTGATTTCAAAAGTGTTATAGATGAAAAAATTAGAAGCTTTGACTGAGAAATCTGATGCCTTGACTACATCGGGCAGCTTCAGGGTATTTGGAAAGCCATGATAATTTTGCAATGCCATTAGAAAGCTTCTGAGTATGGTGTCATCAAATTTGAGCACCAGATACTGCTAAGAATTCACAAGAGTTCGCCTTGTGATTCTATGATGCAAGGGAGAGGCTCCATCGACCCTAAAACAACGGGCTGGTGGCCGTGGAAATCATCCCTTTTGGAACTGTGTGACATCATCTACTTTAAAAAACCCAAACCCCAAAATACTCATTGGAGGTCAAACTTATGTGGAAGATCTCTCCTTTTTGCACAAAATTTCAGGGATGAACAATTGTACTTTTGTCCTATATAGAAGGATTCTCTATCATTCATTGACCAAAAAATGGCCATGGCTTTGTTTATGGATTTACCACATAGTACAATATGGTCGTGTCCAATAATCTTTTGAATTCTTCTCCTTATACTATATGGTACTCTAAGAAGTGTGCATGTTCACATTCTAATTACAACCAAGGTATAGTGCCTCCACCCGTATAACTTTGCAACCTAGTCATGTTCCTAATCCTACTTGTATATTTGATCCTTATATGCATGTTAGCATAGTGCATTAATCCATTTCAACATTGGATTGAATACTCACTTTTATTGTGCCCTCACCCTTCCTAATTCGCCAAGTGGTCTTTGCAAATTGAAGAATACACCAATTCATCCAAGAATTTGATAATTTTTGCCAATTGCATTGGTGATAGGGTCACATCTTTCCAAGGTTAATCTAATAAGGCTGTTGAAGACTAAAAGTGTCTACTTAATGAAGAAATTTAATACTTTTATGTGATGTTTTTTTGGCTTACCATTCTATGTGAGGGTCAATTCAACAAACAATTGTCAAGATTGAATCTTGATGTTAGAGTTTCATAGATTCACATTATTGTAATCCAATTGCAAGATGACAAAGCAATTTTTTGACAAAAATGACTCATAATTTATGCCTCATGCAAGGTACTTTGGTAGTAGAGCATTGTTATTCCAAAGGCCTTCTAGAATATTTTCTAAAGTTAACCTTGATACATCAGTTAGGACATTTTGTGGTTTTTGAATGATTTTAGGGGAGCTTCAAGTACCAAAAATAACATTTCTTTATCCAAATTATTTTGGAGGATTTTTTTAAGTCAAATTCAATGAAAAATATTGTATATTATCTCCTTGCAATATTTTTTGATTCTCCTACATAAGATAATTGCAATCCACAGATCATGGTATTAGACAGTAGTATATTTTGGCGATTTTTGCTCCTTTTTGTAATCTAAATTTAAGCTATAGAAATAAAATTTTGTGAATTTGAGGCCAGCTACTTAAATGAAGCTTATCAATTCTAATTTCTACTGTAATATGCATTCTTTTAAAATTGAAAATTTTAGAATTTTCATTGCAATTTCAACTTTGGGCCTATTACCTTGGAGTGATGATTTTCTAATTTTAACCTCTAAATGCTCAAGGCACCAAATTTTGGTGTTGATAAAACTCTGAGGTTAAAAAAACCCTTTCCAAATTAGTAATTTTAGTAATTTTTCTTTTTGAAAAATTATTTTTGAATTCTAGTTTTAGCAATGAAAATCCAATTTTGAAAAGGAATGATTATGATTTTTCAATTCAAGATTTTGTGCAAGGGTGTCCATTGCAAATCTTGATTTTCTCATGCTTAGGGCTCTTAGAAATGAGCCTTAAATACATTAGATCTTGGAGAAAAAATCACATTACAAATTCATTTTAAAATGTTGTAGAATGGATTTTGAGAAGCCTTAAATTGATTGAAGTTATGCATATTATGCCTTTTGACTTCATTTTTTTGGTGACATCAATTTCAGATTTGACATTTGAAAAGAGGATTGAAAAACTTCAAATCACTTTCACAATTTTAACACCCTCATGATCAAACATTACAATCTTTCAATCCATGAAGTGATATTGTTGTGTTTTTTTCCCCCATGTGTTCTTTGACTTGTCTAGACTGGTGGTTTGAATTTGTACAATTGCAATTCTTAAAAAATTGATAAAACCTATCAAAATGTTGAGTTTTTTTTCAATCTTCAACAAATTCTAAAAAGTTCAAAAAAGGCCTTGGCATTTAGGGGTTAAAATGGCACTTAAAATTTTTTTGACTATGGTATTCAATACTATGATATACACCCATGGAAAAAATTTCAAATATTTAAAGCACCTTTCCACTGAAAATGAAGGAATATATCGCCTAATATTCCCTCAAATTTCTTTTGTATCGCTTTTGAGCAAAATATTGCTAATAAAAAGCCCATTGGCGAAAATTCCCCAAGGAAAACTTTGGCTGCCCGGCGAGAGACGGATATGTACCGAGCCTGATATTATTGAAATCTACACTTGGGCGAAGATATTTGCCATGTGGATAAATAGAAAAGCCCAACTGGAAACTCGAGCAATCCCAGGGAATCGCTCGCCTTATCCACCTCCATCTCTTCTTCTTCCTCTTTCTCTTTCTCTTTCTCTTTCTCTTACTCTTTCTCTTACACTTTCACTTGCCTCTCGCATCTGCTTGCCCGAGCAAGCTTGCTCAGGATTTCCGAGCACGAAAACAAACGAACTGCTGCAATGGTGCGTCTATCTTCATCCCTTGAAATTCCGAACCACTTTGTTCTTAAGCTTCCGAGGCATTCTGTTTTGGAGGCATTGTGGTTGTGAGGCATTTGTGATTGCACTCTCACGAGGATTACATTTCGAGAGCATCAGCTTGTGAGTGCACCAGTTGGGTCGAGCTCGGAAATCTAATGCGGGAATGAATAAATGAATGAATGGTTGACGTGAAGCCATAGAAGAGTGTGGTGCTGTTTTCTTTGGGTTTCGAGTGGGTCGTCGTTTCGAGTCCTTTCTTGTCAGTCTTTTTTGTAGGTCTGGAAATTGCACATGTCGGTGCATTCACAGCTCAATTTCAATTTTATGAAATATTAATACTAATTCGCCCATGGACAATGGTGATTTGAGGGAGGTGTACAGCAAAATGGTTAGGAATTCGAAGTCAGCAGTGGTGCTATTCATGGGTTTGTGTCGAATTTCATGTCTTTGGGGGATTCTAGCTGTGTATTGAATTGCAGTTTCGAAAATAAAATAAAATTGAATAGGAATGTGATGTACAGTTTCTTTGGTAATGTGGTGTATACAGGCATCAGCCGCGTGCGTTGCGAGCAAGGTGACACCCCTGTCGCAATTGGCGTCCACCAGCAGCTCGGCTCCTTCAACCCCCAAGGGCTCCACCACAAGGGTGACTATCCCTCGTTCCAATTACCGTAATTCAAGCTTCTACGGGGACGCCATCAGCACGGAATCAGGGTTTGGGCCGTTAAAGTCTTCTTCACGAAAGCAGGGTTTAAGCCGTGTTTCACGAAATGGGATTGTAGCCACGGCCACAGCCACAGCCACCGAGATTCCCAGCCTTATCGACCTCCCGCTCATCAACTATATCAATCAACAAGGTCGCATTCAACCTCCCGTAGAGACTAACACGGCGGCCTCCGTCTTCGCCATTTGCGATCAGAACAAGAAGATCCAGGTCTGAATTCCAACAGTGTTGATGATGGTGGGAATCTTTTTGGTGAGAGGCTGTAACCCTAATTTGATGGATTAGGAGTCTTAATTGTTGGAATGTTGAAATGTTTTCGTGGTGTTTCAGTATATTGGATTCTCGAAAGATGTGCGAAACTCGCTGCGGTTGCTCATGGGCAGGCGACCGGATGTTTGCCATTTTTACAAGCTGTACAATTTGAATGAGTTGGATCAGAAGCAAATGCTGGAGTGCCGGACGTCGGTGAGTCTCGTTTATCTTTTGAATCTGTGCTTTTCTTTCAAATAGTTTTAATATTTTCAATGTATCAGATGTGCCGTTTTATGTTTTGTGTGTGAATGGTTGGGTCTAAGGTAAGGTATGAGTAAATTTTACGTGCCCGTGGCTAGCGGTTTCTCTTATTATGGTGAAGTTTCTCCATATTCGAGCACTAGATTAGGCATCACTTGGATATTGTATAAGTTATGAATTTTTCAAATTTAAGCTATAGGGTGTGTGAAACCATTGGTTGGCTTTAATTGTTCAACTGTTCTACATTGCTATATTCGCAAAAATTCTAAATAATCGTTTGAAAGGAGCATTTACTCCACTTATGGCCTACCTAGGGCGTATCCAGGACAAAGTGTCTACCAGGGCAATAGGTCTTCTATAAAAGGTCTTATATGAGAGACGGTTCACTACATGAGAAAGGGTGTACTACTAAAGATTTTTCATTCACTGCAATAACCAGAAATATTTTGAATTACCACACGGCATTGATATGTGGCATTTGCTTTGGCAGTGGTTTTCAGAGCTCGGGTTGACCCCTCCAGGAAACGCAGACCCAGTTCAGA
The DNA here is from genome assembly GCA_963920665.1 of Straminergon stramineum. Classification (NCBI taxonomy): domain Eukaryota; kingdom Viridiplantae; phylum Streptophyta; class Bryopsida; order Hypnales; family Calliergonaceae; genus Straminergon; species Straminergon stramineum. The sequence goes on along the minus strand of OY987263.1, from coordinate 21,866,227 downwards.
GGGCACTGTGGGAACAGCCCGGTGATGCAGGCTCGATTTCGGAAAGGGGGAGGGTCGCAGCTGCAACGTCCAAGGCAAAAGTAAATTTACAAATGATGGTTGATCGAGGCTTGAAAGAGGAGGTAAGCTGCATTTTTGATTCTCTGCTTATCAGGCATGACATTCATTAACATGCTTGGAATGTTTTTCGCTTAGAATATTGAAGTGGAAAATATGCCTAACTTTGCAGCTTTACCTCGACTTTACAATTTTAGCTGTACCTTCGTGGACGCTTGAAACGAAGGTGGAAGGGATATGGGAAGATTGTTTAACATGTGTTACTTTTCACATTTATTGTCCCATACGTGTCGATTGCAAAAGGGACCCAGATCGTTATCGATAACGAATGTTGTGTGCAAGCTCTTCTACGATAATTCGGCATTTCTTGTATGAGACTACACTGATATTTGATTTTCTAGTTTTGTTTTGAACTTCTTTGTGTTCTTGGTGCAGATGGTATATGATCCTCAACTACTAGAGGCCGGCAAGTGCGATGTTTTACCGGTATGTGGCATTTGATGTTTGCTTGGAGGTTTCTGGAATGTTCTTTAATCGCAATATTTCCTTGAAGGCCATCTTTTCATGGTTATCAGGACAAGGATTCCACGGAATGTTTGATTTGTCTCACAGATCTTTCCTATTTGAGAATTTTTCAATGCAGTTTCTTAATGTCATGTACTAATGATATCTCTTCTGTGACTCCAACTTCAGTCAGAGGATCAGTCTATCGAAGAATTGGCACAGGCAGAGAAGAATCTTGCCGAGGCCGCAGCAAGAAGAAGGTTGTGCACTGTCGCCACCCCTAAGGGCGGAGAGATCGTTTTTGAGATTAATATTGAAGACAAGTGGAACACAAATGGAGGATGGATTTTTGACATTCGTGTTAGCAAGGACGATAAAGAAACAATGTAAGTCTCGCGTGTCCTTGTTTCAGCTGACTCTGATTTCGCATTTGAGGATGAAGTTGTGATACCAATCCTAGGCAAAGCTCAGATGTCCTTATTCGTTGTGAAACTGACGATTTGAGTGGGAATTTTGCAGCCATCGGGTTATAGTTGGAAAAATCTATCCAGATGCAGTGAATATGAACGAGGATGACTTCTTAGAAAAAGTGATTGGTTTCCTACTGGTACGCCAACTAACCTTATTTACTCTTTTGTGTAGAATTTTCTGTTCAGTCGTTTTTAGAGGCTTGTACTGCTGCAATGTAGACGAGACCGTTAGTTTATTAGTCCTATGAATTTCACAACTCTTGGTAAGTCCGATTTACGCCCATGAACTGAAGTAGGAACCTATTCCCGTGGCTTTCATCGGATTTGAGTGGTTCCCATTATTAGAATGGATTTTTGTTGATATCTTGTCCTCATTTCGAGATCATTCAAGCGCACTAAAATATGCATTTTTTGAATTAGCTATGAGTTGTCGAAGGGTAAAGTAGTATGGTCAGAGTCACAAGCCAAGACTGCTCGTGAAACATAAGCAGTGCAACTGCTGGTTATCTTAAAGAAACACCTTTGTCTACGATAGAACCTCGAAGTTTCTTATTTCTTACATGTTTTTATGACACTTGCCATGTAAGTGAGCAACTTTTCAATCCTAAGGAAAAAAGACCCCATGCAAATGGGTTCTACAATTTAGTGGTTCTGTACAGTAGAATCTCAGGAGCAGAGGGGGTGTCCTAGTTACCAGGAAAGGTGGCTTCAAACTCAGGAACTAACCTAGGAATGACCGACTACAACCGGGATGCTATTGCCTAAACACAAGGCATTTTTTTCCTCTTGCCCAAAGGAAGGATCTGCTCGACAAGTAATAGCGATAGTGCATCAGTTGGAATCTGGTGATTTTCTGGGGCAATTCATTCCACTGGAATAGAAAGCACGGTCCCCATTATGGGGAGGAGACGATATTCGCAGAACAATTTTTTTCGCCTTTTTTTTCTTTGTTGGGGACGTTTTGGTTAGTGAATATCGTAACATTCTTGAGTAGAGCATGCATGGTTCCTTCGCGACAGTTGTCCTTCCAAAGAATCTAAAATCGGCTCATCTCTTGACTTCAAGTGAATTGAAAGTCCTCTAGTCCTATTTATCTCAACAGTACCAGTGTAGAAGAGCACCTTACCTGGTACTTCAAAACTGTTATGATTAAAGTATTTGCATCTCATTACAACCCGTTTTAGAACCTTCCTGTCCTGATTCTCGCCTAAAATGTCACAGCCTATAGTCAGGAAAGTCTACAGTCGATTTTAGTCGATTTTATGTTCACCTATTTTCAGCACTTTGAAAATTCATAGTGTATTCATAAGGTGTCCATGCTTAGAGAATCTATAATCCCCTTTTGACTCCCAGAAAGATCCAACAACACAAATGTGGAGAGATTAATGTTAGGAATCATGCTCATTCGTACTTGTAGAGAGCTTATTCGCACGATTCTAGGTGTCGTTATCTTACATTATGAAAACCGAGAAGGGAGATTCTGGCTAACTCTGTCTTCACTGAACCTGCAGTACAAGAAGGTCCCAAGGCATACTGAAGGCTTGCTCACGGGAGACATGTTCCCCATCAACTACTTCTCTGTTTCAGAAGTGTCCCAACAGTTCACTGATTTCCAGGACTGGTTTACCGCCGAGCTTCCGGACAGCTACTGGCGCTTCAACAAAATCCATTCCTACGGCGCTTCCATTGATGAGCCTCCTCTACTTGGACCTGCCTTCTCTGGATACAACGACCCTTGAGCTTGTGAGGGAATGATCCTGCTTTCCTCCATTGGTCTAAGCTGTTTAATCTCTTCTTACAATGAATGATAAGTTGGAGATAACCGCAGAGCTTCCTCCATAAATTCTGATATCACTCACACTAGTGGGGTAAACAGATACCCTACTTTTGACATAGTGGTGCAGGTATTTTGTAACCTGTGAGGGTTGCTTCCTCAGGTGTATCTAGTTATTTGTAGAGTTCGCCTGAGGCTTGTCATTCCTTGGAGATGTGAGGTAGTTCTGCAAAAGTGAATTTTTTTTTTTTTTTTTTGACATAATGCTAGAAGTTCAAAACCTGACTTGAGTAGATTGGTTTCAATGGGTCCCATGAGTATAATTATCTACTTCCACTTGACTTTGGTTCCTGTGTTTATTTTTTGTTTTTCTGGATATTGTGCTTATGGGTTATGAAATAACGGGAAAAATATGGCTCAAGCTTTCCTTTCACCTTCTCATGGCCATAGAATGCAGCACTATTCAGCAAGGCATAAGGCTTGAATTTGCGGGTTTGAGATAGAATAGTTTGTAGTTGCCAATCATTGAAACTGCATAAGTAGGTTATCTTGGCATCATGCACTTGAGGATTATGTCAGACATGTGTTTACAACATAATGAAGGAGGACGACATTACCCGACACTGCCGGTAGTGGAATGGTGGTCTTGTGGGTACCTAGGAAGTGCCAACCTTTCATCGGGAGGAACTAGTTCAAATTTAGCTGGTGGAATTGGTGAAAAAACGGTTGCAATTTGAAAACGTTGGCAAAAATTTGGTGAAAAATTCCATAAAATTTCTATTTTGAATAAAATATAGAGAAAATAACTAGACTCCATAATTGAAAATACAGTCCAATTTGGAAATTGAAGGAAAATTGTTGATAAAACCCCCAAACTTCCCAAATGCTAGTGCCAACATGGGCTTTGGGCAATATGCTTGGGCCCTATTCTTTGGTGCCTGAAGACCACCCTTTCTATACGAAGGTCAAATTTGGTATAAATTAAGTATTTTTTGTCAAAAAATGACTTGTAATTTGTTGATTGGATTACGTTCATGTAATCCTCTCAAAATTCAAAGAAGTTCAATTTTGGCATTTCCTTGTTGAATATAGTTGTCAATGACCTTCAAGTATGTAGTTCCAAATGGTCTTTTTGATTAGTTATCTTTTCTATATTCACTATGGAAGGACCCAATTCTATAAGCAAGGTAGTAAGCCAAGAATTATTGTATTCTCAAATGAATAGTTGCATTCTTTATCTCTACACTTTTCTAGAATGCCATTCATTGAACACCTTTCGTCCTTGACATCTTACTGAGTTAACCCCTAAAGGACCAAATGGCATTTTTTGGCAACATAGTGATTTGGGGCAGCTCACTATGAATGGAATTTTTATTTTTCTTCTTTGAAATTTTCACACAACATTTTCTTGAGGAGTAGCTTTAAGGCCCAACAATTATCATAACTTTTGAATAAATGGTTAAAAAGTTATGGTATGATATGTAGTTTTCATAGTTCAGCAAGCAGCCCAGTCAGCAAAAAAAAATTTGAAAAAATACTTTTTTTCAAAATAAAAATTTGAAATTGGTTTTCTACATTTATACATACGTGGAAAGTTTTGAATCATTCCATTTTGATTTATGAGATGAAAGTTATAAGGAGTTTTAGTTGTGGGTAGTTTATGGGTAGTTATGAAATCTCCACTCTAAAATAAACTTTGAAGTCCTTTATTTAACTCAATTTTCAATATTTTTGGAAAAAAATAAAAAATTTAGGTGTAGATTGTTTATTAAAACATTACAACCATTGGGATTGGCATTTTTCAATTCCATAAATAAATTGTTAACAATTTAGTATTTTGAAGAGTTCTCTACTTCTTTCTACTTACAAATTTTTTCCTATATGTTGCACAATTCCAAATGATCTGAAAATTTTCAAGCATGTATCCAACTTGCCTGGAAGAATGAATCCAAAGAGTTACAACCATTTTGGACATTTTTTTTATTATGATTTGACCTTGTGGAAGTCCAGCTGCCCGGATTTTCGCAGGGCCAAAAAAGGGATTTTCATCACTTCAAACACTAATATCTTGAAATCTACAAGGTGGAAATTTCTGAAATTTTTACTACATCTTCTCAAACCAGTGAACTAAAAGATCCTATGGTTACATGTGTCCAAAAGTGATTTTTTTCCAAAATTTTGTACTTATACTAGAAATGGCAGTTTAGGAGTGTTTTTGGTGAAAACATAGTCGAAAACCTTTAGGGGTTAATGAATAATCACCTTTTTTTTATATGAATCTTAAAAATACTATTATCATTGTTGATTACTGTTACAAAGGATTTAGTCTTGTTTTGTATTAATTTTTAGAAAACAATTATTATTTACTCAAATTATAATTGATGCATTACTTTCTTATAATAAAGTGCTCTATATGAAGATGTACATTTCTACATCACAATCTACTTGTAGGTATTGACTTCATTTTCTACCTCCTCTATTTGGATTAAAATTCAATGTAAATTGCTAATGCCAAGCAATTAAATGATGCTTAACCACCACTAAACAAGCACATTATCATTTATTAAGAGTTCAAAAATACCCATATTTACCGATTACCAATGTTCACCTATTTTTTATATTTCATTGTTAATTTGGAAAAATGATATAAACAAAATTGGAACTAAGGTGTTTTCATAAATTGGAGCATTGGCTCTTGAGCATATTAGGAAAAGGACACTTCATTATATCCATTCACTCAATGTTGTCCAAATGAACTATCTACATTCATTTCAATACAATTTATAAAACCTTGAATAGTTTAGGTTTTCAATGGTCACTACTTTTCTTAACCCCTAAATGCCTAAGGCATTTTTTGAGCTTCTAGGAATTTGCTCTAAATTGAACAAAAAGACAACACTTTGATACATTGTATAAATTTTTTTGGGATTATAACCTTACAAATTCAAACTAGACATGTTAGAGATCATATAGGAAAAGAAAACACATTAATATCATTTATGGATTGAAAGATTATAATGCTTGATCATGAAGGTGTTATAAATTGGTTGGGGTTATGCATGTTACTCAACCTCATATTTTTTTGGTGACCAAATTTTTAGATTTGATATGTGAAAAGAGGATTGAAAGACTTATTTGCTTCGAGATCTAGTAAAAATCAAGCTCATTTCCAAGAGCCCTCAACACTAAGGATAGTCAAGATTGCAATGGACACCCTTGCACAAAATCTTAAATAGAAAAATCATAATCAATCATTTTCTAAATTGGATTTTTGATGCTAAAACTAGACTTCAAGAAGAATTTTTCAAAAATACAAAATTCTAAAAATAGTAAAGTGGTGAGGTTTTATTTAACTACAAAGTATTGGTGACACCAAAATTTGGTGCCTTAGGAATTTAGAAGTTAACCCTTAACCCATAAACGACGCCACAACCATTTTCTGGTCAATGAATGACAAAGAATCCTTATGTGTAGGACAATAGTACAACTATTCATCCCCTAAATCTTGTGCAAAAAAGAGAGATCTTCCACAATAGTTTGACCTCTAATAAGTATTTTTGGATTTTTTAAAATAGATGATACACAATTCTAGAAGGGATGATTTTTACAATCACCAACCCTACATTTTAGAGTTAAAGGACAAACTAATGACCATGGTAATCAACCCTTTTAGAACCCTATGACATTATCTACTTAAAAAAAAATAAAAAATATTCATTGGAGGTCAAAGTATTGTATTGTAGAAGATCTCCCCTTTCCGCACAAAAATCCAAGGATGAATAGTTGCAATTCTACCATACATAGAGAGATTCTTTGTCATCCATTGGACACTAATTGTCTATGTCAATGTTCATGTATTAAAGATATATCTTTAGAAGGGGTAAATATTTCTATCAAACACAAATTAGCACCTCAAGTGGTGCAAAAATATCCTGATTCCCTCTCTTTGCAAGGGTGGGACCTTGCAACCCAATGTGATTACATTGCATACAACCATGCCTTTTCCCCCCAAAATACAAGTTCAAATGCAATCTAGAATTAGAAGCACACTTGGGAGTTGGGACCAAAGAGAGGGTGACTTCATGACTGTTACGATAACTCTATAAATTCCAACCCATTTCAAGAGCCAAATTGAAACACGATTTCTGGCATAAATAACAATAATGCAATTTGGGGACTCTAGAATGTGTACTCCTTCATCATACAAGACATCTGCAGTGTGAAGGGTCTGCAGTAAAGCAATCAAACGCAGGAACACTTGCAGTGACAATCTCAAATCACAAGAATAGTACAACAGCTCAAGCCGAAATTTCATTCAGAAAATATTTTGCAACCTTGTCAATAATATGGAAAAGACATTGTGACCCTAATTACAGACAAGAAATACATTTAGAGGAAAACAAATAGGATTTGTGGCACGTCGGCTGAAACTCCAATGGTCACATACAGCTTTACAAAACAGCGTTCAGAAACACTGCTACCGAGAGCTCAGAAGGGTTCTGTTCGCTATAGCTCGGGGTCGGGAATCAATACCAAGAGGTTTTCCCCCCTGAACCTCAACATCATGCCTGCGTCACGGGATAACATAATTAATCTCAAATGCTAGGTGAAACACTTGCAGTTAATCTGGAAAGAATCAAGAGGCCCTGAAACGGCTTCATGGTTTTTTAAACACTTTTGAGTGGGTCACACGGGGGCTTTCTTTAATTCATTTGCTTTTATGTTTTTACTTTCCTGACCAACACATACAATGATCTCCACTGATACTACCAGAATTATATTTTCTGCAACATGATCATTCAAACTGGCCATTATAAAAACAAACAATCCTGGTCCTTTCGGAGTTCACAACAACGCCGCCTAAAAATTATTATCGCACGATAGATCATAGAACTCCTGCAGACATCGCCACTTACTACAGAAATCTAGCAGGCTGTAATTCTAAAATTTACATACAGAAGCACCACGTCCACCAAAAAACAATCAAGAGAAAGACAGCGAGACTTACTGAAAAACGAAGTCTGGAATGGTCAACTGTTCGCGAGGTACATATCTGAAGAGATCTGGCAACCTCTCTACGTAGATCACCTTCTTCCAAACCTGTTAACAGATAAATAGATAACACATTAAAATATAAGAAGGCAAGTTGCGCAGATTTCAACTAAACATAACTCAGAAATAAAAACCATAAACAATAAAAATAACAATTGCATTTAGATAACAGAACCTAAAAGAAAAAGTCTAGAACAAGAGGATGTTGGAATCCTACCTCAGGTTCCACCAAAAAACTCAACGCCATCACCATGGCCCGCAAACCATAAGAAGGATGCAATATATAGATTGCCTGTTAAAGCCAAATACAACGAGGGAGCAAGTAGTAAATACTCTGATAAATTGCAGTGACTGACATTGCATTCGTTAACTTCCAAGTCGAGTAGTATAGCGGAACAGGTAGCTATGAAAATTTCTCCATCTCTGGAATATCTCAGGTCAAATAGGGATGTACATACATGTAAATTATGTTTGTGCCTCCGACCTAAAATCTGATGTAGGCGCTTCACCCATCCCAAATCTTGATGTCTGTGACCAGGTCGAAGCACATGTTAAAAAGATTCTGACAATGACTGGACACAAATCACATCGACAGTTTCAAAAAAGGAGAACTCGCACGTCGGAAAAGTTAGAACAAACTACATTCTAAGGCAGGAACTTACATACTTGACACTCAAACTAATTGCTCCCACAGAAAACTAATCGGTTAAAATGGAAGGAAACTCACATCGACAGTGCTGCATCTGAATGAAAATATACAATCGAGTAAGGCCTGTTAATGAGTGGCTCCATCTCCTGTGATACAAGTTAGGCAAGTGAATTGACACCTCCCACTCAAAGTAGAATACCCTTCGAATTCACTAAGGATTTTGCTGAAACACCTCTTTTAAAAAGCACTGAGTACCAAAAGGATGGAACCAGAACTAGAATAGCAATAGCAAGGACAAAATCACTGTGCCATATGAAATGAACAAACCTTGACAACATAAAGTACAAAACGCTCCAGGTCAAGACAACGAAGGAGAAAATGAGCCCCAACAACCACCATGATTGGTCGCCCATCCACGTCCACTCCGCCCCGGTACCTGCAAATACTTTGGAAATGAAAATGTGGCAGCTAAAGGGCCGTGCTATCTATTGCAAACAATAAACTCGCAAGTGTTGAATGAAGATGGGAAAGAGGAAGTACAAGATCTTCATTTCTGCTACTTCTGTGAGGTTCACAGCATTAGCTCTCGCAAGAAATCGACCATGAAGAGAATCTTGTTCAGTGGAAGAGAGGGCAGGGGCCCCTAAACCTCCAAGACCTAACCATCTACCCCATGCCCAGCCTCCTTGAGATTGTGCAGCTTTCTCCCACTGCTCTTTCCGTCTCTGATCAGGATCTCGAGTCATTGACATGAAGGCTGGGTCAATCAGACCATCAATTGAGTCATGCCTACATCCATACAAGTACTAAAAATTCAGAGATTGAAACACCCAGAATTGTGACATATAAACGAGACATTTTCCTCAGGAAGAGAGTCAACAAAAGCTAAAAAAAAGGCAATGAACATAAAGCACTAAGTAACCAAGAGGTTTACAATCACAGGACAAAAGCACAATAAATCGATATAAAAGAACGTAAAGACAGTACAGTCATGCTTCACTTATCCAAGACGGATCCACATCACACAGCTTATATGGTTAATCACTATATTCATGATCTACCTTTTCATAACAATTGGTCGATAAGGAGTGACATCTCCTGACACGGGCTGTGTGGATGGAGGGGAGCCATCTGTCCCAGGTAACGCTGATATTCTGATCTTGCGTTCAGAAATAACTGTTTCTCCATTTTCATCCCCTACATCACTCGGTAGCTTGGCCGCAGCAATCTCCTCCTCATACTTGTCCCTTGGAAAATACAGCGGAAGCAATCTGACCAGCCACCATACTTTATTAAGTCTGATGACAGAAAACTTCTGATGAATGATTCAAATTGCAGCAAGTCATGATCATAAGAATTTAATTTCAAGAACAAGTTCTGCATTTAAGACCAAAGATTTATAAGCTGTCAAATCGTTCCTAAGTCAGGTATCCCGCACACCCTTCATAGGACTGACATGAATTAACTGACCTTTTATAGATGTCTGTATCAGTAGCATTTGATATGCAAAAGACAACAGCACTGATCTTATCCTTGTGCTTCTCCAAGAAGCGCCTGACAGTCCCTGTTTGAATTTGAACATGAATTAAAGACAGATGTAGGCACTTTAACGAGCTTTCAGGCGCAAGGAGACAGTTGAAAGTAACAGCGATATTTGAAGGTCTCGTTTGAACTTACGTATGGCAACATGAGCAGCAGGTTCCCTTGGATAACCTTTGGCTTCTGTGTAGATGCAGCCCATTGCAATGCTAATGAAACAACCAAAGCACAATTAAGTAACAACTAATAAGAGACCCCAGCATTGACAAGGGCTAAAGAGTGTCAAATCCAAGTTCTTGCTTCCACCAAAATCTTGGAGAGATTTTCAAGCTCTAAATATATGATCGACCCTTGGTGGACCATGCAGCTCCTCAACAAGAGGCATCAGCACAACGTGTACCCGGAAAAAGTCGTAAACAAATAGTAGACTGGTTCTCCAAAAAATATAGGCGAAGAATGAATTCAGAATCTAACCTTGTAAGTTCTTGCTCAATAAGAAGTTCCAGGCATGAACGATAGCAATGACTAAGTGCGTTCTCCGCAGCTGTGTGGTACCGCACCGCGTATCTAGGCCCCACTGTGTGAATTACACGCCTGCAAAGCAACCAATCCCATCACCGTTTTAACAAACTCTCCTTGTCAGGCTATACATATATTTATACATATATACATATAAAATCTAGTGAAGGGTGTAAAAATGAATCTTCCTAAAAGTATAGCCTGGTACAGAGGTAGACAATTTATCAAGCAGATTTCAGCTAGAACACTTACCTTGCAGGTAAATCATAGCCGCTTGTGACTTTGGCCAGTCCAGTTCTGCACCCTCCCTGTAAAACAGTGAAATCAACGACAAGTTGTGATTATGTACATCCTGTAAGCACTCAGATGTAAATGAAATATGTTTTTAAGGCGTATTATCAAGTTTCATAGAATGAACATCGATGTAATGCCAAAGAAATGCTCAATCAAATTTGGTCGCCTATATTGACCTGCTCATTGACTACTACATAAAACCAGAAACATGCCATGCATATAAATAGGAAGACAACAACAACAATCCAAAAAGTAAGTACCTATGAGAATTCCACTATTGACATATCGCTAGTAACAAAGAAGACGATCTCCACAGAAAGACACCCTTGTCCAAACAAATAAGGAATTCTAGCTAGAGGTCACAAACGCTTACCAGAGTTGCACACTCCTCTGCAAGCCCAGGTCCAGCTGCTGGATGCAAGCCCGGACTGCTATGAGCTTCATCCAAATTCTGTACAGCATATTGAAGAGGTTAAGCAGAGGAACAGATATGAGAAAAGAGGCTGGAAAGGGATGAAATTCTATTTAGACTTGGCTACTCAAGCGTTGCACAGTCATTTGACTTTGAGCGAAACACAGAGCAATTTACCTCATTTGAAGAATTGACAACAGCGTCAACCTCCAAAGCCCATGGTGAACCACGCCAAAGATAGAGCTTCGCATTGATGTCATGGTCAACATGAAACTTAGAAGTCGTCCCATAAGCAGTTCCCCCATTTTCAGAACCTGACAAAATCAATGAGTATTAGCTTGAATACTGCCGGAAGGACCACCTTGATTGACTTCCCTCCTCGACTTAGAAGCACAACCGAATCTCAGAACAGTGTCTGGTATTTCAATATCCCTTGCTAGGCACAGCGGACATAGGAACGAAGTACTTTCCCCCCTCTGAAGCTACATTCTGTACTACACGTCTTGTAAAATTAGAGGTACCTGTAAGGTCTAAAGCATTACGATTTCAATGTTGTTGTAGGCTCAGGGCAAGTACTTGGCAGGTGAATGCTAACATTGTAGGAATTGTAGCGTACTATTTTGGGTTCAAGTCCCTGTGTGGCCGTGAAGAAGCTCCACCAGGAAGCTTGATGCAGGAACAAAATACTGCCATTCATGTGCATTAAGAATTAAGCTCACCACCAGAGCTTCTACACACGGCTGTCCGGGGCTCCAACCCAAAACCATACATTCTAATATTGAGGTCACCCACAACAGCGACTCCAGGGCCGCTTTGACAGGCAATCTTGACCCACAAACATCTGCTTCTCGGCTCTATATGATGCACAATGTACAGAAGCCTTCAAGAACAGCAGCTTTTAGCCACTGCTGGACACTACAACGTCTACCATACTGACGGTAATGGACCAGCTTGGGCGAATCCAGAGAACCTAAAAAAAAAAGGACACTATTCTTGAGTTTCTAAGACCTGCATCTTACGATGGATCAAGGGCCAAGACGAAAGGTTAAAAAATGCCGAAAAATGACTCAACGAAGCAGCACAAATGCCGTAATGTGAATCTGTGAATTTTCGAAAAATATTTTCACAAACCATACTAAATAGTCACTCAAGAACGAATGAACAGAGATACATGAAGGGACTTCATTCACGTGGGCACAGTCCCAGTCCAATCATCCAAGCTCCCATAACACACTCTGAATTGCTTCCTCAAGGACAACAGAACGCTGGTGTTCTAGAGCGAACAACTTTTCTGAGACGACTGGCACTAGTCTCGAGGTTGAATACTAACAACCATTTAATTAAGGTCCACTAACAACCTGCAGGCCCAGCCGCGTGCCAGGTCGTGAAAGATCACACGATTCTGAATCGTCACCATTACGAATTGTGGAGTCAAGCAGGCACACATCGTTGACCTAATTTAGCTTCCCATTCTAAGCACCAAAGAGCTCTCTATGCTCACCCATAACTCTGATTCTAAAGTCATGAAGAAATCGCTCCAAGGTAAAAATAACATCCCTCAACAATACCAACGGGAATTTTTTGTTTTTCAAAATGTATCGTACCTGCGAGTGATGTCAGAGGATCCACGAATCCCCTATCCGAAGTTTCACTTTCACTATGACTCGCGGACGGTGACAGCGGCTCCTGCTCGATCCATCGCGGCACCTGTTCCAGCCTCACAACATGCTGCTCCGTCGTCCCACTCCGGGTACTCAACCTGCCATACATCCTTGACCGCTACTACTACTCTCATTCCAGTCTTCCAGTCCTTCAATCACACATTCCCATTCTCCTCCACCAAGAAAAATTATACATAAACTATCATTCCACAAGCCCTCCCTCACAACCTCCCGATCGAACACAAATTTTTCACCACCGCATCGATTTCCACAGAAGAGAAAGTCGCACAATCCCTGTGAGCTCGCGCACCCCTCAGACCGCCAAATCCGGCGTTAGAAAAAAGCTCCGAATTCACGGCAACGTCCACGAGCTTCAAGATCTCCGACCCACCTCACAATCCTCTAAAACCATAACAAGACTCGAAATAGTAACAAAATTCTCTCAACAAAAGTAACAAAATTAACAATCCCCCCAGTAGGAGAAGAAGCAAAAGCTGCTGGTTACGGTACTAGCAATCCGAAACCCTAAACGCTTGGAAGGTCCGTCCCGTTCGCAGGGGCCGAGGGCCCGACGAAGGGAATGAACGAACGAGGCTTGCCTCCCACTTGGAATTGGTTCCCACAATTGGTCCCGCAATTGGACCCACAATTGGTCCCACAATTGGTCCCACAATTGGTCCCACAATTGGACCCTGAGATTCGCCTTCTGACAATCATGAACTACTTGAAATATCTCAAAGAGTAGGAGCTGCCAATTTTTTAATTTTTTTTCAGGTGGGAGAAAGGCTACTTGGCGGAATGCATGCATGCAAGGGAAAAAATGGATAGAATCAAACATGTATGGGAATCACTTTACTTATAGTACATGTACCTTACTAGAGGTGGAGTGTTTCTTTGTGAATTTGGCAAAGCTTTTAGTTCCAAATTTTTTATCCCGGGAAAAATGCAAGGAATTTGTTCTTTACCACATGTAATCAAATTTGAAAACTTCATTTTTCACTTTGAGACTAGTGGTAGGCACCCCAAAATGCCACTAGTGACTCAAAATTGCCATCATTATCATGCGTACATCTCCAAAATCAATATGAATGTGTGTGGGAGAAATGATTTTAGAACATCTACAAAAAAAACTTTAACCCTTCATAACTTTTGCATAAGGATCCAAATGTGGTGTTCTTTGGTGCGTTGGAACCTCTTTTCAATTGTCAATAAGAAATAGGTACAATAGCAAAAAGCAGCAATTTGGGGGGTACCCACCTTAATGCTACTTTGTTTGGTCAACAAGCTTATCGAAAATGATTCATTCCAATATTTTTTCAATAAATGAAATTTAGGCTACATTGGATCAAATTAGTGATCACGATCAATGTCTTAAGTGACCATAATGGAGTGAATAGGAACTACGGTAGGAACTTCCACCTCTTGAGTAAAAATTCATAATTAGAAGTAACTTTTTTAGGGCTTCATATTGTGGCCATGCTATGTTAGGAAATATTGTGATTGCTTTAGGTGAGTAAGATAACCCATATAGATACACTTTATAATGGTTTGGGAGTAGTCTAGAGACTCTTTTGGACCACTTTGGGCAACACACTTCAAAAATTCATAACAAATTCATAGTTTGTCAAAAAAAATATAATTTCAATTGCTCTCGCAGTTTTTCACACTTCTCTTTATGTGGGATTTAAATTATTATTTTTAAAAATTCAACAAATGGCACGAGGGCAATCTTCAAATTCTGCCCATGATGGGCTGTTCCACCTTACTGTAGTTTCTTACAACTTTAGATTTGCATGACACAGATGTATGACATGCCCCAAAATACGTTGATGACACATACTTCGAAACAGACTTTGAAACTCGGTAAGTGCGACTTTTTGACACATGGATGGTCAAACTTCTAGGAAAATGAATAAAACTCAGGGACCACATCCGCAGAGGGGTTTTCTCATGAATTGAAAGTTCCTTCAAAAATTTGATGGCTCTAGTCAGCTACACTGATAAATGTGGGTATAAATCAAGCTTGCAACGCTAGCCTGCAATTTGTGTGTACAAGTAATTAATGACCTCTGCGTAGAAATTTAGTAAACTGTTCAGAGTCTACACATTCAACCTAAAAGAGATATGCCGCTGGGTTCATCTGTTCCGCCCTGACCCCTTTTGTACAGAGCACCGGAATCTCTCCTGTGCTGTGCAAGAATAACGATTCAGAGCTCGTACTATAGAGCGAAGGAGAAGAAGTTTAGGAGAACCCATATTGTGCACATTGTTGCCTTTCAGATCCCATCACCCGTTGAAGCAACCCAGGGATGCTTGTAACTATGCCATCTACTCCAGTCTTGAGCATGTGAATCATGGCGGATTCTTCATCCACCGTCCAGACATGTAATTTCTTCCCCGCTCTGGAAGGCCAAACAACAACAGGCCGTTTTCTGTCAGTGGAAAATCATGCTCAAGCAGAGCACTCTGTTGTGACGCTGAACACAGATATTTATTTTGCTTGAGAAACATTAGTAAGGAAGAGGATGCTAAAACCGTTAGGCACATGATCCTGTCTCCTATTACTGACAGAAACTCATCTGTTCATACACTTGCTTGGCCTTCAATTAGCAAGTGGTGTATACATGACTAGGGTAAATGTCTATGGCCACTGATGAGTGGATGGAAAATAGGGTAGTGTACTGTCACTAATTGATGTCAAAAACCTCCCACTATGAAATTGCGTAAGAAATTCTTACATGTGATAAAAATTGGGTCTCAACAAGATTGGCTCTTGTTACCAAAGTGATCTCTCCATAGCTCTATAGCGATCTCCAAAATATCACACTCCTACGTATTGATTACAATGCGTAAAGCGTATCCTCTACCTTAGAATATCGTTAATGTTGATGACACAACAACGAAGTAACTAAATTATTCGTCACAGGGCCTACGCGAGTATCTATGTGACCAAACCCTTTCCAAAACAGTTTCTTGCCCGTAACATTTCCATACGAAAGTATCAGGAATAAGCTGTTACCTATGAGCAGATTTGACGAGTTTACTCGTCACAATTCCGTGAAAGACGCCAATAATCCCAGGTCCTTTCATCCGCAAAGGATCGGTGACTTTCCCAGTCGCCTTGTCTCTCATCACAATGTAGCCTAGGGACTGCTCAGACACATTTTCTCCACAAGCATCTTCAGATGAGTTGAATCACAATCTTAATGAACCAGAATTCAAAACAATTGCGGCTGTCGCCTGTTTTTCAAACCATAAATTCGGAGACGGACAATCCAAAATTTGAAGCATTTGTCAGGACTATTAAAATCATCAAAATCAACAAAGTGAAGGAGATGACATCTCACCTCAGGATGTGAAGATAGGAGTGCGAAATCTTCAACAATGCTGTCTGATTTAGCCCACAGCACGCAGTTCCGACAGTCAACACTCTTCATCTGGCAACAAGTGTTTCAGCACTCTCAGCCAAAGTAGACCTAATCCTCTTTGAATCCAGCCGTTAAGTATTTAGAGGTAACAATGTGATTGAATTCAATTGCCTGCAGTTAAGTGACAGTTGCTCACATATGCCAGAATAGATAACATACTAGATTCACTCGTCCCGTACGAGAAATGGATTTCATAAAAGTCTAACTTCATACTCAAGAGAACTGTGCTAAGCTCGTGCAATTTCCACATAAATAACCTAACATTCTTGAAATGCCTATGGATAATCCTCTAGAGGAATCGCTTTGCACACAAAGCTACGTATTAGGGGTGATATTTGAGTTTTCTTCATGAACTCAGTGGTCTGATAAAATGTTCAGAAAGAAAACTGAAATTCTGTAATTGAAAACTCACAATTTGATACCCCCTACTTTGCGATCAAAAATGCTGTTTCGGATCTTACAAACTCTCCAACATTCCCTCGTAGCCATTTCATTATACTACCATCTACTTCACTATTCTCTCCATTCTAATAGCTCCATATAACCTACAAATGATTGTACCCAAAAAGGACGGACTTTCCACTGGCTAAAAATTGATATGAATTAAGCCTGCACGCATCAGGGCTCTGGAGAAGTAACAAGTGGTTGCTAGAAACATCGTCCTGATAATCATCAAGAATAGTAAAAGACAAAAGTCTTACAAATGATTTGTGTCCTTTACAGAACCTTACCACATTGAACATGTCGATGGCCATGCCCTCCTCGTATTTGGGAGGTCCCTCTTTTGCATCGATGATTATTTTCTGTACATACGGCATCACATACTGAGACATAAAACCAGAAACAAACACAATGTCAGATCCTAAAATCTTGTCTAGAAAAAGATGCATTTAACCAGCTCTAGGTTCTCAACAAAAGAGTGAGTAATTAAAAACCAGGATTCAGCCAAGTTCATACCTGGAAGTGGCCTATACAGCACTATACATGATATATCTATTGTACATCATAATCAATTGTCTTGCACGCTCAGAAGAGGTGTCACTTACGTTCTCCAAGGAGGAGAGGGTTATATAACATAACCTAGCTACTTGTGGACCCTACGATCACTCAAAAAGTGAGATGTCAACCTCTACAATTTGTATGCATGTCAACTGGTTATGTCCGATAACCGTCTCAAGCCTCCCAGCTTTGACCAATTATCTAGTCCATAGAATGAAAACAAGACCAGTACTTCTAACTACTAAATGTCTCCATCGTGTCTCTATTAGTCTAAAGTCCACATGAACACATGGCCAACTTTTGATTCGGAAAAATGTGCTGCAGAAAACTCAGTTGAATACCTGGATTGCAGATTCTAAAGTGGGAACATGCTGGTCATGAAACTTTTCAGCAAATCTTGCACCAGGTTTGAGTTCTTTAATCTGCCAAAAGAACAATTCTTTTTATCTCCACGTCAAGACTATCTTGAGAAAATAATTGAAAAATTCAGAACCTTGCAAGCGACACCTTCACTCTGGCCTTTTCCAGCAGTCCACCATATTGGCCATGGTTATGTATCAATTCAGAGGGATCTACTTAAGACTTGAATACAATTTCGTTTAAGTACAGGGAGACAAACAGGTTTACCATGCACCCGCAGACAAACTGTAAAGGTGGAATGTTAGTTAGCAAATAGATTACCTGAGAAAAATTCAGGTCACCCACGTGCATATACTCGTTATCAGAGATAGCCTGCAGGTCCCTGCCCTCAAGAAACATCAGCGATGGCCCCAGAAACCTTTTTCTTTGATTTCAGAATTGAAGTATTACTTTCCACAAACATTATGAGATTCTTTAGCCATTGAAGCACTGCCCCCTTTCTATTTACAGAAATTGAGATACTAGACTGACAAAGTACTGTTCCTGCTTGGTCTGCAGTCACTCATATGGAACCATGTGCATCTATGCTTAGGTAATATTATTTTTTGGGCATCCCCAGCCGTTCTCTCGTTAGGGGTGACAGGGCTAGCCTGAAAAAGAAGGCAATTTTGAAATCGCATTCCAAAACTCTAAAAGGAAGTTAGTAATTTGAGAAGAGAAGAACTGCGTCGCAACCAGCTTGGTAAAAAAACAGGACTTTATGGAGCAAGAATCGCAAGGACTGACAAACCTATTGTATCTTTATAAAGAATGAGAGAATGAACATCATGAATACCCAAGGTGACAAACAGCACACAGCCTAAGTTTTGCAAAAAATTTCATAACTAAAGACGTGAGGTGAAATTATACCGATCATGGAGAGCAACTAGTACACCATCTTGAGTCCTAGAAGCATCGATCTCTATGCAATCAACTTGCAGATCAAGAGCTAAACGATATGACGCCTCCTGCCCAAAAGAAATCAGAGTGAACCACACGGTTTGAGTCCAAACAAGGGAAATTGTTTATTGTTCCTCACAATTCAACATGTGTTGCCCCAAAATCATTTTGTGAAAAAATGAATCAATGCATGTTCTGACGAGAAGCAAAAATAGGTTGAGAAACCACTGACAGTGTTAGGAGGAGCTTTCGACGAATCTCCTCCATGAGCGCAAACAAGGGGTGGATTGCTTAACCACTTGCAATCCCTCTCTCTACTCTGCAGATTCCCACAGCCACAATTCATAAGCGTGCATTATCTTTCCTATGCAAACCAATGACGATACTTGGGGACTAAGTTGGAACAATGGAACAAATTCATGTCAGCTATAAGTAAGGCAGAGGCTTCTAAATCATTAGGAAGTCTGATCAAGTCACCTATTGACTGACCCCTGTTACAAAGAGCAACTCAGCTCTTCCAATACACTTGGTCGGCCTTCACTTAGCAAGTCGTGTAAGCATGACTTGACTAAATGTGTATGGCCACTGTCTTCAATGGGAGTGGGGTTGCCTACAGTCACTTATGATGTTCTGACACAACCACCCCATTTGAAACAAGAAATTCATACAACGTGATAAAAGAAAAAATTTCACCACATTGGGCTCATGTACCCAAACATCTCTCCACAGTTCTGTATAAATTAACCAATGAAAGCACTCCCCTACATATAGTTAAGATTCTTAAAGTGACGCAAAGAGTATCCTCTACCTTATACTCCTATGAACTACCGCAAGCAACGTATGACGACATTTACATCATAGCTATACCTCCATTTCAAAGTCCTAGAGGGATGTATCAGCAACTGAACATTGCATCGCAGGGTGATTGTAGGTTCACAAACGGTATGAAAGAGCCAGAATATCACTATTAAGATTATTAGAGAAAGACTACAGAGAAGAATTGAAACCCTAATTCCAAGAGAAAGAATCATAATTCCTTCAGAGAAACTGACAAGATAGTCAGTGTCCACAGATCTCTTCCCTACCGTCTGACTTTGGTTGAAGAGGAGACATCAAATTAATGTAATTCGTACCTGATTCACGAACACCTTGCTGTGAAAATACATCTGCGTGGAGATGATGAGAAAAACAACGAGCAGCACAAGCCATAAGGCATTGCGGTTGAGAGCTTTGAAAAGGGACGCCGCAGCGCGCCCGCCTTCATGTCGACGCACTCTCGCAAATCGCCTCGGCTGCATTTTTCCCCGATCACGCCATAGCTACCGTTCCTCCAATAATAATTTTACTATACACGCACCCCAGCATTTCCAAGAACCACTCGTACTGTCGCTTCTTCCCCAGCGTCGACACTAAAATTACTCCAAAAACTCTGCATCACTCAAACCGATTATCACAAGAGGCTCCCACAACTCCTAAAATTGTCGCGCATTGTCACTTCAAAGCCCTAAAACACCACAGCAAATCCATGTATCCACAAATACACACAACAATAAACATCTCTTTCTCTCTCTCTCCAGAGCCACAATAAGCTCGATCTCGCTAGCATTGCAAAACTTGATCAAATTAATAATAAAAACTGACTACAAATTCAGTTTTCATCATTCTCTCTCCCTCGCAATCGATCACAACACCAATAGAATGCAACTACAAAACCCTTCGTTAATTACTTACGACTGTACCAGTATTATCGAATTCTTGACAGAGAACTGGATTTTAGCATTGATAAATACCACCCACCTTTCATTAAAAAAAAATTATGAAAAAATGATGGGTGTCCTGAATTTGGCGATTCCAAGCAGCAGCATTAAGAAAAATCGTGTGAACTCTTGAGTAGGATGTCGATTGATCGCGTCGACTAAGTTAAGAATGAGACTGCTCCAACAATTAATTAAAGGCAAGAAGAGTGCACTCTTCAGGTTATAACAAAGTTTGTGATTCAGAGTAAGAAGGAACGGGCTTGAGCGATGGCGGAAGGGAAGAAATAGATTTTGCAAGTTTGAAAAAAAGTGTGATCGATCGGTTGATGAAATTGCGGTCAATTTCACCGGACGTTGAAGTAAGTTCTGGCTTGTCTGCCGCCAGGATGGGAGGGTCCTTCACGTCTTTGCATGATTGGCTTGGTTGCGCACCCTGTGAATGCGTGTGCAAGTACCGATCACCGTGTCGTGCACCGATGATATCCCACAAAGGACGGACTGGTGACCATGGAAATCATCCCTTTTGGAAACCGTGTGACATCATCTACTTTAAAAAAACCAAAAAGTGCCAGATTTCTCCTCTTTGCACAAAATTTCAAGGATGAACAATTGCACTTTTGTCTTACATAAGAAGATTCTTTGTCATCCATCAGACACAATATGTCCATGTTGACGTTTTAGAGTTCAGGAAAGTAACGCAATAGTAAGAATAACAATACTATGTAATAGTCGTCTACATTTACGTGCATCAAATGTACAATACCACTATATAGTATTGCAACTATTGTGAGGATCATGAAGGAACAATAAAAGAAAGGTTGATATGTACCTTGGTATGTATTGTATTGGGGTTTTTGAAAATTGTCTTGAGAATTGTTGCCCTCATTTGAAAACTCTCATTTGAAAATATGACCAATTCCAACTAATACCATGAGCTAGAACCCAATAGAAAGATGCAAATAGGAGAGGGAAATCTAAAGCTACTTAATTTGGAAGGCATGAAAACATTAACTTCAATTAGTGCTTCTATTTCCACTTCAAATTTTTTAGTGATGGTCTAGGCTACAAAAAGTGAGAATACTTAATTAGGCAACAATAAAGTCAATGTAGAATAGAAAGGGGCTGAGCCAACACAACATGCCCTCTAAGCTTAGCTTTCAATATTTGATCACAAAATGTAGGCCTAGGTGTATGTTCTAAATATTCAAATTTTCATAAAAGTTTTATATGTATCTTAACCCTGTAAAGAAGCAAAGAAGTAAAGGACTAAAAGAATTTAAGAAATGGCTTTGAAGAAAATGAACAATGAAACCACTCACCTATATATGTGATAATTTTTAGCAACCTACCTTGGTTATGAGGCCACATGCTTCTAAGGTTAAATAAATTGTCAAATTTTTTTTGAAGGATGAAAAGGAGCCTCATCTAAGTCACAATGCACTAGTAGAAAACAATGTTACAAACAACAATAACCGGTTGATGTTTTTTAGAAAGTATGTGCATGGAATGCAAATTTCTGAAAACTATGTTGCAATCAATGCAAATTTTCTATATTTTGGCAGAAAACATACAAAAAACGTCAACTAATTTCTGTTGTCTATCACACTATTTCCTACTAGTGGTGATTCATAATTTTTAGGTCTTTTTTCACTATTTTTGCACTATTTATGGACATCTAATCAAATAAAGTTAACACCAACTAAAATGTTCATACTTATTGTCTTTGACATCAATTACCAAAATTAGAGACCTTCATTTGTCAATAATGAACGGTAGAATACAATAATTGAAAACATGCAAACCCATGAAGCTATTAAGGCCCTATGAGTGGACTTGCCGAAATCTGGTCACAATTCTTTTTCAAGTGCACTTTCCCAACCAGGTTTTCATTTTTTTTCAGAAAAAAATCCTCAACTCCTCAGAATTTTTTTCCTACAGAATACTTCAAATTCCGAGTTTTTGTTTGCTTTAGATTTCATACAAACTCTACTTTCTTATGATTCT
Organism: Straminergon stramineum; assembly: GCA_963920665.1. Taxonomy (NCBI): domain Eukaryota; kingdom Viridiplantae; phylum Streptophyta; class Bryopsida; order Hypnales; family Calliergonaceae; genus Straminergon; species Straminergon stramineum. The sequence continues at coordinate 21,843,809 of OY987263.1, read as the reverse complement.
TTTGCCCTTACAACTTCAACGAAAGATTCTGGAGTTAAAACTAAACAAGCACAAGCTGCCCACCCAAAAAACTTCATAGTACAACTCAGGCAAGCATTTACACCTAAGTATTTCAGATTCAAATTTCTCAGTGGCCTTTCAACTTTCGAGAGACAATATTCTAGTTTCCTACACTAGGAGCTACAGTAACGAATCCCCCAAACACCCTCCCCATTGAATGTGATGACTATAAGGAAAAGAGAAAAAATCACAATGACTACAACACGAAAAAAGATCGTTTCGGCCCTTTCCAAACAATCATGCGACTGCCTACAATGACCTACGATCTATCTAGTAACAGAAAAATATACAACCGCCCATCATAAGCTCATGAGCTTACAAGACAGTATTTAAGCAATCCCTTTCCCTTTAAATTCCAACGTCCGTATACTGAAATGACACAAGAGCTTCGAATTCCGGTGCTGTCCCTTCTTGGACTCCAACTTCACAGCACGAATTCCTTGCCTGAGTTCAGTCACGGGTACGCAAGATTGGCCGACCATGTCATCTCGTAAAAACTTGTCATGCTCTCTCACTTCCAACCTCAGAATTGCAAGCTCCGGAGCTGAAAACCACAAAACTTAAATCAAATCACTGGATCTCCACCATACAATAGATTCGACCGTGCACAACTTGCACCCCTTCCGTTGTGCACAAAAGGATGTGGAACACTAAATCATTGAAGAATTGGCCCACTGTTGAGTATTTTATTGGCTCCAGATCAAAGGGAGAAGGAGGCTTTGCATTGGCAAAAGCTACAACTACAGTGAATGCAAAGGGACGTTTTTAAGGTTGCTACTCCAAAAGTAAACCAATGCTAAAATGCTGTCATTTTGAAATTTACAAGGGGGAACTGTCACGTAGCGTAGCTTTTGTCAATGTGAGGCCACCACTTCGGGTTCAGAGCCAATAAATTAATCTAACATGAGCCACTCCCATCTTTGCAAAAATAACATGAGTTCAAAATTGGGCACACAAAGAATCTAGATTCCTTTGCATTTCCTTGATTTCAGGGGTGCTCAAGCAACTCCTCAAGGATGTTATGAAATGCACCCTAAACTGGACGATCATAGGCTATTATATCCAATTTGGTTTACAGAAGCAACGATTGTCAGTGAACAAGATTTCAAATGGTCAAGTAGAAAACAACTGCACGCTCACCTCGAAGTGGAAATACAAATTCCTCATTCTCCCAATGAGGTTCCCGAGACCGTTTTATCACCTTGGTAAGTTTCTTCACTTGATCACCATTCACGCCATGAATTGCAACCTGATAGCCCATAGATCCACAAGTGTAAATCAGCTTGCAACAGTATTTTCAATGTTCTCATAAACTAAGGAATTTGGAATGATTCCTGGGCGACTCAAAGCTACTGGTAAACAAGTGTAACCTCCACGACCAACAAACCAACAGGGTGTATGTATGCCTGATAAACAACTCAGGACTACTAAAAAATTATACGAGGTTTTCAGCAAAATTAGATTGTTTCGAAGACTATTAGACATCATTTGGTTGCACTATGGTCTCCCTTTAATTACGGACCATACAGAGGCCATTCTGGGTATAATGGAGAAGATTTGTTTTATGTAGTTGTCTTAAAGTTTCGGAAACAATTTACTATTACTGAAAACCATTTAATTAGATCATTCTCCATCATGTTCAATCTTGAAACATTCGGATAAAGCATATATTTGCCACAACTGACAGTAACCAGAAGGTGCAACCGGCGGAGCAAAAATACAGCACCTTCACAAAATAATCCGGCTTCTTGAAAACATCATAGTTTCTATGCCAGTCAGTTCCAAGCAACACTTTCACCTGGAAAAGCACAACGAACAGAGGTTAACATAGTGCTGCAAAATGGAGACACTCGACCAGAAAATTCTTTCACAAGACACCTTGGCATTTGTCATACTTAAACTAAAGGAGCGCCATACCGATGTAACTCACTCTTAAAATTACAATTAAGAGAGAAGTTCCATCATAGAGAATGGAACACTGCACGCCAAAGAATAAAGCCTGAGGATTGGACTACAAGTTGGAGCTATCCACAAAACGAGGTGTGAAGGCTAACCTTCAATTCTAGCTGCGGTTCCAAACTTGCAGGGTCCACGTTGGATCCAGGAAGGAGAAAAGCAGGCTTCTTGACATACCCGCAACCATTATTCCTACTGAAGAAGGCTTTGGAAATCCATACAGGCCGATCACGACCTTGCGTATTCACGGCTGCAACTTGAAGTCCGTGTCTCCATGCATCCATAGGATCTGCGTTTGAAGAGTCGAACCGAAGTCCAAATGGATACATTCTACCCATATTGGTCTTTGTGAAACTGCTCAACCATTTCCATATCACATAATGTTAGAATTAAGGGCACCATGCCCTTTGTCATTCAGATTGATCTCTTCTCCTAAACAACAGAAGGTAGTTGCCAGTATCCGGGTGTTACAATCGCAGTGCAGCCAAAATTTCTTTAACTAAGTGCCCAAATTGCCCAAAGCGGTCACTTCCATATCCATAAGAATTGAGATAAATTATTTAAAAAGCTTCCTGGAGGATAAAAGAAATTAACTAGTAAAAAGAAGACATCAAATCTTACATTCATGAAAGATATAAATATGTTTGAAATTTAATGTAATAGAAAATGAACTTCCAAAGTGAACTTCTCATTTTTAGTGTTAGGGGTTAGCTGAACCAATAGAGTGAAATAAGAATTCTTACTCTATCAAAGACTGCGGGTGTTTCTCAATAAGATGATAGAGTTGAGGTTCACTCAAATTCGCCATCACAGCACGTTCACCAGCAATCAGTGGGCCGCCTTTCACATGCCGTTCCGCCATCTCTGAAGGCTTCTGACAATAGATGTACAGCAACTCCTCAAACTCGTGGACTTTGGGTATGACCTGATTGCCATCTTCGCCACATCTCATTGAGGCCACTTGCTGTACCATTCTCTCAGCAACTTGACTTTGACGTCTGTGCATCCTCCTCTTGCTCCAAGAATGCCCATTCGTTGAGGAAACGCTGTCATCGTCCGAGCTGTCGTTCATAATTGGCAACTTGTCGGCAACGTCGGGTTCTTCTGCAACCTGCAAAAGAACATTAATAATAATGACGGCAATCAGCCACTTGCCAAGATGAGAGTGTTTCCTAACCTAAAACATCACAATATGAAGGCGTTGCAGAGAAGAGGCAGCTGTACAAGGAATAACTTAGCACAATATCGATTGCAGAGTACACTGTCCTAACACCTACTCTACCCCAAGGAAGATCAACAGTAGAGAATTCAACCTCCAGAGTTATTCTAGAAGACTTTGCCACGTTACAATTGGCAGGGCTTTATATGGATAGATTATTTATAATACCTCGGGGTGGGGGTGGGGTCTACTAGTGATGAAATGGGTACCTGTTCAGCGATTGAATCACCCGGAGGTTTATCAGAGATGATAATTTTATGCTTTAACTCCTCAGGTGATTTGAAGGAAACGGGCGGTCGATCACCGGCATCAGGAATGAACATCAAGTCGCCTAATATTTCTTTCAACAACTGCATTCACAGTAACCAAGGGATAAACAAATTGAAGGGATTTTATAACCGTGTCTGCACCAGCACGAACTTCAAGAAAGAAAGCAGTGAGCAGTGCATAATTTAGGCGACTCCAACAAGAAAGATTACCACAGCTGCATTCTTCTGGTGCTCTGACGATAAGTGGCTTTCAATAGTGAGAATCACGGGATAATCAGACGCTACAAAAGCATTCGCTTTGATGTCCTTAATGCAGTCTTCGAACGCAACTGACTTTGTCAAAGTGCTGCCAAGTCGGTCTGTAAAGTCAGTAATACAGCACAAAGATTTTTCAACTTGACCCAAGTTAATGAATCCAAAACAGCTTAACCCCTCAATGACCAAAGATTCACGGTTATTAAATAACCTATTCCATTGATGGAATTGTGAAAAATATAATGCAAATGGGGCCAAGTTTCAATTCAGCGGAATCAGCAAATGCGTTGGTCAACAACAAATAAATTGGACAAAAGAGAAGTCCCAGTATGACCTACTCAAACTGCCCCAAAGCCTAAGAATAGTCACATTTGCTTCAGTTGCAAGCCTTAAAAAATTAACGAAGTAAACCCTAAAACAATCCCAATAAATATTATAAAAAATAGTCACGGATTGGATTCGTACTTGCCATGTAGAACCTTGATTTTGCCGTTTTTCCCATCCCAGCAATCCAGTTCGATGACACGACATCCACTCTTGAGCGCTTCCACAATGGGGCGAGTGCTGCACTTGGATGTCAACTGGTTACCCGTTAAATATGAATTGTGGCTCGAAAAGATGAAGTAGTGCGATAGCGGCGCCGTCATATCCTCCGTAGGCCGCGGTTTCAAACCCTATTGACACACATTCCAAACCCTCAGTTCGTCGACACAGAAACTCAACAACATAATAACTACCTCTCATATTTTCACTTCATTCAAGATCATGATCAAGGCAGAGGATATTGTTTACGCGACATTAAGCATTCGAATATTATGAAGAGCGAGCTTTCATTGAGAGATCACTCAATAGAGATCACTGGCGAGCCAATCTGTTAAGATCAAATACTTATCACGACGTGAGAATTTCTTATGCAATTTCAAAGTGGGGTAGGTTGTAGACCACTATTGAAGGGACTAGACAACCTCGTTCCATTCACAGATTAGTGGCTATAAACATGTAGCGAAACCATGCTAACACCAATTGCTAACCAAGCGTAAGAATATATGAACTACTGTTGGGAACAGGGGTTAGAACACGAGACAGGATTGGGTCAGTCAGGGTTTAGTATCCTCGAGAAGTGAAAATTGGAAGCAAAACAAGCTTAAAAGAGAAAATAGATTGTGAGAATTGGGTACCGACCGAGTTAGCAGGCGCATCTCGGTGTCCATTAAGATCCGGGCTAAGCAGAAGCTTGAGAAATGCAGGAAGCTCAAGAGTAGCAGGCGGCTCATGCTTCGACAACGAAAGGTCACGCCTCGAGTGATGTTTGGAGCGCTGGCTACTTTGGCTCCTTTGGCTCATCCCTGGAAACCGCAAATGGCGGCCACTGTTCTTCACCTTCGTGGACAAGTGGTAATTCGCGATCAGCAAGCCTGCCTCCTCCTCCGTCGCGTCTCTCTCGCCCTGCACGGTTCTCAAAAAAGTAGCCAAATCCGCAGCATTCATGAAGCCCTTCCTCGCTGAGCACTTCTCAAACGCTTCCACAACTAGGTTTGGCGGTGTGCACACCGCGTGGAAGGGGGCCACGCTGGGCGGAAGGCAATGCGAAAACGCCTCGGTCGCCATTGCTCACAATCTTCTTTATTATCTACAAACCGCTAAAGAAATCACAGTAAGGGAATGCAACCGAAACCTTTAATCCTGAACTTACCGACAATGACATTGCGACACAAGTAGCACTCTTGTTACAGATTCAAATTATGATAAAGATGGGACATCAAGTGGTGGGATTAAAGAGGTTAAAGTGTAGAGCGAGTCCACCAACGTTGGACCCTGGATGAGAGTTCGCTAAACCTCACAACTGGTACAAATCAGAAAGGGATTCTCTCGCACGCGCGTGCTTACCTATAGTCTCGTTCCAGATAGCGCACTCAATTGTGAAGGCAGTGTTCAAAATTCCACTCACAAACCGTTGTCGCACCAAACTAGTCAAAGCAGTACTGCAACCAAGCTTGTGGCGTGAGAAATCTAATAGAGGACGTTCACATCACGAAGGGGATACAGCTAACAGTTCTCCACGACGCTGCTGGAACTACTGTTAAAGCTTTTGACGCCCGTTGGGTAACGCAAAGAAGGGGAAAAAAACTGAACCCAAAAAACGCGTCAAGGAAACCTCGACTCAATCCTCGTTAGATTGACCACGAAGGAAACGGAAGGAGACACGAACGCCACTGACTAGGTTGATATATACTACTCGAGAGACGCATTTGGTGGGATTGCTTGACCAACTACGTCCAGCTCACTTCCAGAAAGTACGACAGTGTGCAAACAAACCGCTGGCAGAACAGACAACTATGGGCGACGACATAGCGGGTAGCACACAAAGGCACACCACTCCACTTCCTCCACATAGATCTCCGCGTCCCCGTTAGCATGGACACAAAGGTCAACAACCATTTATTAGTTACGGTACAAGACTCCAAGTGCCTTTGGTTATGCTTCAAAAGGAGACTTAAGCTTACGTCACTGGAAAAGCTGAAAGGTAAGCCCGGGATATAAGCACATGTGCAAGCCAAGCTGCGAAGGTTGCGCACGACCTACTTTCTATACTGGTCAACTTTGCAGTAGGTTGGAAGGAGACTATACGTACTGACAGGTTGTACGTGTGCAGCCGATCAGTCTGTGCGGGTAGAACCTATTGAGGGACCTGATTGATTTGTGAGCTTCTTCTTTCTTTTTCGCACAACTCGTAAAATCAACTGCATGACGGATGAAAAAGATAAACTGCCACATCAATAGGACAGATCTTTTTAGAGCGCGTGGGGCCGCATCAGCAACGGCACTGTGAACGCATCCACTACTGCTCTACTATTGCTCTAACGGCCTTGCAAATCCTTGCACTGTGGGCGAATAGATCTAACTCAACAGCTTTTGACCCCTGGTACCGTATCTCTAGCTTGCGTTCCGTTTTCTAAGTCCCAACTGTTTCAGTAGCGACCGGGCCGCTTCAGTTTATGTCGCCGGAATATCTTTCCTTGTTCGTCTAGCACTCACCTGATGGAGGTGGTGACGAGCACCTGGTCGAAGCCGAGATTGCGGAGCCCTATGCGCATTACTGTTTAGGTCATCCTAACCCTAAGATATGCCTTTTTCAAAAATTCTCTTCTACCGATTCTCGTCATCACCACTAAGCTTCGCGAGCTCCACTGCGCACTGAATACTGGTACTAACAACAAGACAGAGCAGAACCCTACCATAACAAAAGAGGATGACTATAGTCTCTCCAAACCCTTCCTGTTGCCATGTGGGAGCGTCTTTAAGTCGAAATACCGTGCAAGCCATACTCACAAATTCCAGAAAAAATCATATTTTCTGAAGTTAGAATTGGACCTTGAGAGTTTAGCAAGTACCGGTGTTCGTTTGTCCTCTTCTTTCTTGTCTCTCCGTCTGTCGATTGCTTCTTGGGAACCGCTTTTGGGCTTCTGCGCTACTGTTTAAATTCGCTTGGCCACGCAGCTCGTTTAGGGTTTAATCTGGATTTGCTTACAGTCGAACACTGCTGGGTACTTCTTCAGAATCTCTTTTTACTGATGTTTGCACTAAATTCTTCAATCACTTACTGAATTTCCTACCAATCTAATACAGGTTCAGAGATTGAAGCCATGGTTTCTCACTGCACTAGTTTGCGAAGCCTAGAATTTGACACACGCTTTCTGGAATTGCGAGAGAAGCAGACAGACCGTGTGGTCGATGCTAAAAACTTTGACGAATCATCTTCTATTATACATATGATTTAAGAAAGCACATCTGTTAACGTCAATAGTCCTACTAATTGAGCAATCGTTCACAAGCTGATTGAATTGCCTTTGGAGTATCGTGAGTTCTCGGTCTTGGTCTCTTGGGTAGTGCAAGACAACGTCGCTGGAGTTGTCCCATAAGGTTTGCGTCAGCGTAAGGGAGTATGCGGGTATATAGTCTTCGTGTTTCGAATGGAGAGGCATACCTTTCTCGGCCTTTTGGCTAAGACCAAGTGTAGTATCTGTTCTTATCAGCTCAATATCTGATACGGGGGTCATCGATCCCCATGATATTAATCTAATTTTTCAAGGGAGCGGGGCCATCGGGCAGCTTGCTGCTCGGTCCCGCGCGCGTCGCCTTGGTATTGCACTACCTCCTTGGCTGGCGCAGCCCTCCCCGCCCCCCGGAGGGAACCAATGAAATTACAAACAGGATTGCTTGTAACATTCTTCGATGGAACTCTGTCGGTGATTAAACGGCTCTGTGAAACTAGGTATTCAGAACTTGTGTGACCAGTGTGTTGCCCCGGGAAGCTGTTAATTGTCACAGAATCTATACGTGTAATTTTCTGTTTCGATATAAATGGAAATCCATTACAGAGCATCAGATTCTACGTAATCTGACAAGCACTAATGTGTAACTGTTTACCAGTTTCAGATGTTTCCTGCGGTGTCGGACCATTTGCAGTTGTTATCCCAGCATGAGGTTTAGCGAAGGATTTGTTCTGCATAACGAGATTGATGATGAAATGGTGAGTGTAACTTAGGTTTTTGAGGGTTATGGATTGGGGGTTTGGGATTGTGTTTTTAGAATTTAGGGTTGTGGCACTGGAACTTGTGGTTCAATGACAAGGAAGGAAAATTGGATTGCGGTTTCAACTGTCAATAAGCTATCTATATTGAGGACGATGCTCCAGCTGCTTTTGGGACATCTTTGAGATCCGCGTGTCCTGGGAGGATCTTGGCCGTGTAAGAGGAGCTTTATTCTTAAGAGTAGCAATTCGCAGGCATGTTGAGATGCGGGGCTTATTAGTGCATGCAAGCAATTGTAATCTCCAAGCTGGTTTGTGTACCAGAAGCGAAATCCGGGACTTTGGTGCGGGGCTCGAATAGACAAGTTCTTGATTTATGTTGGTGTTAAGTTCTTGCTTTGAGGGCTGGAGAAAAGGAAGAATTTCAAATTATAACTCTTCTGAACCAACGTCTGAACTTGACTTCCGTTTTAAACGAGATGGAGTGGAGGGTTTTGCGCCTGGCTTATTGCTAGACCACCACCTACTAATGCGTCTTGTGACTTTGCTTACTCTTTTCGATGCATTCTGGATTGCTCTTTGAGTATGTACTCCCACTCTGGCTCCAAGTTTGGCCACATTGTCACCAAGTTTAGCTATATTGTCTCCCCATGTTATTGCACCTGGTTTGACCTACAGAATCCAGGTCGCCAATTAGATATGTCACGTAGCAATGTAATTATCGCTGGACTGAAAAGCCTCCAGACAGGACTTTGATTCATCCGCAATCACGGAGCAGTCCCCCGTCAGACCTAAATAGAAAATTAGCATTGACGAAGAGAGGATGAAAACGTGGAGTTGAAGTTATGATGACGATACTAGAGGAAAATTCTAGTTTTTCCAGCTTACTACAAATACATAGAAATTCAATCAATAGAAAGGCCTTACCATCCCTCAGCCGTGTTCAAGAATTGTGTCTGACCGCGCTTTCTGAACATAACTAAACGAAGAACATAAAAACAAAAGTGCACATCTGTATATTGGTATTCCAACCACAGTATAGCAAATACCTTCCTCTCGTCGGCATCATCCTCGTCGGCATCGTATTCCTCGTCGTAGTCGTCGTAGTCGTCGTCGGGATCACGAGGAGTACGGCCTCCACTGTACGCTATCCCAGGATTGTTTTGGATATCCTCTCTTGAGTAGTATTTCAATCCGGGTGCTTCGTTCTGCATGTACAAATGGATTTCTGTGATTAAGAGCTACTTCGAAACCGGTATGACGAAGCCATCAGCACACAAGAAACTTGAATTGCACTCAAAAATTGAGAATCGAAAAAAATTACAAAATCAATTAACTGGCCTTGAGGGTGCGCATGAGCTTGTCCATTTCAGCTTGTTTGCCTACTTTGGGAGTGAATGCTTCATCCGGTCCTCTATCCTGTTCATTTAACGCCACACCTTTAGCAGTATCAGCCCTGACGTTAATGAACAAAGCTCTGTGAGCAGCGAGCTTCGCAATTTGGAGCTCCCACGGGTCCTACTCTTCGGAATTGGCTTAAAGGAAAAATTCCTGAAAATGAAAATGAAAAGTAGTTTGAATACGTTTTGAGTAACTTATACGGAGTATTACCTTGGGCAAACGAGTTGGTTGGCCCACGCAGGCTTGACTCAAGTCTTTGCAAAGAAGCTTCAGCAAGCCACCTCGGTTTGCCCCAGCCTTGAATAGATACTCTGCAACATCAGTGTCATACTCGCCCATAACCTGTGTCAATGAGTCACATGTTGGATTGCAAAAAAACTTAAGGCCACTTAACTGATGCTATTACTAAAAATAACATCTACAAGCGGTCACTATCTCATTCTCTATGTCCGGTTGCATCCTGTAAGATGCGTTCCAGGCGGATCCGTACGAGACAAAACATAGCACATTAGAAGTTATTAGGAGTGTCAACGTGGGAGAACGAGACGAAGTCAATGCAAGTACCTCTTGACAGGCTCGTTCTATAGTTTTACAGTCCGTCTTGCAAACGCCTTCCATCGGTTGCTCTACAAGCTTTAGCTCAAAGCCAGCCAAAATCAACATTAGTGGAAAGCAAACCAAGCTGCTGTCAATGCAGGCATATGATAACATTAATCTTCCTTCTGCATCCAAGAATATCTGAACCTTCTCAGGCGAAAACCTCATAACAATCTGTAATATTCTATACCACATCTAGCAACCTCCCTTTTGCCTCTCAGATAATTAGCACCCGCAGGTGAAATCTATATTGGGAATCAGTTCACATCAGAGACCATTCTTATGGCAAATTTGCCACCTGATCACTAAGATTCGCCACTTCACTTATATTTCCTAAGTTGAATTCTCAGGGAAGGATATGTGTAGTGGTGCTCACATAGCAGTGTTGTTCGCAGGTGGAAAGTTTAGGGTTTAAACAAATATTGTGAAATGTAAAACAGCGATGCATGAGGCGCTTTCAGTCACTGTCATCACCCTCACCATCTGTACTGTCACAGGCAATAAATGAATCCCCTATTTGACCCTACCTGAAGTTTACCCCCATTCTCAACAATGTCAAGCTTCAAAATCCAGTCACTTCCCTCTTTCTTCATGTTGCATATATTCTCCGCGATATCAATAATGTGCAGCTCAGTAATCTGCGAACAAGTCAAAAATGAATCTCATAACAACTTAGCCAGGGTTACAAACGACGGGTCAAGCAGCTTAACCCTTACAGGACCAGGAGGCCCATATTAGACCTCACGTTTCAGTACTTCTGAGTAAATCATACCGGGACTTTATATTATCCAGTTTTATTCATATTTTGACTGACGCATGCAACTTTTTGCTTGATTCTGCTGATATAGAATTTGGTCCCATCTGTATTATACTTTTCATAATTGATCATTTTAAAACCATGACATTTTAGTCATTTAGTGGATATACACAGTCAAGCATCAGAAGACTTCGCAAGGTTTAACGATTTTCAACACAGCCACATCATGAGAACAAAATCAATTGTGTCCATTCAGGAATCATTTCCATCACTTAAAATGCAATAAATTATTCCAATTAGGTTGTCAGTTAGCAATCAACAAAACCTTGAGGTTAAGTTATTGGTTCACCTTCTTGGGAGCGACTCTATCACGCTCTCGATTCACTTGCCGTATCAATTGCTTCGCAATGGCCTCACACACCCTACACTTGATGAACGGGACGTCTTCCTTTCGGGCTGTCGTCACCGGCTTTCCCGCAGCCTCTGCTTGTTCCATACTAAAGATGAGCATACCTGCTAGAACCAGCAAGATCACGAACAATTGCCAAGAAGCCATAGTTCACAATCGAAATTGATACTGATGCCCTGAAAAACGTAAAAAAACACAAAAAAACTATGCTTCAATCATCTCATAGAGCCATCAGTCGTCCCACTCATGCGATGTTTCAACTATGGCGATGCAGTAATCCTACATTCTACAATGGCAAAACGATTCTTCCATGAGACCACGCAATGTCGTGAAATGCTCAAGACTACAGAATACAGAGCACGACAACCCTAAAAAATTTACACACCTGGATACTCACGTGGAGGCTATGTCTCATACTCTGGTCGTAATAATGTGAAAGTTATATTAAGAGGTCAAACTTTAATTGGTAGATTTTCTAAAATTGTGCTCTACCTTAAATGACTGAAGGTCAAATTTAGCATAAATTAAGTCATTTCTGTTAAAAAAGTGTCACATGTCATCCTGTGAATGGTGTGAGGTGATGTGGACCCCTGAGAATTTGATCTAGAAATTCAATTTCAGCACCCAAACCATTCACGTACAATATTTTCAATGTTCACACTTTGAAGAAAGTGCAACAAGCCTCAATCTACCTTTTCATTGGTTTTTCTAGGCCACGCTTTTGGCAATATGTTGCTTTGGTTTGGAGGATCCTACCTTATGGGTTGTTTGTACCCAATGCTAATAAAGTTGGTATATGAGTTGAAGGCCTCAAAATTTAAGTGAGGATGTAAATAATTTCAATATCTCACCCATCCAAAATTACTAATCCTACATAATTATATGTAAGGCAAAATTGTGGATATTCAATTCATAATTCAATTTAGGAGAATTATTAAATTTTTGGTTTTTAATTTCAACTATGAATATTGGTTGATAGATAGTAAGGTAATAAGGTTGGATCTATTGTTGTTTCAAAATCATCATTAAATTATTTCTCTAATTTCCATTGTATATTATATTAATGGGTTTTTTGAATTTTTTTGAAATTTAGGTTAATTCCATCTTTGAAAAAATTAAATTTATCAAATTTCATTTATAAGATGTCACCAAATGGGAGCATATGAATTGAAGGATTCTAAAAGTTTGCCTCAATAATCATAGTTTTATATTTCATAGTTTGATACTTTCAAGGTTAACCCCTAAAGAACAATTATCTATAGAAGAGACAAATGAAAATTTAGGTAGCTTCCTCTAAAGTCAATTTTCAATGAATGTTTCTAAATTTTTTGACACAAAGTGCATATACTATCCAATTTTACAGAAAGAATAAAAATATTCGAATTACATACCCTGGTGAAAGTTATGCTAATTAAAAGTTATTCACACAAGTTGGGAATCTTTACACAACACTTCATCAACTACCATATTGGAAAATTTGGCATGTATGTAATTATCATAATATGTCATTTTCGAAAAAAATTATGTTAGTTCAAAAATCTCACTTTAAGAGGAGTCCAACTTTGTTAAGTGTGGTGGGCAATTTTGAAAAAAAATGTTTTCTTCTAACTTCAAAAGCTATAATCATGCAATCTCTATAGAGAAAGATTTTTGAATTTTTTTCACATATTGTAAATGTTTGGTTCTATATTTTCACCATTCAAATTTTTTTAAAACAAATTTCCTAATTGATAAGAAATCAACAAAAAAAGGCTTTTATATTGCCAAATTACCTACTCAATCTCTTTGTATTACAAGGTGATGTAGAATAATTAAAGTTAGACTCTTCCTTTAGTTCTGAAATTTGTAAGAGTTTACCTAATAAGATATACTAATGAATGGATTAAATCTTCAATTTTGAATAAATAAAAAAATTTAATCTGAGAGGACTCAAAATCTAATGTCTTCGTCTAGTAGGGTTATAAATTTTTTTCTTAAACTTCAAATTTTACAATCTTACAATCCACACAATCAAATGACTTGAATTTTTGTAGCAAATCCATTGGAAAGCACTGCAAGGGGATTTTCTATTATGTTTTCGAGATAGATATTGCCTCAAAATTTTGTTATTCCAGATATTTCCTTTTATATGAAATTATGCAAACTTCATCCATCAAAAAAATTCCATTCATCCAAAATTTCATGCCCACTACTTTTATGTCAAGAAATTACTATTGGTCTCATTGGGAATTCTTAGAAAAAAATGACCTTTCTCATCATGCTTTATCCTTCTAAACAAAATTTTCTTTTCCTTGAATTCCCTCTTTGCAAGCGATTCCCCAATATTTCTTTAGAACCCTAACCAAGCACACAATAAATTATTACTACCAAGTACACAATAAATCATCCCTACCAATCACATAATATATCATCCCTACCAAGAACACAATAAATCATCCCTAGCAAGCATACAATAAATCATCCAACGAATCATACATCATCCATTCCAATCATCCAATATAAGTAAGACACGTTCATTCATCGTCCATCCCTATCCACTCAAAGGGATATTTTCGGTCCACCCTGGCAGACGTCCTGGGCACTTTACAAGAATCCCAGTGGCCCACAGTCCCACACCCGCTCATCTTTCGCCAGGTGTCACATCCTTAGCGTCTCCGTCTCCCGCTCACCCACTAAGTGAACAATCTGACTAGCCGATTAAAACGGAACTTACTAAGAATGCGGGTTCTGCGGCGATGAGCGTCCTTGGCGTACTCGTAATTTACTTGGATCTGTTTGTGCTCCTCCGTGAATCCGCCGTACTGCTGTACAAAAAATCCATTTGCACGGCACTGCTTCGCAGTACTGAGAGTTATAATTCAAGAGACTTCAATCAGCGGGATTCCGGATATTCTAAACTTGACAAATTCCTAGTTCTTTGCTTGCGGAATCGGCTGTTTGGGGGTTTAGATTTGGGAAATTTCTGGTGTGGAAATCATCTTATCAAGATTAGGGTAGTTTAGTCATTTAAGGTGATGTGCTTGGATTTGGTACTAGATGGAACTGGAAAATCTCCATTGATGGCGTCGCTTTGAAATTGCATCTACCCACTTCAAGATCCGGAGGAATTTGAGCGGGTTTTTCCCGGATTTGAGCGGCGTTAAAAGCCATGGAGGTTTCTAATGCAGGGGATGAGGAGGAGTTGATGCTTATCAACGTTTTTTCCGATTTGAGCGTTTCGCGATTCTTAATCAGAGCAGGAGGCGGGTTTCACGATGACCTAGAAATGGACGAAGCAGACGGTGGGAGCCTGTGAGAGGGATTCGTGATTTTTTTGGTGTGCTTTTGTATGTTAGGACGTTTGTGGTTACCGACGGGGAGATTAGAATGGCGACTGTGACGGATCCTACTACTGATGTGAGTGAGCATGAGGAGAGAATCGAGACAGGGGAGGAAGAGTTCGGTGGTTTGCATGAGAATCCACCAAACCCTAATCACGCCAGTGGGAGCAACGGTGTGCATAGAGTGAGCCCTGGGACTGTGACGGATCCCACAGTGGAAGGATCGGGAGTTCCATTACATGAGAATGATGGAGTTCAAGCACATGGCGATTTAGGGATAAAGCATGGGATTGAATTCTCGCCAGCTCCGGCTCACCCCCGTCAACACAGTGCAGGGGTTGGTTTGTTTTCGTTTCTGAGCGGCAATGGAACGGGCGGTCCTCTTCGTGGGGGGAGTGGGGGTATCCCTCGCCATGGCAGTGGAAGTGTGGGTGGAATTTACAGAGGTCGAAGCGGCGTGCACCTGCCGAGCCTGGCGAGCCTCACGTTCTCCATGTCGAGGCTTCCTGAAGAGGACGCAGGGCTGCAGATGCATCTTACTGAGACGAAGGAGGTGGAGACCTTGCCGGAGTCTCCGTTTGCTTCTGACGAAGATTCCGCACCGAGGAAACCCGTGAACCGGATGAGGAAACACTTGACGGTTATTGGAGCCTGCAGCTTTGGATTCCGACTCGCTGAATGCGTGCTCTCGCTGATTTCGTTTGTCGTTATGTGCGCTAATTCGCAGTACATGGGGGTGGACTTTGGCAACTTGAAGTTCAACCATTTTCAGGCGTACAGGTGAGCGTAACGTCTGTCGTTCGTATGAATCGCTTTAAATTGATCGTTTTGTTAAATGTTTGAAAGGATGTAGCATGCGTGTAAAGTGTTTTCTCTTCTTGTGGATGCGACTTAGATCAGCATATTGCTTATCGTTTGCTTACTTTGACCCCGCGGGCATCAACCAAGTAGTGCCAAGTACCCGACTGGGATGAGTCACATTCATCTCATTTTGAATGACTGCTTTTGAATTTTTCATTTTGTTATAATGCTCGAAAGGATGTGGCATGCCTCTAAAGGGTTTTCTCTTCTCATTGATGAGACTTAGACCTGCATATTGCTAATCATCTGCTTACTTGGCACCGCCCGCACTAACCAAGTAGTGCAAATCAGCTAACTGGAATTAGTCACACTCATGCCGTTTAGAATTAATTGATCACTTTGTCAAATGTTTGAAAGGATGTAGCATGCATCTAAAGTGTTGTGCCTTCTTATTGATTCGACTTATTTGCTTAGGCGTGCGTTCTACTTATCATTTGCTTACTCGATAAGTCCATGCCTCACCAATCAAGTAGCAATCTTAGCTTAAGGCGTTTAAGTAAGCATAATATATCACAGACACATTCTTGTTAGATTTAAAGAATTCTTTTGAGTTTACTATATTGCCATTCGTTTGAAAGAGTGAGCATTTATCTAAAGTGCTATGTCTTTAATTGATGCAATTTGTTTGCTTAGACGTTCATATTGCTCTTCATTAAGTTACTGAGTAAGGTCCCGCCCGCACCAATTTTAGCTAACTAGAATTAATTACTGAACTACAGCACTGCCCGAGTTGTGTCACTTAGCGAATTGGTGCTAAGTCCGACTGACTATGCTGCAATGAATTTTCATGCATTCCTACAATTTCAGTGATTTTGTACAAGTAAATTAACTGTGCGTATTCCAACAATCTGAAGTGCTAAACCCGCGTGCTCCAAACAAGTAGCAGCAATTAGTTAAGTTGAAAGCCGAACTCCCCATTAGTTACGTTGCAAGTGTGGGCATACAGTAGGTTTGTGCTCTTCCAACTAGCTAATCGACCTGAGTATCCCAGTTAATTAATCGGCGCTACTCCGTTGATTGTAAGCATAGTGAATGCAATACTAATTAGGGTCCTTGAAAGTAGGGTCTGGTTCACTTGTACTCTATTTAGAGGAGATGCACTGCGACTTCTATTCTCTATTGTGTAAGTGGACACCGTGCAGTTCGATTAACAACCACATGAAGTCCGTAGATTCTGGCAGGTAGCTTGGAGTATTTTGTGGTTCAAGTACCAATAATTGGATGGGTTTGTGGTTTTATGGAGAGATCAAATTGGGTGTTTATTGTTCTATGGTAATTGCTGTCCTGATGCGAGCAGACATATTACTTCAGATTTGTTACTTATGTCTGGCAGTAACATTTAAGTGCATATGATGTAGTCTAATGCTGCATTTCAATCTAAAGCAGATGTTTTTGAATGCAGGTACTTAGTGGCTGTAAACATTATTGTATTTGTCTACTCCACGCTGCAATTTATACAACTGGCGTATACTGTAATTCTAGGCATTTCCTTCATTCCCTCCATTTTTCTCAGCACTTGGCTGACCTTTGGTTTTGATCAGGTTAGTATCTTCACGGCCTTTTCTCCCATTCCTTGATTCCGTCCACTCTTAAAACTTTCCGGTTCATTCCTGCTAATGCATGTAGAAACGCAGCGTGTTGCACATGCGTTATGAAACTTAATCTAGTTAACTAATGCCTCGCCCGCACCAACCAAGTAACACCGAATTTGCTAACTGGAATTTGTTATCAAGTTCCTGCACTGCCCAAATTGTGTCACTTAGCAAACTCCCGCGAACTCACGTGCAATGAATTTACATTCGCTTCCACCACTACTCAACTCCCCGATTTTGGACAAGTAAACTAACTGTTTCAATACCAATGATTTGAAGTGATAGCACTGCCTGCTTCAACCACGTAGCAGCAGTTAGTGACGTTTGCAAACGTAACTCACTTGAAAGCTTAACTCCCCATTAGTTATTTTGGAAGTGCAGGCACACATAATGAGGTTAACTTCCAACTAGCTAGTGGACCTTGGCACCCGTTACTTAATTAACGCTACTTACTTGGTCAGTTTTAATGGGGGTCTAAGTTTTCTTGACTTACTTCATATCAATTGAATTCCTCTAATTTGAGATCTTAGCTGTTGTGCTCAGGCCATTATCAGGTCCCTAGCATCTCACTCATTTGTGGTTCCAAGTTTAATTTGGAGATGCTGGTGGATATTTGTGCAGTTATTCTCCTATCTCTTACTGTCGGCAAGTACCTCAGCAGCAACAGTTGCAAATTTGTCGTACACAGGAGAGATGGGCGTCCGGCTGTGCCCCCGCTATGATTTGGGTTCCTTCTGCGCCAGGGCAGATGCTGCTGTAACCATGAGCTTTTTCACCTTTTTGTCTATGCTTTCTTCCACTATCCTTGCCATTTATCGCATTGTTGTACTGTTGAGGGATTAATAATTGAGTGTAGGTTTGTGATCAGGCTCATCCAATGGATTGTGATGTAAATGTCTTCTTCAATAAGAATTTGTATTACAGGACTTTCACACCAAGGAACATGAGTAATCTGTTGAGTCATTTCTTGCCCTGGCCGTGCTAATTTCGTGACAGAATTTTTGCAAGGACACCTGTTTCTCCTCATCCACATGAAAGTTGTATACAGTAGGGTCCAATAACCTTACGAATTTTTGGATCCCGCTAAGATTAGGAGAACTACGGAAGGCCCATGTACGCTCAAAATAGAAAGGAATTGTAAATTGTAAATTGCGCTATGAAGTCTAGTTCATCATCATTACAAATGTACACATAGGTAATTGAAAAGTATACAAAGAGTTTGATGTTTTGTTTACACTATCTACCATCTAGTGTTGTCACCATTTGTGAGAATTACAACTTGTATTTAATGGTACATATTAGAAATGAGCCTTCACACAATTACTTTAAAGATACTTGATTTCATGCCACTTGAATTGCTTGTATGATTTCTTGCTTGTTCTTCACCCCATTGTAGAAAATGTTTGACTATCTTTCAGAGGTTCTCTATGAAATAGTAGATAGTCTATAAAAGGAATCCAAATTGTTGCATGTTTTTAAATTATTCATTTTTCACTTGTTATGAAGTTGATGTGCACTTTATTGCAATTCTGATGCAATTGGAGGTTCAGAACTGGTTCATTTTTTTAGCATGCTATATTAGAGCTTCCTGAACTTTCTAGTGAAAACTGACTGAAAAATTTGTAAATTTATTGGACCCTATTGTTCACTGAATTGTCTCTCAAATGTGTACAAGTTAATATGGCTAGTTATGTGCATTGATGTTTCAGGACTTGTGGTCACTATTCAGCTGTGGTCTCTCAATAGGAATGTTTGGATTTGAATTGCAATTTTCACTTATTTTCTTTGCCTTCATCTGCTGTCAATGTTCCACAAAGTCTCTGCCACTTTCGGATGTCATGATAAAGCTGAGTCTAAAGGGAGGTCAGATAACCTATTACCCTATTTCCGAGCAAGTTTTCATGCTAGTCATGAGTGTGTTAAACTTGGATTTTTGTTCACATGGGTGAATTGTGGTTAACTCCTAAAGTCCCAAGGTCTTTTTTTCTTTTGTCAAAAATCATTCAAAACTGTCATTTTTGGTGCAAAGAGCAAAAACTTTAGAAGGGGAATTTATTTTTAATATCTAATCTATAGGATTTTGCAATAGACTAGTAGGAGAATGAGTGGAAGAATTTTCAGAAATTTTGATTGCATAGATTGCAAGACAAGATCATTTACAGCAAGGCATCTGTTTTTTCATTTTTTATAAAGTGTCAAAGAGTAGCAATATAAAATGTTATAGTGGTGTTTCAAATTTCAACATTCATCGACATATTGGATAGAAAAAAATCACGTTTGTATATATTCACATGTCTATAATTCTCTTTTCATCTACAATCTGGCAATTCCATCCAAAATCCTTTTTTAAGTTGCAATTTTTTGGCAAATAACTTCATGGTTTGTTGCCACTTTTTAGCCAAATTATTTCTTTTATTGCAAAATTTGGCACTCTAATTCCCTCCCCCAAAAGCCCTAATTCTAAGTAAAGAATACATGTTTTTTTGGCACCATGGCAAATTAATTTATAAGGATTCCAAGCCTTATAATTTAAAAATTTTACACTATATATTTTGAATTAAAAAATATATATCAAGAAGAATTGAGTTGAGAGTAGGAAATTTCTTTTTCAAATAATTTGGTTTTCATTCTTTAAAAAAATATTTAGGAGTAGTAGATAAGAAATAGACATAGAAACAAAATTGTTGATACTTCTAAAATTGGATTAGAATACGATAATCCCCATGGTAAGATTGTTCTAACAATCAAAGTTAACCTTGTGGAAATTTTTGTTTTGAGACAAAGTGAAAATTGAGCTCAAAATCAAATCCTTTATGTTATTTTTTCATGAAGATGCTTGGATTGCCTACAAATTAAGATGCTCCATAACTTTCACATCACAAATTCAAATGGAAGAAATCAAAATCTTACCAAGTTGAAAAAAATACAATCTATGGAAAACAAATTTTTTTTAGTTTTATTTCAATTTTTTGTATATCTCTTTTGTTGCTTGCTAAACTAAAATGTAAACTTATTGTGGTATAATCTTTTCTCCCGATAACCAACTGAATAAAAATTATATAAACCAAAGCTAATAAATTTTTCTATCTTACATTAAAAATTCAAAAAACTTCACCAAAAATTGTGCTCATAGGATTTTGCCCCAAATCCCTTGTCCCCTATTGGGACAATGGAACTTCAAGGGGGTGAATTTACGTGAAGTCTAAGAATGGAATGAGAATATTGTGTGTGAGTTATAAGTTTATGGCTAGATTTTTCTAATTTTTGGTCCTAATTCCAATGATCTTATTATTGAATATTTTGCCTTTTCAATCTTTAATCATACCATTCTTAAATAGTAGCCTAACATGACATTTTTTGAGAACATTGCTGACTAAAAGTTATTAGAGTATATTTTGGTCAAATATAAGCAAATAAATTAAAACTGAAGCTTTTATATACTCTCACATGTTTTATGTCTTATTATTCTAACTCAATTCTATTGAGTAGAATAAAGTGTTAAAAATTCCTTTATGTTGTGTTGGTTCAATTGAAAGTTCATCAAGGGTTCAAAGCATTAATTTATAGGAGTAAAGGATACAAAGGCGTTCAACAATTAGCCATTATAAAAAGCTCTATCTCTGTATACACTCCATACAACATAATAGACTATAGCAATTGCTTGCTTTTCAAATAGCAACCTACTCAATCTTCTTCATTCTTATCGTAAATATAGTTTCTATTAATGAAAGCAAGGTTTTTATTTGGGCCACATCCTTCAAAAATAGAAAAGGAGAAAGTGAACAAACTATTTTATCTAAGGCATGAGATTATCATTATAGTCATTCAAGAAGACAAAATGTGTCATTTGAATAAAATTAATGAAGTAATGGGCATTTATTGTTAGAATGTAACAAGCGTATAAGTAACATGCATCTAAAAAATGACTTAATAACCGCTAGTCAATATTAGAATTATGATTCATTTATGAATTATAATTCATAACATCTCTTGTTTAACCCCTAAAGCTTTTTGATTATATGTTCACCAAAAACGCTCTACAATTGTCATTTCTAGTATAAGTACCAAATTTTAGACCAATAAAAATTCGGACACATGTAATCTTAAGATCTTGTAATTTTCTAGTTTGAGAGGATGTGGGAAAAATTTCAGAAATTTCCACTATGTAGATTGCAAGATATTTGTGTTTGAATGGACAAAAATCTTTTTTTTAGCCCTACAAAAAATCGGGCAATTGCACTTCACAAGGTCACATTTGTATCAAGAAATGTCCAAAATGATGGTGCTTCTTTGGATTCTTTCTTCTAAGTGAGTTGGCTACATGCTTGAAAAATTTCAAACCATTTGGAATTGTACAACATATAAGAAGAAAGCAATAAATAGAAAGAAGTAGAAAATGATTCAAAGTACTAAATTGTTAAGAATTTAATTATGAAATTGAAAAATGCCAATCCCTATGGTTGTAATCTTGTAATAAACAATCTACATCCTATGATTTGATATTTTTCAAAAAATATTGAAAATTCAATTAAATAAAGGACTTCAAAGTTTACTTTAGAGTAGAGAATCTAGAAGTGCCCACAAACTAGAACTCCTCATAACTTTCATCTCATTCACAAGATTGGAATGAGTAAAAGCTTTCCGTATATATATAACCAATTTCAAATTTGTGTTCATGAAAAAAGAGATTTTTTTAAGAATATTTTTTGAGCTACCCAAATTGCTTGCCAAGCAATGAAAATGACATATCATACAATAACTTTTTAACCCTGTAGTCAAAAGTTATGAAATTGTCAGACCTTAAAGCTACTCCTAGGGTACATGTTATGTGGAAATTTCAAAAAATAAATAAATAAAAATTTTGTTCATAATGAGCTACCCAAACTTGCTACATTGCCAAAAAAATGTTCTTTAGGGCTTTAGGGGTTAAATCCCCGAAAAATTCTTTAAACCAAATTGAGGCTTTCGATGTTTTCAACTAGTACACTTTGATGTTTGCCTTGTATGTACATGCAAATGATTTTGTGGGATGCCGATTTTATTACAAATCCAAGAATATAATTTTTGTGCTCATGAGCAAGTTTTCTAATAATTATGTAATCATTGAAGACTCAGTAAGGAATTGCCATTTTGTAGTTTTTTTCCACTTCGTAACAATAACACTTCAAATCCCCACTTGAAAAAAAAATTCATTGGGATCATAAAATAGCAGTTATTAGCTTTATTTCCCCCAAAAAATTGCCCATTTTGTATTGTTATAACCCTTAAGTTCCTTGACTATGTTTTCACCAAAAATACTCCCAAACTGTCTTTTCTAGTACAAGTACTAAACTTTAGAAAAAAACCATTTTAGGACACATGTAACCATAGGATATTGTAGTAAGTTGGTTTGAAAAGATCTGGAAAATATTTCAGAAATTTTCACATTGAGTGGATTGCAAGATTTATTAAGCTTTCAATTTCACAAAAATCTTTTTTTGGGGCTTGCCAGAAACAAGGCAGTTATACTTCACAAGCTCACATTTGCAAGAAAAAATGTCCAAAATGGTAGTGCTTCTTTGGATTCATTCATCAAGTCAAGTTGACTACATGCATGTAAAATTTCAAATCATGTGGAATTGTACAACATATACAAAAGAAATATTAGTAAGTAGAAAGAAGTAGAGAATGAATCAGAATATAAAATTGTTAAGAATTTAGTTATGGAATTGAAATTCCAATACCAATGGTTGAAATGTTGTAATAAACAATCTACATCCTAGGATTTTATTCTTTTCAAAAAATATTGAAAATTGAGTAAAATAAAGGACTTCTAAGTTGATTTTAGAATAGAGAATCTATGATTGTCTACAAACTAAACTCCTCATAACTTTGGACTCCTTCATCAAAATGGAATGAGTCAAAGCTTTCCACGTATTTATAACTCTAGAAAACCAATAGTTGTGATTTTTGTTTTTGAAAAAAGTGATTTTTTCTTATCTGCCCAGACTACCCACTCGGGGAAAAAAATAACATTTTAGGCCATAACTGTTGACTCATATTTCCAAATGTCATGAAATTTAGTGCACATAAAAGACATTCCTTGTCCCCACCTTCTCTTAAAATTTCAATCTAAAATATGAAAATCTCTAGTCACACGTACTTGCCCAAAATTTCTATATTGCTAGAAAAAGCATGTTGGTCCTTTAGAGGTTAATGCAACAATTCACTATTTAGATTGTAGAAAAAGTCATTTATAAACTTTTGGTGAATCTTTTAATTTTGGGGTGTTTTTGTCATTGAAAAAAGAACATAGTATTCCAAGTTGTTCAAGTCTTCCATAAAATAGGTGCAAGTTTTAATTTTGAGTGCTTTAGTTTTCAATCCTTAGCATGAACATCATGCTAAAAGATGCAAACTAAATTTCACATCCTCTAATTTTCATTGAAATGTTGAAGTTGAGATACAACCACTAAAATGCAATGCAACAAAATAGATTTTCTTAAAAAGGATTACAACCAAATGAATTGTTTTGAACACATGGATCTCATAGACCATACAAAATTTATGTTTGAAATTTTTGGGGTTTTTGTGTAATTTGCATCATAGCGAGACTGAGAGTCTACAATACAATTTTAATTCCCAAGATTTTTTCCATCACATAATCTTGTCTCACATAAAGAAAAAACCATTTTCAACTTTGGAGGTGGGTGCTTGGATTACAAATACTACCTTTGTTTCTATTTAATACCAATGTTTCCTTTATAAAAGACAAAAGAAATATTGGTATCATACAAAAAAAGGAGTAAATTGTAGAGGTGTGGATCATAAAGTCACAATTCAATAAAAGTTGTTTTAACTTATCAATATCTAACCTTCTTCTGTTTGAACTTCATAACATTTTATAACCAAGCAATGGTCTTCCCATGTTGGGAAGGTTTTATGCTTTGACATAAGGTACACAAGCCTATTAATTACCACCTTGATTTGCTATCTAAATATATTGGGGCCAACTTCAAGAGGGGTATACATTTATTTTCGAAGTCTTGCAATTGTTTCATAAATGAAACTCAAGTGGAATTATAATTTTCTAATCAAAATTATAATTTCTATGAATTTCTAAAGTGGTCTACCCTGAAATTATATAACAACCTATAGAGTGGAGTCCTAAACATCCTATAAACAACCCATAACCACCTTTCCATGTATCCAATGCTACTTAAGTACTCATCATTAAAGGATTGACACATTATCCCTTCTTTGCAATAATGTAATGATTTTGTCAAAAAAATGAACGAATTTGGATGTTTTTTTTGAACAAAATTGAGGCCAAAAGTAGGGTGTCAAAACTAGACAATTGGTAGAAACGGATTGGTCTACTTTAGATGCCTAGGAAGGACTTATGAAGAAATTCAAGTTGATTGGGGTTGGCTGAAAAACCATCAAATAAGACCTATTTATTCATCATTAATAGGGGTATTCTTTTCAAGGATGCAAAAGAGTTCCCTACCTCATCGATAAACAATGTTATGTTACTCCAAGAAGCTCCAAAAAGGTCCCAATCGTGTCCCAACATGACAACCAAAGTTCTACCATATATCATAAGCTTAATGTACTCTAGATGCGTGAATCTAAAGCATATCCACTCAATGTATGGTACCATCGGTGGTCAAAATACACCGTAAGAAAATGCCATATGTATGTCAATGTGCACCTAAAATCACGCTCTGAAATGATTGTGCAGTCAGGTTTAAAATTCTGTTATAGATCGGTCCAATGCTATGGAGTCCTCTGCCTTTAGCCTTTGGAATAAAAGTACTGTTCCATATAATCTTACCAAGTCTTCATTGGCATGATTGCAGCTTGCGACAGTACTAAGCTTACGTACTACCGCTGCCCTAAATTTGCTACAGAACTTAAAATGTACAAAGCACAATTGAAAGCGCCTCGGGAGCTTGTTTTCAATGCCGTGAAGCTTTTTGAGATGACCACGACACAAGTTCCCACATTATATGGTAGCTGACTTTTGTGTCTCACAAGTAAACCTTGCCGTTTACGAGTTGTACATATGGTATGCCACTCATCCCCCTAAAATGTACCCAAGGTGTTCATTTTCCAAGGGAATGGATTGATAACACCCACAAAGGTAAGCTTTTGTTTGGTTTTGTCATCACTTTGATTTCCTGAAAGCTTGCAATCACATTGGTTGGTTCGTAACGTGAAGAGTTGGCAGTATTGCAAGATGCTTTGGTGTCTTCTTACCATTATTTTCTTTGGGGTGGAAAAATCTTCTCACCTCGTGAATTTATAAGTATGGAAGCGTTGATGGTGAAGCTAACTAGAATAGACAAGTGGAGTTAAGGGATTGGCTTTTCCTTGTGAAGGGACAACTACCATGCCAAAGTGTACTGAAAAAGTTGAGCAATCTACATGAAGATTTTATGTGGATTGGAAAGTTGTTTGTATGATTCTTTTAGGTATTAGAGGTAACAAATTTTTAGAACTAGAAGTTGACTTTTATAGTACTTTCAATTTAATTAGTGTTTATAAGGAGCTTGTATGGAAAAGTTTTGAAGGCTCTATGGAGAGAGGATTGCAAGAATTAGTGGTTGATTTGGGCATCACACATAGCATGACACACTTGTCTTTTGCCATAACTTTTGAAATTTGACATCAATGAACTCAAATTTCTTTATACTCAAGATGGACATTTCAATAGTTATCAAACCCTTTACTTTTCAAGATTTTTTTAAATCCATTTCTATTTAAAATTTAATTTAATTTGCTAATTTGTCACACTTTGGATTTAGGGGGGTAGTACTATAGGAGTCTCGAAAATTAATGATCTAGTGCTGAAATTTTTGTGGTCTATTTCCACACTAGGTGGACAAATTTATAACAAAAGGCATGTAAAAAGATATTATTTGGTGTCCTCCATGTTTGAGCAAATAGGACTCCCTTGCACTCACACTTTTGAATATTGAAAATGATTTCAAGATCATTCTTTTGGTGAAATCTCTTCACAATCATCATGAAGTCTTCTCAAATGTCCAATTTTAGTTCATTTGTAAAAGAACTCCTATTTTTTACAAATTAAAACATCAAAGTATCTATTTTCTTGCAATCTTGCACCCTTCTAGTTCTCCTACTTTGAGAAATTTTCTATACTTTTTGTTCTTGGGATATCTTCTTAAAAATATATAAACTAGACATTATATATATATGCCAAGGCTGAAAATTGCTAAAACGTTACAAAATCAACCACCTTTTCTTGCAACTATCCTATGTTATAAAATGTTGGACAACTAATGCAATTACAACTAAAATTGACCTCCACTTTTGGATGGAAAAAAAATAATCCCAAAGTCTAAATGGTGAGTTGAATGACAACAACAAAGTAGAATTGCGGACCATTTTGGATAATGAATGGGTCCATAGTTTGTATGGGACATAGTTTGGTGAAGTTTCATTGAATATAATTTCTTCCTTGAAAAATGCTTTGGTATGATGAATGTCATTTCTTGCCATGTCCATCATAAGAATTTTTTGTTTAGATTAAAATTGTAGACACTTCAGACCTTTGGTTTAAAAAATCTAACTAATTTATTGTACCTCCAAAATGAACAAAACCGTTTATATAAGATTCATAATTAAGCATTTGCTACTACACAAAAGCTCTTGATCATTTGCTTTTGCATACCCATGGTGCTTTAGAGCTTATAAGGTTGGTTCTATGTGTGAAATGAGTAAAGAAAATAATGTAAGAAACTTCTCTACTAACATTCTTGAATAACCATACTTTCATCTCTCCTTTGCATCTACACATCTAAATCCATTCAAGTTTTGTTCGATAATGACAAGAATTTTTTTTTCAAGATTCTAAAGACTACTGTAAATGATTTAAATTTGTAAATGAAGAAACACATGGAGGAGCTCATGAAATTCTTCATGCAAAAGGACCATCTCAAAACAAAGTCCTCCATGCAAATGTGACAATTATATAGTGTCATTTGGATTCTTAGGTGTCCTATGACCTACACTCAAAGAATAAAATTAGGATGTGTGAAATTCAAGTACTTTCTTAAAAAAATTTCCTAATAAGGAAATAAATTCCCTAAGAATGATCAATTGTCTCCCCCTCATACAACTATAACCCCAATCAAAAGGGATGTCAAAGTTGAGGGCAAGGAAAAATCAAGGAGTCAAGATATCAAGTCTTTTGGGTGGGTATGTTTCTCAATTTAGAACCATATTAATCCCTAAATGCCTCAAGCACCAAATTTTGGTGTCGACAATACTTTGAAGTTAGATAAAATCTAATCAAGTTGCTATTTTTAGTAGTTTCTATTTTTGAAAAATACTTTTTGAAGTCTAGTTTTAGCATTAAAAATTCTATTTTGAAAATGAATGATTATGATTTTTCTATTCAAGATATTGTGCAAGGGGGTCTATTGCAATCTTGACTTTTTGTGGAGTTGTGGGCTCTTGGAAATGAGCCTCAAATATCCTAGATCTTGGAGAAAAAAATCATATTCGAAATTCATTTAACAAAATTTGTGAGGTAGATTTTGAGAAGCCATAAATTGATTGGGGATATGCATGTTAGGTCCTTTAACCTCATATTTTTTTAGTGACCAACTTTTTAGATTTGATATGTGAAAAGAGGATTGAAAGACTTCAAATCACTTTTGGAGTTTTAACACCCTCATGATCAAACATTATAAGCTTTCAATTCATAAGTGATATTGTTGTATTTTCTTTTCCTATGTGATCTCTAAGATGTCTAGTTTGAATTTGTACGGTTACAAATTAAAAAAATGATACAATTTATCAAAATGATGGATTTTTGTTCAATTTAGAGAAAATTCTAAGAAACTCAAAATAGCCTTGGGCATTTAGGGGTTAAACCTTGCAACACTTGAAGAGCTAAAATGAAACTTTTAAATGACATTGAAAGCCTAGTAAAACATATAAGAGAATAAATTTTCAACCAATTTTTTTGTGGTTGCCTACTTGCTCATTTTTGTTTCCATGTACTAAAGTAGATCATCATATGGATTTGCACATTTTTGTCTAAATTCAAATGTGTGTGTACTATGGATTATCTTATAGTGTATTTGGCAAATTTTTGCTCCTTGCTCTAGATGTGGAATTCACCATTCAAATTGATTTTTAAAAAATTGATCCAACTAGTGAAGTGAATATAATCAAGTCTCTTTCTAAAAGAATTTCAAAATTTCAAAAATGACTAAAATATTTTATTGCAAATTTAACTTAGGACATATTACCATTGACAATGTACTGATTTTTTACTTATAGAATGACACATGTGTTTTTGCTTCCACTAGAATAGTTTTCACTATAATTTATACCTATGGTGAAATTTCCAGATTTTTTGAGGTAATTTGTATTTGATATGAATTTTCTTCACTTCTTTTGCAAAAAATTGCAATAGTTTCAATTTCTTACCCAAAAATCTAAAATTTTCATGAATTACAAAAGGCATGCAAATGGCCAAAATTCTAATACTATGTAGGAACTTTGAAGAAAAGTGGATAGAAGATTATGTTGCAATTGACTAATGAATTATAACTCTTTTTGGTTGATTGATTTTTTCAAAATCACATATGGAGAGCAAAATTGACATATCCTTAGACAATTGTAGATGCTTAATTGGAAACTATGATAGATTGTGATGTTTTTAGTTTGCAAATATTGAATTTTTTAAATGATCTCAAACACTTGTAAGAATTAAGACTTTTGACAATAATTTTATTGGAAATGGAAACTTTAGACATCTAATTTTGGAAAAGGTAGCAATTGTGACTTCCCAATTTATTTTGGAAAGATAACAATTAATAATGCACCAATTTTTTCGTTTAAAGTGGCATATTAATATTCCAAAATTAGAAAAGAGCATCAAATAAAAATTTAGTATGGTATCAATTTTTTCAAAGCTCCTTCAAGAATGATACACTAAGGTAAACCATCCCATGACAAGCAAAAGGCTCATCACAGACTTTTGTAGAATGACTGATTCAAGTCTTGCATAAACTCATGACAAGTGTTTTTTCAAAAAATTAGATGTGGGCCACATTAAGTTGAGTTTGTGGTCACACTGAATGTCTTAGATGATGGTGATGGAGTGAATAGTAACTACAATAGGAACTTCTTCCTTTTGAGTGTAAATTTATCTCAAGAAGTAGCATTTTTTAGACCTTCATATTGAGGCCATGTTAGGAAATATTGTAACTACTTTAAGTGAGTAAGATGCCCATTATGGATACACTTCTTTTTAGTTTCGAGGTAATCTAAACTCTTTGGGACCAATTGGGCACCACACTTCAAAAATTCATAGTTTGTCAAATAAATAAAATACTGATTGCTCTCCTCATCTCTCACATTTGTCCTTCTATAGAATAAAATTGAAAAATTTTCAACAATGACTAAAAAAAAATCAATCATTTTGCCCTATCGTAGTTTAGTTTAAGGTGGATACCTTCCATGCCTAAAACTGCCATCATGATCACTCTTTGTCAATCTCCAAAATCAATATGTACCTATGTGAGAAAAATGATTTTAGAACACCTATAAAAAAAACTTGGACCCTTTATGACTTGTGCATACCGGGGGGCATATAGTATCTAAATGTCATATTGACTTCTTTGATATGTTGAAACCTCCTTTAACTTACAAACAAGAAAATAGGAAAATTTGACCAATCTAATAATAGTAATGCTGTAACAAGGCACTATCTGTAGCAAAAAGAAGTGGTTTGGGGGGGTAAGGTACTAAGGTAGGATGCTCTAAAAACAAAGTCTAACACAAAGATACATTTTGGTTTCTTCAATGTAACAACAATGTACATTTCAAAAGGGGTCGCTTTCACTGACCCCTATGTTTCAACTTCAAAAATTCATAACTTATTCCACGAAGGTTCAAAAAATATGAAACGACTTGGGTTACATGCCAATTCTATTTTTCTTCCTACGAAAATTTACTGAAAATAGTTTCAAGGAGTTTAGCTTCCCTCTGGGAAAATGCAATCAGGCTTGTGAAAGGTCGTTTCATGAACAGACTACCTTACACACCTTACGTTAGACATGATTGTCATGACTACCCTGGTCAAGTTCAAATCAATAAGATAAGATAAACCCAGAGTAAATATATCTTATCATTCTCAATTACCGCATGAAGCAATTGAGAAGTCTCTTCTGTAGTACATCCGTGTAGATATTAGACAGTTAACTTCTATTTTGATAACACTGATCAATGACTTCTAGTCTGCTTGCAGGTGTACATTTCCTCACCACATATTTGCGATTGATGTAATGGGGTCCTTTCTTGTGTAATATTTGTTGGATTCTTGTGAATTTTTTTCATGAAAGGTGTGCTTTATTACTAGCTTTATGTCTGCCTAGAAAATTTTATAACAATCCAAGTCGATGTTATTGAAAAGTAATGTCTCAACAGGACATTTTTGGGGCAAAATTGGTATAGTTTGGGGCATTCAGGATAGGTAGATCCAATTGGTCAGCAATTTTTTATACATGCTCTCAAGAAGTTGGTTAACAAAATCTTTAAAACTGAAAGGCGTACAAGCATATGATTTTGACTTACAAATCTTTGAAATTGGGCTTTCCTTCTTCAAGCAATGATCAAAACTGAAAAAAAAGCCTCATGTTCAACATTGGAGGCTACATGAAGTTCATGGATGTGTAATGTTTTATTAGTATGAATCATGCTACAATAAATTTGCAAAAGGTGTGCCTGCAAAAAACTCATCACATGTATGCTAGCATTCCAGAGTTGTGTTCAAAGATGTACTGTACAGTCTAAAAAGGGTTGTATTTCAGTCCAGCTGACCAGCTTGTGTATGTCGGCTGGCTTGCAAAACCACACTCAATCACATTTCTGATACTCTATATTTCTACAATTTCTTGCAAACTTTGCAGTCCACTAAACATGATATCCTTAAACATGGTATTGTATCTGGAAAGGAAGCAGGTACATCATTCTTCAGACATCAATCCTCTGAATGCACATCGGTTGGAATGTCTGATGATTCCCATTTTCATCCTGCATACGAACTTGGAAGCTTTGATATCGATATCGATCTCACATACGATAATTGATGAAGTTATGACCAATTGTAGTGTAAGCCATTCCATTGAGGCTGCTGCTATTAACATGATATTCCCAGGCAGCACAGAAACAAATGAATACCAATGTATATATACTGTATCAGCTCCAGACAGGACCTTGTTTCATCGTAGTTGCATTTGAAGCATCAACCTAATTTTGCAACAGAAAGTCCTGATCCAAGACTGGAGCACATCCCACACAAAAATGTAACCTAGGCGAGTCACAAACTTTGCACATTAATTAATTAAACCGTCGGTCGATCAGTTGTAGCACCATCACGTACAGGATCGAAATTTCAGTCATCGGTATTCAATTCCCCTCATTCTCCATCTGCCGCAAAAGCTTCTCAAAGTCCCCCGTCTCGCATGGAATTCGCAACCCGCCTTCCGTTTCGAATCCATATTCCTCTTCACTGCGGCGCAGCAACTCACGGAACACCGGGTTGGAAAGGAAGCTGGTCTGGATGTCAAACCTCCGTATGTCCGGGCCAACGTTGACTGCCAAGCAGCCCTCGTGCACGCCTACTGGCACATCGTCGTCGACATCGTCCCAGTAGTCGGCATTGTCCGAGCGGCTGGATCCTCGACTCGAGGACGTACCTCGATGAAACAGACAACCTTCCAGACGTACAACCCACGGTGGAGGTTGGGGACCGGCTCGACCTTCAGGTAGTTCTTGACGAGCTTTCCTATCTTAACTTTTTCCATAAATCATTGTGGATTGCAGACAGCAGATCGAAGAGGACGGAGGGTAATTGCAACACGACACGGAGAAGATTTTGAGCAAAGATGGTCAATTTCATTAAAATGGCGGTATTCCAGTAAATTGGCGGTATTCTAGTAAATTAGTGGTTCATTTCACTACTTTGGCATGGTCTGAAATCTAAACTTATCCTAGATGTTAGAAATCTAGATCCTTCCTAGATGTCTAAAATCTAGAAGTATCGTAGATATTTCAGACCGTGCGGTCTAAAATCTATAACTCTTCTAGATTTCTGAAATCTATAAGTGTCCTGTATGTCCAAAATCTAGAACAATCTTAGATGTCCTTTTAGAGTTGAGACTGAGCGGTCTGAAAAATGGCATTTGAATACTGCCATTTTAATGAAATTGACCATAAAGGATCGAGAGAAGAACCAGTGAGAGTGACCATCAAGGTTGTCTCTAGCACCGCCTAAATCTTGTGACTGCTTTCGGTGAGTAAAATGCCCTCATGGATCAATACACTTTTCGTTGGTTTGGAAGTAGTAATCTAAAGCCGGACTCTTTCAATTGAGGCCAATTGGGCAGTACACTTTAGAAATTCACTGTAACAAATTCATTCATACTTTGTCAATAAAATAAATTCAAGTGCATTGACTCCCTATTTCTCACATTCTCTTTATATGGGAACTCTTTTTAAAAAAATTCAACAATGCCAAGAAGGCAAACCAATCATTTTGCCATATCATAGGCTAATTTAAGGTTGCTACCCCCCAAAATTGCCCCTTGCCTAAATCTACCATCATCACTCTTGTGCACATTTCTAGAAGCAATATCGTGTATCTATGTAGAAGAAACAAATTTAGAACATCAATCAAAAAAGACTTAGGCTCTTCATAACTTGTGCATATGGGATCCAAATACTACGTACGTTCTTTGATGTATTCAAACCTCTTTTCATTTCCCAATGTGGAAATATGATAATTTGACCATTCTAATAATAGTAACTAGGCATAGTAGCAAAAAGAGGCAATTTGCAGGTTAAGGTAGGGTGCTCTAAAAGCGAACTCTTAATAAATAGGTACATTTTGCTTTCTTCAATATACCAATAATGTACATTTTAGGGTGCAGTTGCTTTTAGTAGCCAATTGGCCATTGCATTTCAACTTCAAAAATTCATAACCAATTACATGAAGATTCAAAAAATATGAAACAACTTGGGTTGGATGCCAATTCTATTTTTCTTCATACAAAAATTTACTAAAATTGTTGCAAGGGATTTAGCTTCCCCAAAATGCAATCAACTCTTAATCTCTAATGACCTAAGGAGAGTGTACTTTCAAAATGGGCTCAAACTACCAAGAACTTGAGCAATTTGTTTGCTCATTTTTTTCTTGAGATTAGACATAATGTAAAAATAGGATCTTATAGTTCACATTGAGAGTGAGAAACTAAAAAAATTTAGATTATTTGATTGCATAGTTTGGAAGATATTTAAGTTTGAAGTTTTACTTGGGGTAGTGGAAAAATAAGGCAATGCACTTTGAAGGAGCATATCGTATTGATAGTATTTTGAAATGATGATCTTTTGTACTCAATGAAAGTAAAAAGACTTGAAAATGTTCAAGTAAATTTTCAAAACATTTTGTTCATTTTGCAATTTTGAGTAGAGCTTTCAATGCATGGTTGTCACTTAAATGACAGTAGTTTTGTAAGAAAAATAAGAATGGGCACACTTATCTTTTCTAGTTAAGCTCATGGATCTACCCTTTTTGAGCATGATTATAATTGCATTGTTTGGTTGACTTTTTAGTCCATGTCTTAATTAAGGTAGATCAACTCAATTCCATCTACATCCTAATCCTGTCACCCTATATTTGGCTGCAATTCCAACCATTTAAGCATCTAAATCTGTCTAGAAATAAGTCAAATTTGTTCCAGAATCGGACAAAATCAGTGAATGAATGCCATTAAGGGTAACGTGTCACTTTTATGTTGGTTACTTTCTAAATGATAATAGATATATGAAATGGCAGTTATAGGTTGTTTCTAGGAAATTTATAACTCTAGTCTATAGCCAAGCGGTTTTGTGATTTCAGAACAGACCACTTCAGAAATTCATAGAAATTACAATTTTGATCGAAAAAATTCTAATTCCACTTGGATTTGACTCATAAAACAAGCACACACTTCTGAAAAATATTCTCCCTTCTTGCAATTGGCCTCAACATAGTCAAATTGCAAATCAGGGTGATAATAGGTTTGTCTACCTTAAACCAAAAACATGAGCCATGAACCACACTACACTACTCAACTCTAAAAAATTCCACAAGGTGGAGTTTAACTCAAAATTTGATGAAACTACCGTCATTGGATTCATAATGTAGTCTATTTCTAAGAAAATTCATCTTTGAAAAAATTCTAAATTTGAAAATGTGCAATTCCAAAAAAAGGGGCAACGACCAAAAAAGGTCATTGGAGTCATTAGGGATTAAAAGGTCACTTTTAGAGCAAACTACCTTATTTGAAGGCCCATTTCCACTTGGAGTTTGCTAATGCTAAGTTTTAAGAGATAAAACTCTTGCTTGTCACCCCAAAGTGTGATTTGTATGGCGATGCCATTATTGATTAGTTTCAATATCATTGTAAGTTTTCGTAGATATCTATTGTTCACATCTTCAAGGAATAGATACTATTGTTATAAATTTAAGAGATGACTCTTTCATAATGGGCCACTGTGACACCTCTAGTAGATAAGACTAGCCACAATTTCTTGAGATTTAGAGTTTTCAAAGATTGACAACTAGTTCATAAGAGGTGCTTCAAAAACCATATTTGTCATTAGTAGCCGCAACAATGCTCTTATTTGAGCTCCACATCACCATCCATGTATGGTTAGTGGTTACCAAAATTTGCACATATGAATTCATTGACACTTTGCATATTGGTTTCTACCCACATATAGGCAACTTCACACCAAGTGAGAACAAACATTTAGACATGTCCAAACTACCCTGGCTAGTCAAGTTCAAATCAATAAACCCATAGTATGTTAAGCTTAACCCTTGAAAGGCCTTGAGGGGTCTTCTATACGACTCCTATCTTGCCTTATAACCCCTCAACTGTGGTGTAATATATGAATTGTGATACATTGTTATTTACATACCATCACAATCATTAATTTACTTTGTTTTGAAAAATATTTGGTCAATGTTTTTCTTATCAAATACCAACAAATACATAAAATACTATACGGCTGCAAAGGGCTTTCAAGGGTTAAATTCATCCAAAATTCTATCTCAATTGCCGCGTGATAAGTTACATCCATGCAGATATTAGTTAACAGTTAGATTTTGATACCACTGATGACTCCCAGTCTGCTTGCAGGTGTGCATTTCATGGCCACGTTTTCGCAATTCAATTGAAGTTTTTAATTTTTTGGATTGATCCAGCATACCATGGAATTGGCCAAATTTTTGTTTCATTGGGAATTGGGATTTGGTGAAGCTTCTGGAATATAACATTGTTAATCAACCTAAGGTAGCCAACCCATTTCCAACCACTTAAGCAATTAAGGTAGGAGGTTCTAAAAGCACACAAGCTCTAAAATCATCCACCTCTGTAAATGTACACTATTTGAACATGTTACTTTTTCATTGTATTAATGATGTACAAATACTGTACATTTGAGGAGGTGGGCGATTTTAGAGCCCTATGCCATTTCAACTTAAAAATTCAGAACTAATTCTACAAAACTCCAAAAAATATGAAATGACTTGGGTTAGATGTCAATTCCATTTTTTTTCAAGGAAAAATTACTGAAAAATATTTCAAGAAGTTTTACCTCCCCAAATTCTAGTTTCAGCTCTTAAATGATCGCTTTATGGACCTCCTACCTTATGTGTATTTGGAGAGTGGGTTTCCTGAGTAGGGAAATTTTTTTGTGTACAAAAATAGAGTTTGGGAGGATTCCATAATTTTTCATTTTTTTTTCATTTCTCAAAACATAATGACTATGAAATTTTTAGTTGAAGATTATGTTTGACCTATAATGGTCATATAGGTCTTCCTATTTCCAACCACAGGTTGGTTGCAACATTGAGAGTCTTGTAGCCAATCATAATGCACCACAATTGTATCGGGAATTGCACCATAACTGATCACTACTCTTCTCTTCATGCACGGAAAAAAAGCAACCTAAGGTAAACCAACCCATGACAGGCAGAATGGTTGGTTTGCTATGTTCACATTTTTGAAATTTAAAAAAAATCCATATAAAGATAAACATGAGAAATGCAGAGAGCAATTGAAATTATATTTTTTTTGACAAATTATCAATTTGTTATGATGTTTTGAAGTGTAGAGCCCAATTAGCCAAACAGAGTCTGGAGACTACCCCAAATCAACAAAAAGGGTTTGCATAATGGTCATCTTACCCCCTAAAGCAATCATAACATTTTCTAACATGGCTACAACATTTCCTAACATGGACATGACATGAAAGAATAAAAAAATAACTTTTTATGACCAATTTACACTAGAATGGTGTAAGAGCCCTATGATATTCACTAATAACTCTATGACCATCTCCGAAGACAAGATTATGGCCACAAATCAGTCTAATGTAGTCAAAATCTCATTTCTTAGAAAAAATCTGCCATGGGTTGATGTAAGACTCTAATGGGTGGTTTTCTAGATGACTGCATTAGACAGTTTGCCTGTCACGGGCTAGTTTACCTTATATAACCAAAATGGAGGGAAGGTGGGTAATTAGGAATGGGTTGGCTACCTTAAGTTAACCCCTAAAGGTTGACACATCCCCAAAGTGGATGCACCTTGTTCAACCTTGGTTGTAAATTTCAATATGACCATTTTTACTAAGAAAATGAAGCTTGACAAGATCTCATTCTAATTCATCTTGAAATCTTTGAAAAAATTCAAAAATTGAAAGAATGATTGCAATTGCAAGCTCCATGTGTTAGAATCCCAATAACATAGTATGATGTATTTTTCATTCATATTGTCTCCTTTGAAAATGGATTTTAGATTTAAATTTCACTGCCAAGAATCCATAGAGGGATTATTTCAATCTCCAAAAAAGAATGGCTTAACCCCTTAAGGATGAGGTCCATTGTCAATTAGTCAAATATTATATTTGAGTTGAATGTAGCCTATTAGATTGGGCTTGAATATCAATCCTAGATTTTTATTACTTGAAACTAAGAATTGTATATCACTATGAGATATTTCAATTTGTTTTGTGAAAAATTGTAACTATTATCATTTTTGTTGCAAAAATTGAAAATAAATAAGTAAAATAGAAAAAATTCAAATTATTTGAATTTTTTTTCAAAAGTATAAGTAGAAATGGAGATTGGTGTGAAAATTTCTCAATTGGTTATTCTATTCTTTACACCCAAAATAGCCACAACAAAGACCTTGAAGTCAAATTAGGCTATCAAACTAACTAAGTTTATCCTTTAATTTATTTAATCGATATATAAAATTTTCATATTATTTGTTAGTAGAAAAATATATTTTCTATTTATGTTGGCTAGGAAGTTGCCATATTGAAAGCTCCCACATTCTAGGGGAACAAAAGGGTACCCCCAATGTTAGTTAATCCCTAAAGCATTAAGGCATGATTCTAGGAAACTTCTTTTATTTTGGTGTAGCTCCTCCTAGTGCAATATTTTTTGGATTCTTGTGAATTTTTTACTAGGGGTGTATTTGACTAGTAGCTTTATCCCTAGAAAATTGAATACAATCTAAGTCGTGGTTAAGAAGTTATGCCTCAAAAGGATTATTTTTAAATAGGAGCAGTTTGGGGCAACCATGAGAGATAGGTCCAATTGGTCTAAAAAATTTTACTTGTACTTTCAAGAAATCCTAAGAGTTGAAAAGCATATAAGCATATGAATTTGACTTGCAAGCCTTTGAAATTGGGCTTTCTTTCTTTGGACAATGTTCAAAACTTAAATGCCCTAATATTTTAACGTATTATGATTATTTTTGACATGACTTACTCAAATACTTCCAAAATTTCTATGACTAATTGAGGAGGTGTAAGTTTTCAACCAAATCTATAAATTTATTGTACGAATAGTGCACTATTCATAAAATAGAGTTTAAAAAAATTTAAATCAATTTTTTTCATTCTTCAATTCAATAAAATCTTTGCATAAGCACAAATGATAAGATGAATGATTAAAAAATTATATTATTTTTGTTTCAGAAAAATAGAAAATGCATTTTAAATACTTAAGATGAATAACCATAATAGTTGAAAAAAACATTAAAGCCAATTTATAAATGGTCATAATCTTGATGACTCTTGCTCTACTCAAAATTGGAAACACTCATAATTATCTCATTTGGTCATATTCTTACTTGATTCAAAGAGGTAATACAATTTTAGAAAATCATCCTTTGACCTTAATTTATGTCAAACTATTTAACCCCTAAAGAACACGGGTATTTTCAAGATTTTCTAAAATTCTATTTTTTGCACATCTAATCATAGGATCTTACACCTAACTTGTATGAGAATATCTGGAATAAATTTTTTTTAAATTGATTGCACAGATTGTAAAATATTTGCATTTAAAGTGAAGAAAACAAGTTTTTCTTGCACCTTGCGTCATTGGATTATTTGACTTTGAACCTTCTTAAGTTAATTTTTCTGCACTATAGAATTTTGAGGTTTAAATCTTTACAGTGGTAAATTGAGTTGAGAGTCTAGGAAAAAATGATGAAAATTGAGTTAAAAAATGAATCCAACAAATTATTTTCTTAAGAAGCAGGGTTGTTCCGGCGGACAGTTCGACAACACAACAAACACGATGTC
Source organism: Straminergon stramineum (assembly GCA_963920665.1). Classification (NCBI taxonomy): domain Eukaryota; kingdom Viridiplantae; phylum Streptophyta; class Bryopsida; order Hypnales; family Calliergonaceae; genus Straminergon; species Straminergon stramineum. Next base: position 21,804,910 of record OY987263.1, on the reverse strand, counting down.
CAACACGTCAAGTAGACCCTCTTGTCCGTCTAATAGAGTCAAACTTAGCTTTGACTTTTAAAAAAAAATTCACCCTGTCCGTGAGGCCACCTAGATGCCATGTAGCAGACACGTAGCATTCTAAAGGGGTGCATGTGGGTGTGGGCAACCTCGGGTGTGGGCGACCACGGGTGTGGGCGATTACAGGTAGGGCGACTTCGAGTTCAAGCTGGTAGGCGACTCCGAGTGGGAAGTATGTGGCGACCTGCGAGGCAAAGACATGAAGTGGGAGCTTGAAGAGAAGTTATGCCTCACAAATACCCACAATCGCCTCCCAAGGGACCTGCATGCGCCCCAAAAGACCCGCAGCCGCCTCCCAAGGGACTTGCACGCGCCCTAAAAGACCTGCAGTCGCCCCCTAGGGGACCCGCATGCGTCCTTGAAGCCGCAGTCACCCCCCAAAAGACCCACACACGCCCTTGGACCCATAGTGGCCCTGTCCAAGACCAACAGTCGCCCTGTCCAAGACCTGTAGTCGCCCCTGGACCCGTAGTTGCCTTGTCCAGGACTAGCAGTCGCCCCTGGACATGTAGTCGCCCTGTCCAAGACTCACAATCACCTCCTCAAACCCGAATGTGCCCTACCAGACCCATGGTCGCTCCCCAAGATCCGCGTGCACCCCCTAGAGACCGTGGGTTCAACCAAATTGGGCTCAACAACAACAAGACTTGAACTCGCCCTCACCCGTGGTCGCCCAAGATCTGAAGTCGCCCCCCATTCCATCAAATTGGACTCAACAACAACAAGACTTGAACTCGCTTCCACCTGCAGTCACCCAAGACCCGAACTCGCCCCCCACCCAAACTCGTCCCCCATTCCACCAAATTGGACTCAACAACAACATGAACTCGTCTTCACTTGCGGTTGCCCAGGACCTGAACTCGCCCCCCACCCAAAGTTGCCCCCCATTCTACCAAATTGGGCTCAACAACAATATGAACTCGCCTCCACCCGCAGTCACCCAAGACCTGAACTTGCCCCCCATCCAAAGTTGCCCCCCATTCCACCAAATTAGGCTCAACAACAACATGAACTCGCCCTCACCCGCGGTCACCCAAGACCTAAACTCGCCCCCCACCCGAAGTCGTCCCCCATTCTACCAAATTGGGCTCAACAACAACATGAACTCGCCTTCATCCGCAGTCGCCCAAGACCTGAACTCGCCCCCACCCACAATCGCCTCTATCTTAAAGTCACGTCAGTCCAGGAACCAACATACCACAAAATGTGAGCCATCTCCAATTCTAATGAAGTCAGGCTTGATTGCATCTTCTATATACTATAATTGACATGTCCTTCAATGCTCATAGTTAGTTAATACTACAGAATCAGTCTATAAATACAAAAATTTTAGTATGACTAATTAGAGAAATTGAAGAGGGTTTTCCAAACCCTAAACCCTAACCCTATACCCTAAACCCTATAGAAAAACCATGGACCTTCTCCATGTACGGCACTCCAAAAGTAATATACTTCTATTTTTTAGGAGGGATAAAATGACAAACACATGTGAGTTGCTTTTCATTATATGTCGTAAAAAAGTTTGAGCTCCTAAACCTTGTACTTGTAAGATAAAAACCATTCAAAGTGACATTTCTGAACTTTTTAATCTTCAATAAATTGAATATTCATTCACCTCTTCAAATGTGTTTTAAATCCCCTTGATGTATGAAGGAGAGGACTATATTGAAATTCCTATGTTGGAGGATGGAAAATGAAATGATGAGGAGAAGGGCTTTCCCAAGTCTCCATTTCGTAAACCACTTCTTATGTAGATAAAAAGATTTCTTCTTCATGCATCCCACAGTGTTAGTATTTTTTTTGTACATGGTTTCCCCCAAAAGGGAAGGTCTCCTCTCAATGTACTCCCTCCAAAAATTAAAATAGAAAATGGTCACATTGAATTTGACATGACCACAAGGATGGATGAAGGAGAAATGAAATGTTAGGAAAAAGGGCTTTTCCAAATCTCCACTTCCTAAACCAATTTGCTTTCTTTATTACTTAATTAACTTTTGATCACTTAGTATTGAATGCCTCAGTTTTAGGATTTTCTGGAGTTATTCCTCAGAAAAGGGGGGAGCGGTATTTGAAAAGTTTGAACACCTTCCCTCCACTTTGTAAGGGGGGAAAATCAAACTCATGTTATCTGGCACCCTTGACCCATAGTCGCCCCTAACCCACACTCGCCTTATACGCAACTGCCTTCGTCGTCAAAAAAAGAAAGACCTTTTTGAATCTTAGACCCACGGTCGCCCCATACGCAGCCGCCCCCATCGTCATGAACTAGAAGACCTCTTGAATCTGAGACCTGCAATCGCCCCATCAGCCGTGGTCGCCCAAGAAATGACCTGTGGTCGCCCCCCTAAGCCCCTTTTACCCGCATTTGCCCCCCCTAGACCCACAGTCGCCCCCTTCTATCCGCACTCGCCCCCCCTGGACCCACACTCACCCCCCTGAACTTGCGCTTGCCCCCCCTCGATCCACACTCGCCCACCTTCAACCCGCACTCGGCCCCCCTCGACCTGTAGTCGCCCTGGATTGGACCCACAATCACCCTGGATTGAACCCGCAATTGCCCTCATTCTAGGACCCGCGGTCGCCCCACCTTACCCGCACACTCCCCACCCGTAGTCACCCATGGTAACGTAGTGGAGGCTTGCCACATCACTGTTGACAACCCGCCATGTAAGATTAAATTTTTGGCTGCCCTGTCTAAAAATTTCAAACCCTAATTCCGTACTCGTCAAATTTGTCTCGAATATGTGACACTCATCTTTTACGACATGCGACATCAGACGAACAACTCAACACCCAAACCCCAAATCACCTTCGACAGAACAACCTTGTTAAGAAGTTGCTATGACTACTCAAAAAATAAGATGCTCTATAACTTTAACATCACTTATCAAAATGGAATTAATTAAAGCTTTCCATATAGACAAAAATATGTTCTATGAGGAAAAAAATTCAAAATTCAAAAATTCAATTTATGTGAATTTTTTTGCTACCTCATCTCCCTTGTTTTGAGTTTATTTGGCATAACCTTTGTCCTTGAGCATTGATTAAAATATAAATTATATTCCCCCAAAACTAATGTGTTTTTATATCTTAAGAAAAAAAATTCAAAAATTCATGACAAAAATTGAGACCATAGATACTTGCCCAAAATCCAATTTGTTCCCTGAGGGAATAATAGTCCTTTAGCCCCTAAAGGACCATTGTCCCCTTGGGGGACAAAATGAATTTTGGGCAAGTTCCTATGACTTCAATTTTTAGTTAAAATTTCTAAAACTTTCTCATAAGATAGAAAAACTGATTAGCTTAGTAGGAATATAATTTTCATTTCAATCGCCCTAGGAGCAAAAGTTATGTCATCTTAAACATAATTTTCATGTCACCGAGCAAAAAAATAAATCTACAAAAACTTGGAATTTAATTAAAAAAAAATTTCTTATAGATTATATTTTTGTCTACATGTGAAGCTTGGGATCATTCCATTTGAATTAGTAATGTGAAAGTTATGAGCAATCTTGTTTTTCGGGCAATATGAGCATCTTCTTGAGAAAATAAATTTGAATGCTAATATCTTCCAAGTTCCAATCTGTACAGACAAACTTCATGAAATTTTTACCACTTGCTTTCAGACAAGTAAAGTATAAGATCCTACGGTTAGATTCTGAAAAATATATAATTTTTTGTTTTCTTGGGTGAACACAACAAAAATGATAGATTTGAGTGTTTTTTCACAAAAAAATGGCCTTAGACCTTTATGGGTTAGGGGTTAAGGACCAAACCTTCAAATTTTGAACAATAAGGGGATAAAAAACATATCTAAAGTAGAGAATTGTTGTTATGTGAGTCTAAGAACATGAGCCCATGAGCCTCAAAGACTATATATTTATATTATAGGCGTCTATAATATAGAAATCTAGCATGATTATAGTATAACTGCATTATAAATACCTTTATTATATAGGTGTTTATATTATAAGCACCTTCAATGGTTGTAGGATATCTACTTATATAAATGCTCAAAGTTCACATGCTTGCATTTTTATGCTCACACATTAGCATTGTTGATCTGAAGTACAAATAAATGCATTTTTTCATCCATTAATTTATTTGAAGATTTTTGTGTTAGTTCTTTAATATTGGTATAGGATAGATTCTGAAGACTTTGTTTTTCAAATACTCTATATTCAAATTGTACTAATCGGTATAACCTCAAAAAAAATACTTTTTTCAATTCAATAATTGATCCTTCAAAAACAATTTTGAATTTGAAAGTAAAATAAAGATCTTCAAATATCACTATGGATTGCTTAAAAAATTTACATCTTGAATTTATAAGAACCAAATTCTTGTGAAAATCACAAATATTGAATTTACAATTGATTTTAGAAGAATTTCTAACATTTGGATTCAAATTTTATTGAAAAATATTAGTTTGTGAACTAGCTAGTTGATCTTACTGTATGGATATGTCCTGTGGATCATACTTTACAACTATTGTTTGAGAGTCATCATCAAATTATTATTCTAAGTTACATTCCATAATATAGTTTCACAAATTTAGAAACCTAGACTACCCATTGGTCCTTAAGTTAAGACTAAATGCAAGAGAGATTTTGATAATATCTAGATGTGTTATAACATACAACTTATTCAATTTTTTGATGTTTGTATTAAAAAAAGATTTTGTTAAACAAATATTTTAGAAATTATCTATCTGATCAATTTTGAAACAATAATTCTTGGATCCTTGACAAATCAATTTGCAATTTGTTTCCATAATTCACCAAAAATATAATTTCTATTTTTAAAACTTTCTATATATAGATAGATATCCTGCAACCATTAAAGGTGCTTATAACATAAACACCTATAATATAGGTATCTAAAACATAATTATTAAACTATAATTATGGAAGATTTTTATGATATAGACACCTATAACATTGGTATATAGTTTTCTAGGCTTGTGGACTCACAATTCTAGGCTCACATATTAGCACCCCTCCTTTAGGTATATAATAAATTTTATGACCAAGAAAAAAAGTCAATGACCCCTTGGCTGAGTTTTTTTTATTTTTTATAAAATATAGTACACATTCATAAGAAACAATCTACTAATTTTATCTTACATAATGTCCTAGTGCATCCAACAAAGTCCATCACCACCATCCTAGAAGCTTGTAGTGGAATAAAATCTGACTTTCAAAAAGGGGGAATATGAAATGCAATATTAAATGCAATAGATAAAGGAGTGAGTCAAAATGTACTTCTCCAATACATGATTGGGTTGAAGTGAAGCAAAGGCCATGTAGTCCATATTACTGTAACCGCTCTGTTTGTGACATGTTCGGTAAGTTACTATGTACACCCACACCTTAACATGCCATGAGCCCCCCCCAAATAAAGTTTAGAGACCACCAAAATTAAAAATCCAGTCAATATTTTTGACATTTTTCATCACAAGTTAACCTTTCGATACAAAACTTATCCTCGGTCATGTGATGCTCTCCATTTGCAAAAAAAAATTGGAGGTAAATTGTCGTGTAATTAATGCCCTATCCAAAAAATAATTCATTCTCGAGCTCTCATTGGTTTGGAATTTTGGACTTTTTCGTAGTCCACCCCGGCCAAACTGTCAAACAAAAGAGGTACCATATTGATTTCATGGTACTTGTACCATTATTCAGTTGGTTTTCCTCGGAAATGGCATGTAAGTTACAAAAAGAGAAATCAAAAGATGTCAATCTTTTGAAGTCATGTTTTTTTTCTTTATAACTACAACTACGATGTACGTTCTCGCCCAGAAGCAACAAAATTTGCATTGCATGATTGTTTGAACAAGATCACATTGTTGGCTTTTTGCGAAGTGAACAGCAATCTCCGAGTTCTTTTTTGACGCCAAGATTGGCTTTTTCAAATACTTAGTCTTCCTTTGTTGTATTTTTCATTATAAAAGACATTTGAAACTGACAATGCTGGACTTTATATGTTTGACAATTTTTGGAATTTTTGCAACTTCAAATAAGCTTAACTAGTCACTTGCTTGGGGAAAATGAACCTGTAAACTTACAGACACTGGTTGTTGTTCCCTTGGGTATGAATGAAAGTTTGGGTAGGCTCCGAGGATCTCATTTTTGGGCAAGATTTTTTGAAACTTTTTTTGTTGAAGGTAGAGACATACTTATGTAAGCTTTCTAAGAATATAACTTTTTAAAATCTCAATTGGTGCCTGGGAGCAAAGGGTTACCCTCCCTAGTTACAAAATGGAGTTTGTTGGACAAGGAAATATAATAAAATCTTGAAATTGAATTTTTTTTTAAATCTCGTATTTTTCTCTACATCTGATTCATTCCATTTGGATTAGCAGTGTGAAAGTTATGGAGCATCTTGTTTTTATAGGCAATCATAGAGAAATAACAAATTAAGTTGGTTTTTTAACTCATTTTTTACAACTTTTCAAAAGAAGACGCTTTGCAAGGTTTAGTTGATTGTGTAGAACAATCTCATGATTGTTGAAATTAGTGGGTTTCAATTCCATCATGGAGCTATCAATTGAAATTGAAATTGTTAAGAGCTCTAAGATAAAATCAATGAAATTGTTAATTGAAAATCAATTGAAATAAAATTGTTATTCAATTCAAATCCTGCAATCTAAGTGGTCAAAATTTCTAAAACTTCTTCCACACATTTTTTTTTTCTCAATGTAATAGAAAATGGTAATTTTGAGTGTTTTGTGATTTAAACACACACCATAGTTCTTTAGGAGTTAAGGTATTTTCAAATTAATATTAACCTCTAAAAAGCATTGACTAAGTATTGAACAACAATTGGAAGTTTGTATAGGTTCATAAAGTCAATTTTGAATGATTTTTTTTTTAAATTGACACATTGAAGGGCACTTATACACCCCCTTTGTAGAAATGTAAATTTTTATTCTAGGTTCAAAAGTTATGCTACCCAATTCAAGGTTCTTTAAGCAAGGTGGGAAACTAAGTACATGCTTAAAATTTTTCCTCTACTATTGAAATTTGACATACATCTATGTAATTAACATGAAATATGTGCAAGTCATGCAATTGTGAATGTAATGCAAATATCTCTCCATAAGTAAGAAAGTCAAAAATAAACTTTTTGTACAAGTTTGAATAGCATTGGATCTCTAACATTAACCCCTAAACGAGTTCAAGGATTTTAGGCCCAAAATTGCCTCAAAGTGCTCAGACACAAAGCAAGGCTAAAATCTTCATTTATATTTATTCATTGACAAATCCAACTTTAGGATACCTTCATTAATTTGTTAGAGTACACCCTCTCTAGATTTTAGAATAAAAAGCCTTACCAATTGCAAGATCGTGATGCTTGGATTTCTAAAAAAAGTATTTTCAACTCTTTCCAAATGTTTAAATTTCATCTTTCAAAAATTTTACAAAAAATGTGTAGATCCTACAGCTTGTTATCCTCTATAGTATGTTGAAATAATAAGTTGGGAATACAGATAAAAAAATTCAACAAAAAATATTTCATATTCATGTTTGAAAGAAATAATAGATAGAAAGAAGTAGAGTATGATGTAAAATACTAAATTGTTAGAATTATGTTATGGAATTAGAAAATTCCAATCCCAATGGATTTCATGTTGTAAAGAAAAAATCTACATCCAATGATTTTATTTTATTTTCAAAAATATGGAAAATTGAGTTAAAATAAAGGACTTCAAAATTTATTTTAGAATAGAGATTCCATAACTTCCCACAAACTAAAACTCCTCATAACTTTCATCTTGTTAATCAAAATGGAATGATTAAAAGCTTTCCATGTAAAAATATATCTAGGAAATCAAGTTCAAGTTTTTATTTCCTTAAAAAGTGATTTTATTGAGCTCCCTAGATTACATATGGAGCATTATAAGAAACATGTCATACAAAAACTATTTATCCATGTAGACAAAAGTTATGAAAATGATTGCACCTTAAAGCTACTCCTTGACTATATATTGTGTGAAAAATTCAAAGCAAAAAAAATGAAAATTCTATTCTTAGTGAAGTAAGTGAATTGCCCAAAATTGCTATATTGCCAAAAAATGCCAATCGGTCCTTTAGGAATTAATTGGGTAAATTTTGGATGAATGAGGTATAATTTGTATGCATATTTGTATATGGTAAAGATTAAATTCAATAAATGTCAATGAAATGTAGATGAAAGCTGGATGACAATGACACCAATTGAAGATAGTATGAAATTAATGTAGACCACATTATATTTGATTATTACTTGTCAAAATTTAGTTAATTTCTATATTCATCTCTTCACAAATTGCAAAATTTGCAAATCAATGTAAATTAGTATTGTTACAAAAAATTGCACTAATCAAATTAGTTCTAGTGTATTCGACTTTGACTCATTGTACACATTCTAACAGTACATTCCTATACTAATTACACATATTCCATTGCTATTATGGAAATCTACAAGGTAATTTATTCAGTTTTTTGTACAAACCTCCACCTATTAAATTGTAATCATGTGAGACATGAATCCAATTGTCCCTTGAGACTATGCAATTAGAAAAATTTGAATGTACTATAGAATCCAATTTGATATCTTTGATTTATTAACAATGACACCCATGTGTTTTTGTTATCATGATCTAATATTATCTTTGAGTATATCTTTAGAATTTTTTTGGGGTGTAGACATTCGATTGGACAACTTCTACATGTTAGGTTATGAACACACTAGCTTGAATAACCCAATATTAGGCATTGGCACAAAGGAATTAAAAAATTCCCAATACATAACAAAAAATTACTCTCATATTTAAAAGTTTATCTACATAAATAATAAAAGAAATTCTTATTATATAGTGTTTTCCCATGCACAAGATTTGATAAGGGATAAATATTGTATTTTTTTGCTTTCATGCATCTAGAAACTTGAGGTTGGTTGGAGACATTCATGGTGAGTTGAATAATTTACATGATTTCAAATTAATATGGATTTGTGTTATTACTTCAAATCAAACTAATGGAATGACTAATGTACATTCAATCCTCACTAAAAGCACATTTTTTAGTTGCTTTAATTTTAACACTAATTGCATATTCTCTAATTGCTCCTATTCAAAGTGCATCTTTGAAAGTTTCAAGTTTGTCTACATTTGTCATTACAACTTTCAAACGTCAAGTCATATATGTGGATGACAAGAATTTGTTTGTCCATTGAGGCCATGGAATTAGAGATAGCTAAATGATTGAATGTAATGTAGAGGTTGATTTGATATCTTTCATTTATTAAAAATAACATCCATATATTTTTGTTACCATAATTTGATTTCACCTACAAGTGTATTTGTAGATTTTTTGAGGTGTACACATACAATTGGACAACTTTTGCATGTCACATTATAAATACAATAGTTCGACTAAATGTTATTAATTAGATTGTACATATCGATTCAACTTACATGATTACATCTAATCTTCACCAGCAATTGCACACTTTCTAATTATGAATTTTCTAATGGCTCCCATTCTACGTATTTCTTGGGAATCTATAAGATAAGGTTGCCAATTGTTATGACAACTTTCACATGTCAAGTTGTACTAATAATATAGATGATAGGAGTCCTGATTTGTCCTCAAGAATTTTTGTCCCCATTTGAAAAAGTTGAATGTATTATAGATTCCAATTTCATATCTTCAGTTTGCTACCAATGACACCCAAATCTCCTTGTTATCGTATTCTAACATCACCTTTGAATTTGTTTGTGGATTTTTTTTGAGGTGTGCACATGGCAATTGTACAACATCTACTTGTTAAGTTTTGAACTCATGGGACAAGAATATTTTGGATCCAAAGCTAGTGGTATAAAGGACTAATTAAGGTAAAGTTTTACAATTTGTGCCACAATTTAGAAGTTGCCACTGTCCTTTTTAACCCCTAAACAACAAGGCAGACGTTTTATGTCCAATGAATGACAAGGAATTCTCATGTGTAGGACAGAAGTGCAACTATTCATTATCAGAATTAAGGGTGGAAAGGGAAGATCTTCTACAATAGTTTGACTCCCAATGAATATTTTTGATTTTTTTAAAGTAGATGATGTCACACAGTTTCAAAATGTCTGATTTCCACAGTCACCAGCCCGGCGTTCAAGGGTTAATTTGTACCACTTGTGTACCCAGAATGTACAATTTGAATTGTGAAATGTGCATTGCTAGTACATAACGGCCATAAAGTGGGCAATCATATTGACCAAAATAAGGTCACTTCCATCAACAAAGGCAATTCAAGCAGCTGTTCAGTACCTGAAAAAACAACCCATATCAAACCATATTGACTGTCATACGGAGTATCAAACACTCAGTCACTTCACAGACACCCCACCCCACAAGAAAAAATTATTCGGGATTTTCCCGGCCGCTCCATGCTCATCAAAGGCAAAATTGAAATATGCACCCCCGCCACACACATACAAAAAAAACACCACTGACTGATAGATTGCCCCCAACAATTTGCCTTTGATGAGCATGGAGCGGTTTAAACCCTAAACCCATTTGCCGATTAGAGTTCCCACCGGACTCACGCATATCCAACAATCCTAATAACAAATCAGCACACACACATCAAAGACTTGTAACAAAGAAAGTGTCATCCTGGGTCCGTTGATGGATCCATGGATGAGTCCATCCATGGGTCCATTGATGGGTCCATATGTCAATTTTCCCGGGGACCCACAACAGCAGTGACAAATGAGGTTCCCAAGTTAATAAGAAGATGCTTTTTGCCAATGCATTTGACCCCACATGAAGAAGGTCCCATTTCCGCACCCCTAAAAATTATTAATTTAATTCTTTTTAGAAGGCGGGACCCACCATGCCACCGAAGGCATATAAAAGCCAAGAGTGCATGAAGATGCTTGGGCCTGTTTGGGCAGCCTATGAGGGTAGGACCTTCTCGAGAACGGGACGCATCCCCACCGTTCAATGATCACATCCGACGGCCCAGCGTCGCGTCACCTGAGCCATCGTGAAGTGATTCAATCTCAGCCGTCCGAATAGAAGATCGGACGGCCCAGCGTCTCCGTGACGCCCCTATAGAGCACCCCCCCCCCTCGAGCTCCAGCTTGCGGACTCTGGCTTCTCACGCTGCGCCCTGGGCCACCACGAATTGCTTTTCTACCTTGTGGATTAGCGCGATTCTTGCGTTCAGTTCAGTTCAGTTCAGTTCCAGTGAGTGTTTGTAACTGAAGTTGATAGAGACTTTTTTTTAACGCCCATGTTCTGTGTCAAGCTTTGACACGACACCGCTGTTTCTAGCTATCGGTTGAAATTTGTTTCACCAGTTGCGGGACGACATGGCCTGATTGCCCCGCAATTCGAGTCGGATTGAGGCCAATTGTGAGGGTTCTTGTGGTGAAAGGGTTGTTTTTTGCTACGGTAGTGGGTGTGGTAGCATTTCAGTTTCAAGGTGTGGTTGTCGTAGTCCCACCGTCAGATATATCATTCCCTGCAATTGAATTTCTGTTTTTTTGTATTTTCTTGGTGAGGAATCGTTTGGGTATTTCGTGTTGCGGTTTTTTTGGATCTTTGCAGTGGCAGAGTATTTTGAGAGAGTTTTGTGAGAATTTTGAGTAATTTGGGGTAATTTCTGGGAGGTGGGGGTGTGGGTTGCAGCGTGACGAGAGTGCGCTTGCGTGTAGAGAGCTTCGAGTTGCAGTGTGTTGCGAGAAGGCATCAATATCCTCACATTGCCTCTTGCGCCTCCTCCTGTGTCCAAAAGTTGCCGTGCGAAACAGCGTGGTCTCTCTCTGTGCTTACAGCGAATTGGTCTCTTTCACATCTTGTCTGTGAGTGCGTGTCTTCAGAAATCGTGACCGATTGAAACCAACCCGTGGTTGAGGGTTCTGTGTGGTGGTCGAGTTTGCTTGCAACGTGGGGTCCAAGTTGCTCGTTGTGCATGATGTTACGTCGCGCCAACTATCTCCTGTTTTTTCCTGACTCGTTAGTGCTGTACTCAGACTGACGCCGGGTGTCGGCTCTGTTGCTGTTAACATAAGTAAGAATCTACAGAGACAATGTCGACATCAACCTCCAATCCACAAACTAGTTTGATCCTACACAGTCCGTGAAGAATCTCTTCACGAGGCTCCTCTCTTCTCCACCATATATATATTCTTGAAAGTGAACCTCATATCACTTTCATGGAATGCTATCAATTTCTCATGAAACCGGGTCAGTTTTCCCTTTCTTGAAACTTTACCAAGCTCACACAAATGGCTCAATTCATATTTTAGCAGAAATATCTGTAGATTTTTTTGGCTCGTCTTTCCTTCATCTCTCGTTTTATCACAAACTCTAGGACTCAATGTCGAAGGGCAAAGTCTCTGAGAAGATGCAACGCGCGGTGCGCAAGCTGCAGAGCCGGATCAGCAACCCTAACCAGGTGCAGCAATACCAGAACCTGAGCTCCGACGAGTCTTCTCCACGAAGTCCTCTGCGCAAGCGCAATTCATTGAAGTCAGATTACAACGACGATGATGACGACGGTGACGAGAGAATGGCTCCATTTGACGTACCCGAAGGTTTTCTGGCTGTGTACGTGGGGGAGGAGCGGCAACGCTTCGTCATCAGTGCGAATTACCTCAAGCACCGCATGTTCAAGGTGTTGCTGGAGAAGTCGGCGGAGGAGTATGGGTTTGAGCATAAGGGCGGCTTGCCCATTGCTTGCGAGGTGGCTGCGTTTGAACACTTGCTTTGGAATATCAAGGCTCAGAATCCAGGAAATCTTCAAGCCAACTATTGCTCGTGCTTCTCAGTGTACTCGTATCCACGCTCATAGCAATGGATTCATACTTGTAAGCATATCATCATTATACTCGAGCCCTGCTTGGTAGGCTTTGTGATTCTCTTTGGATATATAGTATCGCCCACGTTGATTTCGATCACTTGCGGCTTGAATTTGTACCTCAATAGCTCGTCATGAAATCCATCGACAATTGGCCATATTGTTACCACCTCGTGTTGATCCATGTCGATTTGTGCTCTTCTCAATGCTTTGCTGATTTGGTTTTGCTGCGTTTCGTTTGTGATCGGGTCATGTGCTTGTGATTTGGATGTTCAAGTCAGCAATGGATTCAGGATTTTCCATGTTCGGCATATATCATTATACTGAACCCTGCTTGGTAGGCTTCGTGATTCTCTTTGGAAAGTATCGCCCTGTCTCCGCCCTGTTGTTCTCCGTCACTGCGGGTTGAATTTGTATCATTAGTTCTTCAAGAAATCCATCGACAAATCGGGTCATATTCTTACCACGTCGTGTTGATCCATGTTGGTTCTCTTTTCAAGTCTCTGTTGATTGGTTTTGTTTCGTTTTCTTCGTGATCGGGTCATGTGTTCTTGATTTGGATGCTCTTAACTCGAGCTCTGATGGGATGCTGTAAATTAGTGTCATTAGCGAGCTCGTGACGAAGGAGTTTTTGCAATTACTTCGACGTATGGGATCATAGGAGGTATTGGGTTTTCTTCCACCTGTGTGCGTATTGAGATGCTCCAATTGGGGCATGATTTATCATGTGGCATGAAGACCTGTACAGATCACTAGAGATGCTCATTCCCTGCAGTTGATTGAAAATTCTGTGAGTGGCCATAGTTTTTTGGGCCCTTGAATTCGTTGATGACGAGGCTTTAGTTGCAGTTAATCGGTGCCTAACGCTCACTGGGTACACTTGTTACGCTTGGCACACTAGTTCCACAGGCAGTAACTTCTGAGCAACTTTGGGGGTGGGTTAATGATTTTCTGTTGCTTGCTCTGAGTGATGGTTGTCACAAGTTTCAAAATACTGTGATAAGAAGCTGCATTGTGTCAATGTGGGATTATTTTTTTTTAATATTGAAGAGTTGACTTGCCAAGTCATGAAGCTGACACGGTGACGAAAATGGAAATCATGGCCGCTTGTTTATAGAATCATGTGGAGTCGGGAGACATCATGAATTCATGACCCCACGGGCATGGACCACATCTGGCTAGATTCCATTTCGTTTTCAACATTCTTCCTGCGATTGCAATGTCATCAATGGGTCATTGTGAGCAAGGAGTAAGTTCAAAGAGATCCTGAGAGAGCGCTAAAAAGTAGGCCACATGGACCTGGATCCATAGCGAGTGAGTGCTATCTTGATTCCTCCTTTCATACGTAACACTATGTGATATGACGTTTTATTAGAAAAATAAGGACACTGTATAGGGAGGTTGAAAGTCACCAATCACTCGGTTATCATGACAGTTGGAAGGAAAGGGTTCAGAAAATGCGGCTTGCTAGTTCCATTCATTGTCAACTTCGATTCTGGCCATTCTGGCCGCCAGAGGTTTTGGCATTCCCCCCTTCACACAGCTCTATAAACTAGGACTGGGATAGATATAGCTTTGTATTTCAGGCCAAAGTCTTGGAATTCCGTCTATTGAACGAAATTGACGATGCAATTTTCACCAAGTTAGAGCCTCATTCAATCATTGCAGTAAAGCGTGATTGCAGCGAGAAGCTATGCAGCCCCTGTTGGAATCCGAGATCTCAATCTCCTGCAGACGGCACGATTGAAACAGAAAGTACGTGCGTCTGCAAGTTGAAATGGTCAGGCTCGTCACATTCTTTAGGTTAAGTTTTAACTCCAGGTATCCTTAATTAATCTCTTTCTCAATGGCGTGCAGGCCGGTGGCGGGGAAACTTGTTTATCTCTACCATTTATAGAATTGGCAAGAGGTACGTTGTGTGTCAGACGGCTGGCCCGCAGAAGACGGGCGGTTTCAGTTTCTCTACAGTTTCTCTACTTTGAAGAAACGAGAATCATGTTGTGCCCAATGTGGTAACAAACCTGGAAATTGCCGAGGCCTTCAGACACACCCTAAGGACCAGATGATGCATCCATATTCCAGACAGGCCGGGGAAGTAACGGTTTTATTACCCAAGTTGAAGAATCATCCATCTTGGGCGAAATGCAAGTCCAGCAAATTCCTGCAGACTCTCGCCAGATCTTTCTTCTTTTCATCGCCAGATCGGAATATGTTATTGCATAAAACTCACTTCACTTAGCAACTATGATTCTCTTCACAACCACTCTCTACTCGTTAATTTTCTAATTTCTATGTTTGTTTGCCTGCAGAGCTAGCCCGGGCTAGCTGAGTCGATCAGAAAAGATCCTCCACAAATACAGAATCAGATGGCATCTTTACTGTAGTGAGAATCATGTTTTAGTTTGGAGTGTCCAGGACAACGCATCAGTTCTTGCAACGTGGAATCGTTTGGATCACTGACTGTTGGAAGTTGGAACTCCAATCACACTGTGAATTTCAATCGTGGTGAACTTGCGATGTAAGCAACGGTTGTCGAGTGAGAGTGACCGGTTGTTACAAGTCCTTTACAGACAGTCGATGCTTAGTGAATCCGAAAGCATAGAATTTTATCCAGAATGGGTTCGATTCTAAGTAAGTAGATAAGGTAGTTCCGTTATCTTAACGCCGACTTTGATCCAGTCCATGGCAGCTTATTGTTACCGGTAGTTGACCTGCTGATGATTTTTCTTACTGGAAAGATCTCCAGATTTAATTGGAATAGTTCTGCCACTACAGTATCCACAGTGAGATACTCATGTCGAAGGATGATTTCTAAAGAGATTCTGTCATAAGCATAAGCTCCTTGTATTCTGCCTTGTTTCTGCTGCCTTGTTTCTGCCTTGTTTTTAAACTTTCGCCTCTGTGAAATTATGGATGTATTTGGAGTAAATCATACAATTTCAAACTTAACACTTAAGCGCCCCAGCCCCGCCGCCTCAAATCTGACCTTCCTGAAATGAAAGGTTGACATGTTTGACTATTATAGTATTTTCAACGATACAGTGAAATCATTTGTCCTTTCCCCCACAGCTCTGGGCCTATCTCCACTACCGATCAATATGGTCAGTTTTTGTGGATCAGATCTCGTTTTGGATGATAGTTTGTTTAGAATGAGTTCAAAAGGGTCTGGATTTTGGTAAATATGCTTTGGGCGCTCAGGGGTTAATTGCATCCATAAAAACTTAAATTTCTAATCAAATCAAGCATTGCATGATATCATTGTGCACTACAATAGATATAGAGGTTAGAATGATGTCACCCTTTTTTTTTTCATCTCACATTTCAAAAATGAGCACATATATGAGAGGTTATTGGAATGTCAAGTCATATTTAGACTATTTGCATCCATACAAAATCAAATCTTCGATCAAATCAATAATTGGATGCCCAAGAAAAGAGACATAGAGGGCAGAAGATGAGAAAAGGGACCAAATTTTACTCCTATTTCAATGGCCAATTTTTTTCACCTTTGAAGGTAGTGTATTGAAACCACCACAAAATGTACAAAGGTTGATAACCTTATTTGTTGTTGATGTAGACATTAATCACATGATGGGATTAGTTACCAAAGGAGTTGAAAGAACATTCTTCTTGATACTTTTATATCAAAATTTGAAATGAAACATGTTTTCTAATTCAAAGAAAACTAGAATTGATTGATCATGTTTGAGTCTTTGGTATAGATGGACATTTGTTAATTGGAAGACAATTTTTTCCTCATATCAAAATTATAGTCAAATTATTCTAAAAGATATATGAACCTCATCATAGTGAAGATGACTTTCTAAAAGAAAATTGAATTTGAGATTAGAAAAGAAATAACAATATTTACAAGGCTTGCAAAGAAACATATGTGAAGTTAGTCTTTCAAAGTATAATTATACTAATTTCTTGCCCAAAAGAAAATCCCACGATCAAATAACCCAACAATCATTCACATCTTGTTAAGTTTAGAATTGTAGACTTTGTTCCTTCAACTAGTTAGACTCCATTAGCTAGAATTTCCCATGATTTGAAAGAATTTTCAAAAAGAGATTGGATTTCTTCTCTCTTATTATTTCATCTACTTTTCCGCCTAAAATGAAAAGTGATAGCCAACCACATGTGTCTGTCAATAGTGCAAAATTTGAATGCCTAGTTCTTAAGGTGGTACAGTTTCAATGAAATTCTTTATTTTTTTGGCAAGTGAGTTCCAAGTTGGACCCAAAAAATTGATCTCTAAAAATGGAGAAAACAATAGAAAAGGACCTAAATTTGTAGTTTCAAGAAAACTATGAGCTAGTATTATAATTTCCAAGATATTGGAATCATAGATAAATCACATTGGTTGTTGAAACTAGAAACATATTGATTTATCACATTAGTGCATGTGATACTAATTTACCAAAGTCACACTAATGTAATTATTGCAAAGTGAAAAAATTATTGCATTGAACGAAGTATCACAAATTAAATATATATTTCTAGCACTAGTAGAAAAGAATGTCACAATCAACAAAAACCAACTGACATTTTATGTGTTATCAATCAAAAAATAGAAAATTTGTGTTGACTCCAACACAATTTTCAAAAATCTACATTGCATGCAATATAGTTTTTAAAAAATGTTAGTTGGTTCTTGTTGTCTAAAACATTGTTTTCTACTAGTGTAGTGAAACTAATTTTATACATGACTATTTTTGTACCTTAGTGTCAAGATAAATCAATGAAGTTACCTTAGATGTGAAGTGGGTGTTTGAAGTAGTCCTTTGAGCATTCTACTTCATTTATATTTATATTTGTTTTGAAGTTGCACTTCAAGTTGAAAAATTAGACACTTTCAATTAACCCCTAAAGGACCGGGGGTGATTGAGCAAAGCTCTTGTTTTCTTGACTAGCTCTTGTAATAAGCATAATTTCTCAAATGTGTGATACAATTTTGATGATCACCACCGTTGAAATGAAAGAAGACTTATGTAGCTTTCTTAAGAAAAAAAGATCATCAAAATCGCACAATTTTTGAGAAAATGACACCGTTGACAAAATTGATGTAAGATATCCAATTCTGCAGAACTTTATACATGTGCTGAAATTGGAATGTTGAAATTGGAATGCTCAAAAGTGATCTAAAAACTCTGATTTTTTTTCCACAAGTACATATCATCATGATTTAGATGTGTGATTTTTTTCAAATCATTTTGAGGTGGGGAAAAAAAGATATGAGCACGTGAAGTGATAGCCCATAGTACTTTTCCTATTCTCAAAAAATTCACCAAAAATCGCTCACTCAATCATTTCTCGATCAGATTGTACCAATAGATTCAGTAAAAAAAATCATCAAGGGTCTCTTTGTTGGTCACAAACTATTAGTAAGGTTCACATTCCAAATTTTCTACAAATGTAGTTGTAGAAGCCATGTGGTGGCCTTAATATGGTCCTTTAGGGGTTAAGGGAATTCTAATGCTATGGGCACTCCAATGGCTTTGGAACTAGGATTGTTTTTTAAAATATACTGTAATGAAGATCATCTACAAGTGAAAAGCATATGTAATACAATTTTCTCTTTTTGTGCTTGACAAACTGAAGTGCACTTTGCTTTGAGATTTCTTGTAGAAAATATTGTGATTTCTAGATTTTTTTGGAATGGTCCAATACATGACTTCACTTTTAATTGTAGAAACAAAGAATGAACCTATTGGTCCAATAATCAGAGTATTTTTATGACTACCTTAGTGATGGGGGTCAACATCCATATAGGATTAAGAAGACATGGGAGATTCATTTAAAAGAGGGAGAAGAAAAGCTCAAACAATTTTCTTGAAGTTTTCAGTAGAAAAAGCGATGAATTCTTGGCACACAACTCAATGTGCAACTTCAATTTTTTTCATAAGGTAGGAGGTCCATAAATTGATTGGGTTCTAAATGCGTCCTTTATCTAGGAATGAGTGACATGTTCCTTGATATATCTATTATTGTCATTGATGAGTTACATAGGTTTAAAGGGACGGTTTGTGGACCTCCTACCTTACATTCATTTATGGAAAAGATTATGAAGTTCCAAAATGATGATCCCCTATACTAGGCCCATATCATCTTGTTCGTAGGTGGGGCTTAAATGACTTGTCAAACAAGAGAAGAAATCCACCATGATGACATATCAAATACCCAGACTTGTAATCTCTTCTTTCTGTAAGTTAAGATAATCCATTTTGAAGATCAATCAATCTGCATCTTTTAAAATTTTTTTGGGACAAGCTCAATATTTTACCTACTGTTAGAATTGCTTGGCGTAGATGGCATCGATTGACAAATCGTGATCGAAACACAATCAGGTCCCAACTTCCATTCATCAGTCAACTTTCATTTTGTTTGCAAGTGTGCAGGATATTCCAGAATGTCATTCTAGAAAACGTCCGTCATTGGGAAGAAAAAAAAACAAGGTTGGAGTGTGCAGGATATTCCAAAATGTCATTCTAGAAAACACCCGTCATTGGGAAGAAAAACAACAAGGTTGGAGTGTGCAAGATATTCCAGAATGTCATTCTAGAAAACGCCACTCATTGGGAAGAAAAACAACAAGGTTGGAGTGTGCAAGATATTCCAGAATGTCATTCTAGAGAATGCCCATCATGGGCGAAAAAAAAGAGGTTGGAGTGTGCAGGATATTCCAAAATGTCATTGTAGAGAATGCCCATCATTGGGGGAAAAAAAAAAGAGGTTGGAGTGTGCAGGATATTCCAGAATGTCATTGTAGAGAAGGTCCGTCATTTAAAAATAATTAAAAATTGGAGTGTATGCAGAATCAAGTTGGCTGAAGACTTTAAGATAAATTCATTGTAAGTCAGCCATGCATGGAAAACTCACCTGAAGCTTTTTGGAAACACCTATGCACAGGGCATTGACAAAAATACAAGCACCGCTTGATAAAATAAAGACAAGTAGCAGCAGCATCAAGGTCAAAGGAATCCTAAGGCCTCACTTATTATTTGTTGGCTGCAACTATGCATCAAAAACTCATGCCACTAGCGAGCTACGCTCAAATTTCAACAGACACCAAAATGAATGTGTTTATACAACTTTATAAATTAAAAATGAAAGCCACGGTTGCGAAAATGAATGTGTAATTTTATAAATTAAAAACAAAAGCTCCTGTTGCAAGCGAGTGAGCAGATGTTAGTCCAGATGCTTCCCCCACACATGCACACACAACTGTTTCATTCACTAGGAGGTCAAGTTATTTAAAAAGCCGCTACGTGTTCGAACATTCTCTTTTTCTTGAAGGCAACAACCATTCAAATTCTGTCATTAAACCATTTATTTTTTTATGGGGTTGTTGTTGTTGATGGAGTAATCGAGAGACAAAGTTAACACGTCTGGCTGGAACCGTGTGGACCATCATCCTGCAAATGGGGTGGTGGTCTTAAGAAGCGACGATGGAAGGTAATGCTTAGCTTCTTCTTCTTCTTGTTTTTCGCTTCTTCCGCTTGGGCTTCCACCCGCCCCTGATTTACGCAACTTGGTAGGGTCGTTAAACAAACTCCTTTTCATGTTCATTTTGTCTCAAAGGAGGGGTGAACTTTTGGAAAAAATTGACATTTTTTTTATTTTTATAGATATTATTATGCCTCACTTGATGCCATACAATGCTTGCTTTCTTCTTACCTCCCTATGGAAATTGCTTGCGATGGTGCGCTAATAATTATAGATTGCCACAACGGGAAGATGAATGAATGGCGTGAGGTGCATGTTGCATTCATGGTTAACAAAGGATGATACATTGTATGAACGAGGTTCATTGTAGATGGACATACACCGTGGACACTACATGTTCCATGGATTACAAAGCTAGAAATCAATCCTTGTATATACAAAGACGGAAGTGCTAATGTTCATCTTTGGAGTTTTGGGTGACAAGGTTCCATTACTTTGACATTTGATGAGTTTGCTCTCGGGTTTGTTTTTTAAGCAAATGGTTCACACAGTACCCAAAAGGATGATTTCCACAGTGTCCAACCCAATCTTTTAGGGGTTTAATTTGTTGCTTGATTTTGACACATTTGAATGGTGTAAAAGTTGCAGTTGTAGTATTTTTGCTATGGAAATTCCATTTGCTTCAAAAAAATAAAAAGTTGGAGTTGTGTGTAAATTGGTTGAATTTGTGGGGTTGAGTTGTAATGTGAAATGTAATAGTTGATCTCCAATTAATGAATGTTCTTGGATTTTTTTTCTTAAACAAATGATTTGCACAGTTCCCAAAAGGTTGATTTCCATAGTAACTAGTCCCATCCTTTTGGAGTTTAATTCATTGCTTGATTTTGACGCATTTGACTAGTGTAAAAGTTGTGGTTGCGTGCAAACTGGTTGAATTTGTTGGGTTGGGTTTTTCATCTGAAATGCAGCACTTGATCTCCAATTAAGGAGTGCTCTTGGTGGATTTTTTTTATAAACAAATGATTCACACAGTACCCAAAAGGATGATTTCCATGGTGACCAGCCTCGACGTCCTTTTGGAGTTGAATTTGTTGCTTGATTTTGACGCATTTGAACGGTGTAAAAAGTTGTGTGGTTGTGTGGAACTTAAATTGGTTGAAATTGTTGGGTTGGGTTGGGTTGTGATGTGAAATGCATCAGCAGTTCATTATTTAAATGAATGGTTTGAATATATTCTCAGCAGCTGGTCCAGCGGTAGGGGTATGATGTGAGATGCTTCTGGCATGGGTTGAAATTAAATTTCTGCACGATCGCGTGCAGGTGCCACCTGACGAGTAGAAACTGCAAGTCAGAAAACTCCCTTTCAATCCAATTGGTAGGAGCCTTGCGGATGGCATTCCCGCTTTCCTTTCACACAATTGAGTGCATTGGAGTTGCCATGGAAGTTAATAGAAAGTACTCTTTGCGACGCTGTAAGAATTGAATTGAATTGAATTGAAGAGAGTTTTCTGGAAAGCAACTTCAGTTTGTAAGTAACTTGGCAAGAGCAAGCATCGGAAGACACTGAAGAATAAACTCCTCTGATTCAAAGTTTTGTCATGAATGAAAGAAGCCGACAAAAGGGGAGGAGGAAAGAATAACTCGGATTCTAAGTTTTGTCATGATTGAATTAAGAAGGCCGACCAAAGGAGAGGATGCATGAGATCTTACTATTGCTTGTGAAGCATGGAATCTATGTCGTGGGTTTTTTTATACGGGGGAAAGGAAAAATCATTAGAAATAATTTTAATATTAGGTGAAAATTGAGAAAAAAATAACATGATATGTGAGTTCGAAAGGACTATGGAGCTTGCTTTAGGATTTTGGAGAATTGGGCTAGGCAAACTCTGTACCTTGACTTAGAGGATCTTCACTACAATATTGCAAGTGGTTGACATGCACTAAAATTGAATGAAAAGTGTTCCAAGTCTAGTCAAATTTTCTCTAAGATCCCCATCATGCAGTGCCAAGGATAGCCACACTTATCCAACACATGCAATGTTCTTCACTCAATCTTATTTAAATTTAGTTGATTCTTTACTCCATACTACTTTTGATTAGTCAATTCAAACTACTTACAGAACACATTTGGTTAAGGAGGTAGAAGATAAGACATTGGAAGTCTCACCATATATACGTATGAAATTATGGAAAGTTGATTTGGCTATGTTGAGGTGGCAATCCTCTAAAACCCTAAAAGAACATATTGATGGCCACATAGTCAAAGTTCATTTCCAATCTCAAGTTGGAATTTTCAATTACAAAAGATTTCAATTATACAATACTTCCAATTTTCAATTCTCAATATATTTTACTTCACTAGTAGCTTAGGCATTCAAGTGCCTAATATTTAATTAAAGTCCAAAACTAGGATTATTTAGGGGAGACGAAGATTTCATTTTGTGCTATTTAGGCAACTAGTCAAAATTGAACTAGGTATGGGTATTTGGCAAGGTTTAGATACTTGATTTAATGGTTTCCAAGAAGATAAGAGGTTATTTGCTTATAAAATGCATAGAATTTGAGACATAATTCCCATAATTGGCTAGCATATGTCTCCAAAGAAGGATGTTGTGATTCCTCCTCAATTAATTGAAATTTTCAAAT
Organism: Straminergon stramineum; assembly: GCA_963920665.1. Lineage (NCBI taxonomy): Eukaryota > Viridiplantae > Streptophyta > Bryopsida > Hypnales > Calliergonaceae > Straminergon > Straminergon stramineum. The sequence goes on along the minus strand of OY987263.1, from coordinate 21,781,912 downwards.
ATTACACCAGACAAGGGAATGATTTCTTAAAAGATGAGGCAAGAATTATTATTGTTATTATTTTACCAAATTTACTAGTAAGTTATGGTATGAAATTTTCCAAATTAGGGATTCTATTGCATAATTATTTCATTTCAATGCAATTGAAAAAAATTTGGGAGTTAAAACCTTGCAATTCTTTATAAATCAACCTTGTAACTCATAAAGGATCAAGGTGCATTTTTTGACAACATAGAAATTTTAGGCAAGTACGTGTGACTGGAGATTTCCAAATTTTTGAACCAAAGTTTAATAGAAGGTGTGGATGAGGAATATCTTTCATTTGCACTAAATTTTAGGACATTTTGGAAATATGAGTCAAAAGTTATGGCCTAATTTGTAGTTTGTTTCTCAACTCAGGCAATCTGGCCAGATATGAAAAAATCACTTTCTAGAAAAATAAAAATTTGAAATTGGTTTTCTAGATTTAAATAAAGTAAAATAGCCCATTATGGACCAAATGGGGTGGGGTGGGGTGGGGGGTTTGCCCTCTTGTCATTTCTGAAATTTTCTACTTTTTTTTCTAGAGAAAGTCAAGTGATAGAAATGGTGAGAGCATTTGAAACTATATTTTTTTGATAGAATGTGAATTTGTTATGAATTTTTGAAGTGTTCAAACCATCACAATCTAAAAGAGTTTGTAGACTATCCAAAAACCAACAAAAACTGATTCATAACACTCATCTTACTCACCTATAGTGGTCACAATATTTTCTAACACAGAAGACTTGAAAAAGGCACTTCCTACAATTAACTAACACCAAAAAACTTAAAGTTCCTATTGCGGTCACTAATTACTCCATTCAAATCAACTAAGACATTGAATGTGGCCCAAATCTCAATAACTACAAGCAAACCGTACTGGAGGCATTATCAGGAGTCTGCAATGGGTAAAAGGTCTGTAATGGGTTGTTTTACCTTATACACAAAAAGCTTTGAATCATTCAATTTTGATTAAAGAGTCAAAAGTTTTGAGATGTTTTATTTTGCAAGCAATTATGGATTCTTTATTCTAAAATAAACTTTGAAGTCCTTTATTTAGCTCAATTTTCAATATTTTGGGAAAAAAAATAAAAACATGAGGTGTAGATTGTTTATTACAACATTGCAACCACTGGGATTGGTATTTTTCAATTCCATTAATAAATTGTTAACAACTTAGTATTTTGAATCATTTTCTACATCTTTCTACTTACTATTTTTTTCCTATATGTTGCACAATTCCAAATGATTTGAAAATTTTCAAGCATGTATCCAACTTTCCTTAAAGAATGAATATGAAGAAGCACAACCATTTTTGACATCTTTTCATACAAATGTGACCTTGTGAAGTGTAGCTACCCAACTTTTGTAGGGCCAGAAAAAGGACTTTTGTCACTTCAAATGCTAATACTTTGCAATCTACTAGGTGGAAATTTATGAATTTTTTTTCACATCTTTTCAATCTAGCGTACTACAATATCCTACGATTACATGTGTCTAAAAATGATATTTTTCAAAAAATTGGTATTTGTATTAGAAATGACAGTTTTTGAGAGTTTTTGGTGTTAACATAGTCAAAGAACTTTAGGGGTTAAGGGTAAAGGATGTATGGTTTTGAAAAGACTATTTGGACTGACCATATTGTGGGAGGTACAATTTTAATGTAGTAAAAATTCGTATTGTAATTATATTGAATGAAGAACGTTGCATGTGTTGATTCAAAAATAATATTTTTTGGATTGATGTTTTTTGAAAAAATAAATATCATGATAAAATTATTGAAAAATAAGAGAACAAAATATGGCCTTCCATGTCATTAAAGGGTTAATGTAGATAAGATTATGAAGAACAATTGAAACTAAGACCTATTATCCATCAAGTCTTTTTTTTAATTCAAATTTGCATTAGTTGTCAATGTTTTAAGGTAAACCAACCTATGATAGGCAACTTGCCCAATGCAAGACATCTAGAAAATGATCCACTACTGACAATCTTACATCAACCCATGACAATTTTTTTGCAAGAAATGAGATTTGAGCTAAATAGGTTGAGTTAGTGGCCACAATCAATGCCTTGGATGCTTGTGAAGGAGTTATTAGTCATTGCAATAGGAACTTCCACCTTCTTAGTATAAACTCATCACAAGAAATAACTTTTTATTCCTTCATGTCATGACCATAGTAGAAAATGTTGTGGCCATGTTAGGAAATATTGTGATTACTTTCGGTGGTAAGATGATAGTTATGGGTACACTTTTTGGTGGTTTGGGGTAGTCAAGAGACTCTCTAGGGTCAATTGGGCACCACAATTCAAAAATTCATAACAAATTCATACTTTGTCAAAAAAATAAAATTTCAATTACTCTCCCCATTTCTCACATTTGTCTTTATATGGAAAAATAAATTAAATTTTTTCAATAATGTCAACAAGGCAAACCAGGCATTCTGCCTGTCATATGACTCATACCTAAAAATGGTAGATTTTTCTGAATAAGCCTTTCTTCATTCTAAAAGAAATTAAACAAGTGAACATGTTCTGAAATCTAAGGTCACTTATGAGACATGAGTTCCTTGACAGACGAAGAATGAAGGCATGTGGGATTGCAATCCAAGAGGGGTAAAGTACTAAGTGAACTGCAAAAGGGGAGTGCATTTACAATCAAATACCTCCACAAACTATGCCAATTATCCATTAAAACATGTATTCTAACCTTGATTGTCGGTGGCGCCCAAAATTGTGGGGAATGCAAAACGGTGAGAAAGATAGAAGTTATGGCGAACCCGCGTAGCCGAATTCATGGAAGTTGTGGCGAACCTGCATAGCCAAACAGAAGTTGTGGCGAAACCACAAGGATCCCCTCGTGTGATATAGCACCATTGAAATTTGTTGTACATTTATAAGTTAGGTCTGTGTTTTAGGACAAAAGGCTGAGGACAACCAATATAATAACAAAGGACACAAGGGGGATGAGGAGGGATGAGAGGACTAACATAAGACCAGTCACAAAAGGATGGAGCAGTACATGGTGTGTATGGCAGGCGGCTGCCAGAAGTGAACAATGAATACCCACCCATGTGAGTTGTGTGCTTCAAATGCTCACCTAAGTATTTGGGTGTTGTTTCTTCCTCATGGGTATTAAGCTTGTGGAGCTTTGGAGGTAGCCGTTGTTGTCCCAAGTGCTTTTGGATAACTTCAAACTTGTCGCTGTCCACCGGAGGCGGTAAAGGATCTAAGTTATCTCATTGGTGCAAGGACAGGGCGGCAAAAGATCTGTGACGGCTGAGATCCAAGTTTGGTTTCTGCAATAAAAGAAAACTTTTGTGAACAAACTCTCAGTTAGAGGCTACTTAATTGCACAGGACTAGACAAGAATTGATCCTGTAGAATGATAAAGTACCACGCAAAAATACTGGTAGTAAGTTATGTATCTTCACACATCAGTTCGATTATGATAAGCTTTCATCAGAACAGTTATAAGTTGCTTATCATTCAGACAAAGCTACTCCATGACCAGTCCTGGTAAGAGACGTATCCAACTAAACTGTCTCTATGACACAAAAATCGAGACTGGACATGTACATCACACAGTGCATCCTTGCAGCTTTTGAGCAGTCAGCACATTATTCTGTTTTCATTTATTTCATTTTTTAGTATTTTAGCAGCTCAGAAATCACTTGTATAGTATATAAAAACTTCCCAAAATTCCAGTCCATACGTTGATCTGAATTGGGAGCCCTGGATTGGACTGTAGCTACCTGATGATATGTTGCCCCAAACTAAAATTAGTGGTTTATAGTTTTGCGCAAAAATGAATATCCCCTTTTGCACCCCTACTGTTCAGACAACGCATTTGACATGTCCAAATCGTGTATGGGTGTGTCACTACCTTACAGGACACTGCTTGATGACCAAGTACCATGGTGATTAATATACTAAAACATTTGGCATCTTCAGAAGATTAATTAACAGTAACCGGGAATTCACTTGAAAAGGATGTGCCTGAGTACTGCTGCAGTTGATAACATGGAGTAACTTAGTGGACAGGCTTAAGATAGATGCAAATAACAATTCTACTTGTGTGTGCGCTAACTTCATAAGTTGATGTTTATGATAAGTCACGACGGCTGATCTTTTTGGAAAGAAAATCTCACCATATTGAAGTCTTTTTGGAGGAATGATCCATTGCAGTATAAAGCCGTGTGGAAGTAAAGGAGGCATGCTGCAGCCCCCTCCCTACCACGGGCGGGCCCCTGCTTCGGAAGTTTACCGATTCCCCCACCAGTGAAATAAGCTCTCAGATCTCTTCTCTTCACATCTCTCGCGGCGCTACTTCCGACGGACATCCAGCCCACCCCTCCTTCCGTTGGCACAGCTGTGAATGTGAGGTGGGAAAAACAGCACTGACATCACACTCGGCCTGAGAAATCGTCCCTTGTACTTGTGAAAACTTGAAACCCCAACGAACAAGAAAGCAGCAAGGGAAGCTGCTGTGTAGTGAGTGTACGAGAAATACTATTTTTTACTCCCACCAGGACCACTTACTGTCAGTTGGGTGTCTCTCTCACCGTGAGCTACTCTGCACAATCCGCCGATATAAATTCGTGTTGTCTAGTTCATCATCTGCATATTCCAATCAATACCTGCATGAACGACCATGAGCGGCTTCTGAGCATTTGTCACATCACAGCCCAGCCAGCTTGCTCCCTTGTCGATTCGTATCCTGATGGTGTTTGTGCCGTGTCTTTTGAGCAGTGCTATGCTTGCCCTGAGTGATCCAAAATTCATTGAGTTTCTCAAGTTCTACATCTCTTAAAAGCTCAAATTCTGCATTATTTACTCACAATAGGATTAGTTGAAATTTTTTGAGGAGTGATTCCCCTTCCTTTTCTTATCTTTTCCCTCCCGTCTTCTTCCTAGAGTTGCTCGTCTAGCCTTACAGTAAGAGACACAAATGCCATTCAAAAATTGGTTTGTGAATCACCGAGATTAGTTTTGCATGACGACCCCGAGCGTTGTATCAGCATCATCTTCGTGGAGGGTTTGGCCGTGCGAGAGGCAACCTTGATGGTCTGGTTCTTCTGTCCTTTGCTCAAAATCTTCTCCGTGTCGTGTTGCAACCTCCTCCTCTGCTGTCTGAAATCCACAATGATTTATGGGAAAAAGATAGGGAAGCTCGTCAAGAAGTACATGAAGGTAGAGCCGGTCCCCAACCGCCTTGCGTTGTCTGGAAGGTTGTCTATTTCATCGAGGTCCTCGAGCCAAGGATCCAACCGCTGCAGCGGCTCTGACAATGACTACTGGGACGATGACGACGATGCGCCAGTAGGCGTGCCCGAGGGCTGCTTGGCAGTCTACGTTGGCCCGGACATGCGGAGGTTTGTCATCCAGGCCAGCTTCCTTTACAATCAGGTGTTCCGTGAGCTGCTGCGCAGAAGTGAAGAGGAATATGGATTCGAAACCGAAGGCGGGTTGCGAATTCCATGCGAGGCTGGGGACTTTGAGAAGCTCTTGTGGCAGATGGAGAATGAGGGGAATACCGATGAGAATTTGTAAGAAATTTCGTGGTGCTACAGCTGACCGACGACGGTTTAATGTGCAAATTTGATATGTGTCTCAGTATCTACTAATTACCCACTGAGCTCTCAGCAATAGAAAAGTTTGTGAGTTACCTAGGTACTCTTTGTGTCGAAAGTTGATGAGGAATGTGCTCCAGTGTTGGATCAGGACTGTCTGTTGCAAAGGTTGATGCTTCAAATGCAACTATGATGAAACAAGGTCCTGTCCAGAGCTGATACAGTAGAAATGGATTGGTATTGTTTCAGTGCTGGGAATACCATGTTAATAGCAGGAGCCTCACGGTCTACGCTACATTTTGGTCGTAACTTCATCAATAGTGAGTTATCAAAGCTCCCAAGCTGTTATGCAGGATGAAAATGGGAATCATCAGACATCCCAACCTATGTGCAGAGGATTGTCTGAAGATGTACCTGCTTCCTTTCCCGAAGCAATACCATGTTTATGGATATCATGTTTAGCACTGCAAATGTTTGCAAGAAATTGTAGAAATAGACTGTCAGAAATGTGATCGAGCATGGTTTGCAAGCCAGCCGACACGAGCTGGTCAACTGGACTGAAATAAAAACCCTTTTGTACTGTACAGTACATCTTTTAACACAAGTCTGGAATGTTTACATACGTGCAGTGAGTTTTTTGCAGCATACCTTTTGCAAATTTATTGCAGCATGGTTCATACTAATCACATCCATGAATTTCATGTAGCTTCCAATGTTGTCTGCATTCCAATGGTCAAATTAATGTCATGTGGTGGCATATACACATGAAAGTAAGTTGCACAAGTGAATTCAATGCACAAAATATCAAATGCACATAGCCAGAACTGGTATCCTAACAGGTTTATTCACTCTATCATGCTAACAAGTAAAAAAGGAGATGGATGAAGCATATGTACCATATGCTGAACTAGACTCTCATCATTTCAATACATCCTCAAAACTGGAATTGAGAGATCAGCAACCTCTTGACGCCAAAATCAGGGACTGAAAATATATATCATCAGGAATTGAAGATATGTGTGTATTGTACAACCATGTTACAATGTCTTTGCCTACTACAGAATGGGATTGTCAAAATCGACGATGCCCCTTCAGAGAAGCAATATAAATCAATTCTAAACAGTGGGCACTAAGCTCATACTTTAGGCCAAAACCTTGACCAGCTAAATAAATGATGTACAATCTTAATCGCGATCCATAAACTTTCAATGAGCAGTCCCCACTCTACATAAAAAACCTAACAACCTGCGTTGCAATGTTGAACTCATACTGGAAAGAGATGAGCAAAGGCTAAAGGGTCCAAGGCGAAAATTTGTGTTATGACACATAACTCAATAGATATCCAGGTTTAAGCTGACCGTCGAAGACACCGAGCAGCAAATTCTACCAACCTCCACAAACTTACTTGTACATAATTACAATCGCAACCCAGGCTCGCAAAACGTATCACGATCGCTGCATGGTATCCAGCGAGGAATTCCAATGACTCCGCGGCTACAACCATTTATTTCGGGGGTAGGCAAGTAGTACAGAGAAGCTTTTTACTTGCGAGGTCCTCGGCCTAGCCTTCCTCCACTCACTTCGTTGTTAGCCACACATATGCCGAAAAATAGGGAAATCCACACGAAAGCAGCCATGAAGATTCTGGACTTCATATTCGCCCTCCGAATAGAAGTCGTCCATGATTCTATCACAAACCAAGAGAAAAATAATCAGCCCCAAGTAAGAATCATGAAAACGAAGTAGAGCTCCAACTAGTAATCAGGAAAGTACTCGAGTTCAAAGTTAAAACAATATTGAACCAGTGAATATGGATTCCATTCAAAATTCAATATTGAATCCATCACTAAGCGATATAGAATCAAGATGATACCAACATTACCTGATTAAATATTGAGATTGTAATTATCAAAATAAAATAAATTCAAGGAATTGAGACATAGCAGAGATCAAATTTATACCTCTTTGAATAGAACTGTGGAGTCTATGACTAAAAAGGGTTGGTGGGTGGGGATATATAAAAAATTAAAAAAATCACTACGTCCCAAATCTAAAGTATATCAAACGTGGCTCATCAAGAAAGATGTACAAACACAAGTAAATTATGGATTTCAATGTCAATTTCAACATCTCTCAATATATGCCAATACAGAATCAACTTTGAAAGCACTGTTAAATTTATAAAATTTTTAAGGTCGATATTGTATCACTGTTAATTCTAGAGATTAGACTTTTGTGAATTTCAGGCACTCTGCATCATAATTTCTTCATCCTAAGCGAAGCACATCGTGCAAATTGCTCCCGCTCTTCACTAAATGCTGAGTAGACTTGAAAATATAAAAATGGGAAGAGACTCTGTGAAGAAAATTTTTAATTTAAAACACCATATGTCCTTCAAAATCTAATCACGTTTACACCCTGATAAATGACTACTGGAGGTTTGATCGATATGAAGAATGCCGATAAACCTATTCATTCCATTTACAGATAGACTTGGTCTAAATGTACGGGATTCCGAAACCGTTAGGGACCTGATCCCCCCTACACCAACCTCTGTTGCCAGCAGCAACTCATCTGTTCATACGCTAACTTCGCATTCAATTCGCAAGTTGGATCAAAGCATGACCTGGCTAGGTGTACACAGTAACTGATCTTGGAATAAAAAGGAGGTTGTCTACAATCCCTTCAATAGTAATCTACAATCTCCCCCCTGAAACCATTGAACAAGAAAATCATACATATTGATGAAAACTAGATTTACCCGAAGTGAACTCTCCAGAAAGCTCAACCGAGATCTCCCAATGATCGCACACTCTTACAAATCGGTTGAAATGCATTCATAGCGCCCTCCACTCCATACATTTCAGAATACTGCATCCTGGTTATTCGCTAGTCCTTTAAAATCAAGTTCACCCAAAATACGTTTTGCAAACATCTTACCACGCGATTTCCCCTCCACCTCATCAATCCCCCGTTGCTCCTTATCATCCTCCCGCGCTCGCACAACGAAATTCCTCAACCTCCCCGTCTCCAACCTAAACCGACGCGATTCCCCAGCGCCAAAGCTTCGTCTCCTGATTCGAATGGGCGAGTTTCCGTAACAGCTTAACCTCAGAAGACCAAAACACCCTTTCTGCACGTTCTCACAGCAGGCCAGCGCATTCTGAGGCCGAAAGTTCTGGAGCTGAATTTGACATTGCCCAGCCATGGAGGACGCAACCCCAGTCGATCCCATTGCAAACCCTAAGAACGAATTCCTTCAAAAATCAAAATGTGACCAGGGAGTCCAGAACGAGTGCGTTAAAATGAGAATTTCTGCAGTGACGGCATTTGAAAGCAAGGTGAGATTTGTGAAATCGGAGGGGTGGTGTGATTCTGAACGGGAAATGAAGAATTGATTTGCGGTTGCGGGAGAAGGATCTCGCTGAGGTGTCGGGAGGGGAAGCAGATGGAAGGATTTAGAGAATTAGGGTTTATGGGAGGGATGACGGTGTGTTCGGCGTGGCGTGATGAGGGCCAGGCACGTGGAGGAGCTGACGTGGCATGCGCATCAAGGCGACACGTGGTCCCAAACCCACAAAAAATATATTTTCTTATTATCATATTATCCCCTTAACTTCTGGATTTCTTTTGGATTTTTGCATGTTTTTTTTTCTTGGAATAATAAATTACTCATCTCATTTTTATCAAATTTGTTGTTAAAGAAGGTTGTCTAATAAGATTCAAACATTAATCTTAATAAATGTCCTCAAATAATAATAATACTATAATATTGTTGTTAGGAGTGTAAAAATTTGATATTATTGTAGAAGCATGGATTTTAGTTTTCTAGAAGATTTATATTTTTTGGTGAATGCATATAGATTATAGATTAGGATTTGTACACATTACAATTTTATATATTTGCATAAAATCTTCAAGAACATACATATGCATGTGCACAAAAGATGTACAGAGTACTAAATATTGTACTCTTGAGTTTCTACAAGTATTAATAAATTATCAAACTACCTAAAATAGAACCACAAAAATAGTATAATCATGTACAAACATTTGAATGAATGGAAATGGTTGAATTATTTAGCTCCTAATTCCCATTTTCTTTCCATAATCTACAATATTGTACTTATGCTCATTCTTTAAAGCTATTGGTATATTTGCATCATTAGATTGTATGCACTATAAGTGGAAGAACTATCCTATTGCATGGCAAGATTCATTTCAAGGCAAAGTTGGCTTCAATTCTATAATACTAGAAGCAATTGTTGATCAAAGTTTGTGGATATGGTATGCATTTTTTGGATTACCATGAGCAAACAACAATATATTGTATTACATTGAAGTCCATTGGTAACAAATTTTTTTAAGGGTAGAGTCCCAAGGTATGAGTTTCAAAGTTAATGGCCATTGATATTCATAGTAATATCTACTAATAGATGGGATCTATCCCAAGTGAAGTATCTTTGTTCAAACCCTTCATGATCCTCAAGGAGAAAAAAGACAACACTATGCCAAAATTCAAGAATTCATAACTTTTAACTCATTAGAAGAAATTTTGGGGCAAAAGAAATCCCTGAGTTTCCTACAATTCTCAGATTGTGGAAACTGGCCTTAGAAGCAATTTGACATGGTCGAGACCGTGCTACGTTAGAATTATTAATTATATAGTTATTTCATGAATTATTTAAAAAATTAAATATATATTTTTTGAAAAAAATAAATTTTAAAATAAAATTTCAGTTTTCCAACACTTCTTGAATTTTTTGAATTTTTTTTCTTTTAATTAAAATTTCTTTTTATTAATTTTTTTTGGCAATAGTGGTTAGTTTAGAGTTCCCAAACTCCAAGGGGAAAATCCTTGAAACAGCCCTCCCTTGCCCTCAAATCTCTCCTAATGCATTGGTCAAAATGGAATGATTCAAAGCTTTCTACGTACATATAAATCTAGAAAATCAATTTCAAATTTGTATTTCTAAAAAAAGTGATTTTTTTCTGGTAAGCTTGAGTTGCCTAAGTTGAGAGACAAATAACATTTTACATCGTAACTTTTCACTTGTATACTAAGATGAAATGAAATTTAGCACTCATTCAAGATATTCCTTGTCTACACCTTGTAAGAAAATTTCAGCCTAAATAAGTCAAATCTCTACTCACATGTACCTACCTCCAAAAGTCATGTTGCCCCAAACACAAGACTAGTCCTTTAGGGGTTAATTATCTATTCCAAACTCTATTACCAAAACTTGCTATTGTAAGTGAAATATTTAAATTGAAACATCAAGAGAGATATGACCTATTCAAATTTGCAAATCAACCAAGAATGTGAAGATTCAAGTCTTGCCTGATTGAAGGCCACTAAGAGGAATTGTAGAAAAGTTTAAAATTAAAAAAAATCATTTAAAAATGAGTTCAAAAGAGAATGAGGAGTTTGAGTTGTGGAAACAAAATTTTACATGATAAAAAGTGCCACAAGAAGTAAGATGAGATGAAAATCCTTTCACCTTGATAAATCCCCAAAATTGCAGAAAGTGGTTCCAAGTGCCATGACACATGTCCCTCATTTTACATGCTAAAGTCATCAAAAAGTAACTACTCAGAGTATCTCCAATGATACTGGAAAACATCATCTCATAGAAAATACGCAGACACTATTTCATTACAACAAATTTTTACATGTCCCACCATTGCAACTCACTTTTTTGTCTTTCAACCAACCACAAGTTGCTAAGTCAATAGTTTTGGAAACTTGTAGACATTGGACTTTGGTTTAGACCAACTTTTGTCTTTCAAAATTCATACTCACTTAAAGTTCAAGCAATAAAATGACCAATTTTCTTGCAATTCCTATATATTTTTGGCCGGGCACCTCTAACATTTAAAGGACGGACTAGTGACTGTAGAAATCAACCCTTTTAAAACTGTGTGACATCATCTACTTAAAAATAAATAAAAAATACTCATTGGAGGTCAAAGTACTATAGAAGATTTGCCCTTTCCACACAAATTTCCAAGGATGAATAGTTGTAGTTTTGTCCTACATAGAGAGATTTTTTGTCATTCATCAAACACAAAATATTTGCTTCGATGTTGAAGGGCTAAAAATATATTTGCTTTGCCTTGCACTACTCTAAATCATGTCTAGAATTGCTTAATTGCTTAGTTTTGGGTTCCTTCACCTTAGATGCAAAATATTCATAACTAACTCTTTGCTATTCCATGCCTCTATGGATGAAGGGCATGGATGCAAAGTGAAGGAAACATGAAGGAATCCATCCAGGTTCAAACTTCCCCGCCTTCCGAGGGAGAAATCTGCACCCTCCGAACCTGCAGATCGATGGCTGAGATTCAGTAGGAGACAACCGGTTATGTCCGGTTCTCCCGATATATCCGGCCTCTCGCGCCACTGCTGCTCCCCATTCCTCCCGCGCGGCCGTCACCTTTATTGTTTCCACCTCTGTGCGGCAGCCAAAAATCGCCCTTGCATCGCAAGCTCCATTCAAATTTCTTCACCTAGTTTCGTTTTCCCGATCACTTGTACATCTAGACGCTACAATTCTCGTATTTTTTTGGGTAAGATTTGAGTTTGAGTTGTGAGGTTTAGGGTTTTACGGTAGTGATGGTGGCAATGGTAACCTCTGCTGCGGCCTCTCTAATCAGAGCGACACAGTCCTGCAACGGTAGCACTCGAGGCAAGGGCGTAATGCAGACCTTGATGGCGCTCCAAGCTGCCAAGCTCTTTGTGTCTGTGGAGTCGTCATCGGGAATCCCCCGTTGTACAGCCGCTTTGATGGCACCGAGAGCGAAGACGACGAGCGCGGAGGTGGCGCCGTTTTGCCCGTTGTTCTCGTCTTTCAACGAGGTGTCGACGCGTCGATTTGCGACCCGGAGTGCGGGTGCTACCAATGGTGGTGAGTTTGTGGAAGGCCTTTCGTCCCATTTGTAGCTTATCTTGTAGGGGTTTGCTGAACGACCTAGACGAATATGCATTGCGTTTTCAGGTCGTTAAATCTCGAAGTGTTTAGGTAGCCTGGAGTGGCCTCTTATTTATCATTAGGAGTTTGAAAGTAAATAATTTAGGAAGCTTCACGGATGTTAGCAAAGTTTCTCGAAAGGAAGAAGAAATTATAGCCTAGTTTTTTCGGAAGATAGAAATATATGTTTTGAAAGTCACTGTAATTGTTTATTAGCTTCCGAAGTGGACTTTCTATTCTTGAGCGTGGGTTTTGAGGGGACAAGTGTTCTATTCAGGACCAGGAACTCTTCGCAGAGATTCTTGTGTCATTAATTAGGATTTGTTTGATCTGCATTGCACGAATGGTGTGCTTTTGGCATGCATTAGGTCAAATGTGAGTTGGTTAAATAGGGTTGTTAATATTGCCCGAGGTCTTGATGTTACTTGCTTGTGTGTCGGTATTCAATTTACTTTTTGCCTGACCAGCAGTTAGCTTGAGCGGGGATGCTACCAGTGGTGGAGAACCTACAGAGAGGTATGCACTGTAGAGTTCGGCCGCATCGTTTTGAATTCTGTGTGATGCGAATGAAAGACTGGAAAGGAAAGAAAGGATTCCTACTGATTTGCGCAATTAGATACTTCTCTTTTGTTTTTGTTTCGGTATGTTGTTTGACTTCCGGAGTATAATTGTGGGATCCGCATTCCAAGGGGGTGATTCTTGAATCGCAGTTTCTTTTTGATAGGCCCACTTCAGGAGTGTGACGGGCTCCATGGGCATTCAACCAAGCTTTCTTGAACAGAAGGATCTATAGGAACGTCTGGACTCTCAATTAGGGCATCTTGATTCTCATTAGGATATGGGTGAGCGAAATCAGGAACATTTGGATATTTTATAAATGCAAGCTTTCCATGTCTTGCAGGACTCCTAAGAAGTACAAGAAAGCTGAATCCAAGAAGAAGGCAGCCAAGGACTCGGATCAGCCCAAACGACCCCCTTCTGCCTACTTCATCTTCATGTAAATTATTGATTCTGAATCTTGTCCTATAGTTGATTCGGAAAGTGAATTTTGAGTATATTGAGGTTCATTGAGGAGTCAGCTCACTTCGGAATGAATTGATTGTAGGGAGACTTTCCGGAAGGAGTTTAAGGCAGCCAACCCAGACGTGAAGGGTGTCACTGCGGTAAATTGTCTATTGCTCTCCTATCTATTCAGACCATTAAAACTGAGGTTGCTTTTTTATTTTTGCTTTTTTATGTTCGAGTATTTTCTTCTCGGTGTCGTTTTTCATTATTACTGGTCTTATGGTATCATTGAACGTAGAGATCTCATTGCAAGTTCGGAACTTATATGTAGTGCTGTTGGTGACGATTTCTCTGGAATGTGCAGAGTGCTAAAGCTGGTGGCGAGAGGTGGCTCGGCATGTCGGAGGCGGTAAGTGATATTACTTTATATGTCCCGCCATTAGTAAGCAAACTGATTTTACTTGGATAGAGACATATGACCCATGGGCCTGGCTGTCGAAGTAAACTTTATGTGATTTTCCCATTGAAAAAGAGAGTTAATTGAAATGGGTTTCTGTCTGTAGCTGGGGGTTAATAATTGAAGGCTTTCTTTGAGAAAAGATGTAAGCAGAGCACGCTTGAACCAATAATATGCATGGAAGGTCTTCCATGCCAAGTTGACTATTCAGAGAAGAAGCGTTTAACCCACCCTAAAGTTCAGTGAGATTTGGAAAAATAAGGAGCTCCAGTTGAACAAACAAATCTAGTGCTGGAATATTGTTTGGTCGACTGATCAGTTGTCGGGGAGAGATGCTTTTCTCATTATGCTGGTTTTTTGTTGTCCAGGAGAAAGCGCCTTATGTTTCTGAAGCTGCTGTTAGGAAATCTCAATACGAACAAGCCATGGCAGCTTACAAGGTACGGAAGATTTGAAGCTATGTTATGTTCAAATGATAGATATGCCAAAGGACATGTCTCTTTTCTACCTCGATGCCCAAGAGCTTAATAACATGCCAACCTAGTGTTCATGTGATGCATATTTCCGTTGTCGGAAGTTATTGAAGATACAGCATTCAATATCTTTGTGTCTTGGTCTTACATGAGGTGTGGAGGCAGGCATTACTCTTAGCTTCATACAGTTTCCGTTTGTCGTGGTGAAATGTCTTGTTTCCTCAGCTTTCTCTTCCCAGTCAGTTTTTACTGTTTTTTCTTAGTGTAACGGAGGGAATTGAATCTCTTTTTGAACATTATGAAACCTTTGAATAGTCCACGGACATTAACAGTGGTCGCTGCATGCTTAATCCAGAATGGCAAGGGAGTGCAAGTGTAGCTCATCGGGCAGGTGAAGTATTCAAGTGTGAATGGAGTCCGTGTTTTGTAGCTCGCTAACAATTACAGATATTCCGAATGCCGGCAACCTATATCTGCGACTGAAGAATTGTGACTAGGTTATGCGGGTGTTACGAAACCTTAGATATTCTTCCTCCAAGAAAGTTTTGATGTAAAGTTAGCTGTGAAATTTCCCAACCTTTTTGAGACAAGTCCTTGATGCACGCCAAGCTCCCTGCACAACCATGGAATGGGAATCCTGTCTTTTAGGCCTTAGATTACAGCGCAGACTTTATATGCTCCTCAAAATGCTGCAGTAATCAAGAAGAACAACATCCATGCTATGTGGTCGTCTATTTCAAAACCCTATGCGTTGACGACAGTGCAGTTGTAATTAAGATGAGTTTCCAAAGGCGACCAGGTCTGCTTTCGATTGATGTATTCATTTGTTCCATTGTTAAAGCTGTATTTCAGCTATTACAGTACCGGTAATAGCTGGATGACTCACAAAAACTGTTCCCAATGTAAGCATCCATATCATTTTACTAGATCCAGAAAAATATTGTGCAATGTGATGGAAAAGCAGAGATTTACAACGTGTATATCGGTCAATTCATTCTTGAGGAAACATACGCATAAGACGAGTTCAAAACGAATGACATATTGAATATTTATTTCCATAACCAATCAATCAGAATAGTGATCTTTTATACTCTTCTGGAGAAGTAGCCAACTACTTCATTACTCATTTGATACTTTGTCATGTGTCTAGGTAAGATTTGGTGGTGTTCTTAACTCCAAAATATCGAAGGTATCAAATTCTGCTGTCACCAAAACTTTGAAATTACATAAAACCTTACTAAGTTACTATATATAGTAGTTTATATTTTTGAAAAATTATTTATGAAGTCTAATTTTAGCATCAAAAATCTCATTTTAAAAATGAATGATTATGATTTTTCTACTTAAAATTTTGTGCATGATTGTCCATTGCAAATCTTAATTTTCTAATGTTGAGGGCTCTTGGAAATGAGCCTCAAATACATTAGATCTTGGAGAGAAAATCACATTAGAAACTCTTTTAAAAAAATTTATTGTTTATTTTCAGAAGTTGTAAATTGATTGGGTTGTGCATATTATGCCCTTTAAGCTCATTTGTTTGGTGACCAATTTTTAAGGTTTAACATGTGAAAAGAGGATTGAAAGACTTCAAATCACTCTCATAGTTTTTACACCCTCATAATCTTTCAATCCATAGGTGATATTATTGTGTTTTCTTTTTTGATGTGATCTCTTACATATCTAGTTTTATTGTATGTGGTTACAATTCCAAAAAAACTGATAAAACTTAGCAAAATGTTGGCTTTTGTTCAATTTAAAGCAAATTTCAAAAAGCTCAAATAAGGCCCTGGGCTTTTAGGGGTTAAAAAACAACACTAATTTGACTATTCCAATGAAAAAAAATAAAAATTTCCTTCATAAAAGTAGCTGATGTCTTTTGGTTTTAGCCAACAAGAAAAAGTCATACATAAAAAAAACTATAAAGCTTTCTTGGGTTTTTCCTAGTAAAGATTATTTTTGTCTTTTGAAATTCTAATGTGTATTTCTCAACCCTTAATCACTAAGTGCCCATGACTTTTCAAGTGTATTTTTCCTATGAAAGAGCATGGGCTTCTAGTTATCTCCAATGAAGAGGGTTTTTTTCAAATTTTGACTATATAGATTTTTAAAGATCTTGCTTATTATTGTGCATACTAGTTTTGATTGTCAAATTGCATAGGAGTTGCAGAATTATAACAAGAGAAATGTACATATCCTATTTTTAGTATGCTAACCTTCTTTACAATGTTTGAAAATTTTGCCTATAAGGAGTTTTTGGTATTAGAGGTGACATGAACAACTAGAAATTGTGCAAGCATGGTAAAATGCACTTCCCAAAACCTTGAGTTCAAATGAAGGGTTATCACAATCCACCTTGCAATTGTTGAAATGCAATTTTTTTTATAAATAGATATGGCAAATAACTCCAAATCAACACTTGCATGTTTAAATTTCAATGGTGAAAATCATTAAAACACTTTACTCTTTTCATTAGGACCATTTTCAAAGCAAACAGATATGTATAATTTTTTAGATCTCAAATAAACTAAAATTGATAGCTTTGCTCAAAGCAGGGAAATCAAGTGAAATGCAGAAGCTTTTTTCTTCCACAATTGATACATATATGCCTTTGAAGAGCTCTCAAAAATAAAATTTTTACTTTTTTTAGGGAAAAATAAAAATTTCCAATAGCTTATCTTTAGTAATGCTTGTAAAAATTCTTAGAACAATCAAAGGAATTTTTCTCCCTCCATACAAACGAGCTGAAAATTTCAGAGCAACCATAATTGGTCACTTAACCCCTAACTGCCTCCACAACCATATATGGTCGATCTGAAATTTCAGGCCCATTTCTGTGCGGGCAGCTAAATTCCTGTCATTGGTTTAAAAAAAATTTCGGGCAGTTTTGAGGGTTAACTATGAAAAACTTTCATTTTTCATAGAGAAAAGTACATATTCAATCATTGAGAGGTCTTCAAAGGCATATGTGTACTAAAAGTGCAGTGTAAAGCTTGCTAATTTTTCTTCATTTCCTGGCTTTATACAAAGCTTGGCAATTTCATTTGATTTGAAATCTAAGAAATTGTACTTATCCATTTGCTTTGAGAATGGTCCAATGAAAAGTTTAAAGTCTTTTCATGCTTTTTACCATTGAAAATTTCAACATGCAAGTGTTTATTTGAAGCTATTTGCAATTTCTACTTCAAAACAAAAATTGCATTTCAACAATTGCAAGGATGATTGTGTAATGAGTTTAATGTTTTTTCATGTGAAATTAAGTTTTTAGGAAGTGCATTTTAGTGTGCTAACACCCTTTGAAGTTTTTCATGTTACCTCCAATCCCCCAAAACATTCATATACAAATTTTTCAAACATTGTCAACAAAGACAACATACAAAAACTAGAAAATGAACATTTCCCTTGGTCTAATCTCACAATTCCTAGGAAATTTTGCACTCAAAAATGGTGTGCATACTGATAAGCAAGCTCTATTAACATCTACATGGTTAGATTTCTAAAAAATCACAATTCGCTTCATTGAGGATAACTACAAGCCAATGCTCTTTTTCAATAGTCAAACCACACCTGAAAAGGCTTAGGCACTTAGGGGTTAAGCAATTAGGCATCAAAGGAAATTTTCTATCTGTGCTTAGTCAAACGTCATTAGTTTTCTAAATTAAACCACAAATTTCAAAAATAAGATATATTTTCAAAGTACCATACATTAAAAATTTACCTTTACTTCTGCCATAATTGAATTCATTAGAACCGTCTTTGTATTTTTTTTTCAATGTGATTCCTCATTGAAAATCATACGAAGTCGGTGTATTTCCAATTTAGGTTTTGTATTGGGTCCCTCCGGAGGAAGGGGGAGGGCTGCGCCAGCCAAGGAGGTAGTGCAATACCAAGGCGACGCGCGCGGGGCCGGGCAGCAAGCTGCCGGATGGCCCCGCTCCCTTGAAAAATTAGATTAATATCATGGGGATCGATGACCCCCGTATCAGATATTAAACTGATAAGAACAGATACTACACTTGATCTTAGCCAAAAGGCCGAGAAAGGTATGCCTCTCCTCTTGAAACCCGAAGACTATATACCCGCATCCTCCCTCACGCTGACGCAAACCTTATGGGACAACTCCAGCGACGTTGGCTCGCACTTCCCAAGACCGAGAAATCACGAGTTAGCGCTTCTATTAGTGTGCATACATAAAGTAGCCTCTCGTTGCACAACTGCTTGATATTACTGGACACTGATACGTATCGTAATAATCAATCATGGAGCCAGTACAAGCACTTTCACTGTGCCGTGCGAGTTGGCCGCCAACATGATCGGGCTTTCACTCTTCCAACACACTGCGCTAATGAAGTGGCAAGTCCTGTCGCCTTCGCTCGCTTCATCACTTGGGGAACAGAATTTATGATAAGTAGATGGATGTGACATTGCCTGTAGCACAAATACCAAGTTGTCTGAGATGAGAAACTCGTGGAGTCGGAAGAGCATGGACTGGACCAGAAGTCACTGCTCCGTACGATGAATTTAGACAGCAAAGCAAAGAGACACGCCAGGAGTAGGTAAGGTTTATTTATCGTGAAAAATACCTTGTGATACACGAAGACCTCATTCGTCTCACTGCCGCAAGCAATATACTCGCTATTTACAGTCAGTCCAACAAAATTCTTTTCATTCGTGTGCCCCCTGAATGTGCGTATCTGCAGTGAGTCAGAGGTATTTAGAAATTGCGAAACGCCACAACCGTCCTCTCCAAATCGGCAGTTGAAAATGAATGCAGACCGACTGATCACAGGTCATTTCAATAGATTTCCTCCACCTATGACAATAAGAAAAACGAGAGGGAAGTATTTGCATACAGAGCAGCCAGTCTGGACATCCCACAGTCGTAATGTGTTGTCAATTGAAGCAGATGCTAGTTCATTCGAAGATAGAAATTTCACATAAGACACAGCTTTTTGATGCTCCCTTAATACAAAAAGTGGGTTGCTTGGATTCCGCAGGTCGAAATAATGTATGAGACGATCAGCAGAGCCAACCTGCAACCAACGTAACACAACTTAGAGTGGCGAAATAATCACGCCAGTGACCTGCTACCTACTTATTCTGAGATCAAATTTTCATCAAGCCTTTGAAACTCATTGCGAGGGACCCAGAACTTACAGCAATATGGGTACTGGAACCAGGATTGTACTTCACGCAGCAGATGTAGGCCTTCATATCTATACTAAAAGCACTAGCCTCCTGGTTAGTGCACCAAACCTTCACCTGCGAAAAACTTCCCCACCTGCTTCTCAGATGCAGTGCTCACCAAGACTCAATAGAAAACTCATTACGACGAATCACCATTGTTCTGCAACCAGAATCTAAGCCACAGCATCAACACACGCTATGTGAAGATTCAGCGAACCCATCCACCAAACCATCTAATGAATAGCAAGCTAAAACAAGCCAGGAAGCAGACCTTGCCATCATCGCTTCCAGATACCAGCATCGATGGGTCAGAGCGAGAAAAATCAACACTCCACGCGCGCTTTTCATGCTCTTCATACTCCATAACACTCTGGAGAGGGTTGGAAGCATAACATGTCAACATGGGTTAGAAATGAGCATAAAACTCAAAACAACGTAGGTAGCATGATACAATACAGAGGTATAGCCTCCACTTTTCTTGATCAGCACGAGGTAGAACATCATTCACTTGACCGTCTGGGAAAGTAAAACGTTGGGTTTACCTGGCTTCGGTTGACATCCCACACTGTAACGATGCCTTCAAAGTCGCTACTAGCAATCAAGGGTTTGTTATGCTTATTCCAGCTTAGACAGCTGAGATTGGATCGTGTTGGAATCTCGACTACAGGACAATGCAGATTTTTCACATTGCCTACAACCTGTTTTTGCATTCAAGCCAACCTGTTAAAACCTAAACCATTAAAATTTAATAGAAACCAAGTTCCCAAACATTTTCCTTACGTGATGTAACAGACGGTCTAAAACTCAGAAAGAACAAGAGCACCAACCAGGGGCCTGCACTTCAACAATTAACAAGCTGATGGCTGAGCAACAAGAGACTTGAAAGTACCGTTTCAAAATTAAAGACTTTAATTCGCCTGGAGACGCCCGCAGTTGCAAACAGTTCATCATCTCGATCGAAATCAATACTGGACGTATGACAGAAGTTGAAGTATAGTTTAGTCACATGTAGTGCCAACAAAATAATCTCTAAACAAAAGTTAACACTATCCAAACCAGTCACAGAAAATCGATTCTCTATCCCACACTCCGTAGAACCAACAGCGTGACGCGTGAGCACTTGCTGAACTCAACAGAAGTCCCCGATAAGCGACTCTAATTGGAGGAAGGTCGTCCATTGACATTTTGGCCCAGAGTAAATTACCTGGACACTATGTTTGCGGTAGTTCGAAAGAGATCGGCAGGGTGAAGCTCAGCAACAACACGAAGATGACTGATCACATTCATCAAACGCAGTACAGTTAGAATTTTGCAATACTAGAAATCCATCCTGTGAGCAATACATTACCTCAACAGAAGATAACCAGCGATACTTCACCAGTCTCAACAAGAACCCTCCAGTAAAAAACTCGCAAAAACTCCTAACATCAAGACACAGATTGAAATGCGACTAGGAGCAACTCTTCTAAATTGACCAGAGAATACCTGTACCGAGTGCAGGCTGTGAGCACAGACTGAAAGTCATCTAAACCATCATAGTAATTATCTGTATCCCTACATGCGTCCTTTTCAAGAACCGGCTCTTCCAACTGCTTCTGAAGTTGTTTGAAAGCAACTTGCCGTCTTCTTATCAAATAAGCTTCTTGCAATTCGTCGAACTGAACAACACCACCGAAACGTCAGTCGCCTTTCCTAATCACGATTGACGCTGCTTCTGTCAGTTTCCATATGACAAATACGCGAACTACACATCCTAACATAATGCAACTATTTGAAAACTTTAACATGGACCTTAACAAGAGCACCGGAACACCAAGACACCGGAAGGTCAACAACATTTGATCAAGTATGAAAGTTAGAAAGATCCTAGTCTTAAAGAATCACTACATTTGAGGCACTAAATTACACACGTGATGACCGAATTTGAAACACATAGCGACAACGAAGAAGCATACCTGCGCTAGAACTCTACGCTTCTTGGCTACTTTATGTACACTTGACGATTCACCAAGAGAATTTCCTACGCAGTCACTGGCCTTTCCTCTATCTTTAATAATTGAACCAGCGGTCAGATATCTGCTCCTCGGCCTCTCCGCCCTGCACAAGTCTTCTTTACCAGGTGGAGCATACGCACCACCCTGCCCACCTCGCATCACAGATTCTGCACCTCCAGTATTAGCGCTGTAACATCCTGGGTACTTCAAATTAGAATAAGCAGATCCCACACGTAACCTCTTGTAGTGTCTATCCTTCGACATCAGAAGCCTATGCTGTCTTTTCTTCACAGTGGCTATGTCATCTTGCAGAAACTGGAGGTCATTCTGCACCTGTTCCACATATCGCGAAGCCAGTCAGTCGTTTTCGTTTGAGGCATTGTGTAAAATACACATGCACATGAACCTGGACTTTCGTGACTACGCGTTCGTCTACATGTACTCATCTGTGCGGAGGTCGTGCGGAGGAATTGGCACGACCTCCGCTCAGATGAGTCCCACGAGTAAGAACTTTGAACACTCGATTGGAAACGGGGAGAAAGTCATTGTTGAAAACGGAGATACGTTGCTGCGGGAAGAAGTCGGTGAGAGATCATCTAAGCAGGAGAATCTCATCTACTGAGACTCACCAATTTTGTACATCCGTGAATGGAAATTGAGTTAAACGTTGAGGTCGAGTACGTCTGAGAAATAACTCTAAGGAATAGCGGGCGCTCACCTCGTGTAACTCTACTTGCTTCCGAAGTAGCGAGCGTTGCAAAAATCCAAGTAGTACCTCCATGTTTGACTCCGCTTCTTCTTGCTCAAGCTCCTGCTTTCTTTCACCGAGAAGCAGCAATAAGGAGTCCATCTCCTTGACATTCAAATCCATTCCCTACGATCAAATTATTTCAGTTAGATAAATACAGAACATCCAGTCAGCAGCATTACATCAAAGGGTACATGGTATGTGCAATGACCCTGTCCATGAAAGGTGAATGTGAAGAAAACATATAATGAGATAAAAGGTGAAAGTGAGAGTAGCATGTGGATTAGGAAGCAATTAGGAAGCAATTGGAAAGCACACAATTGCTCATTGGGATTGTCAACTGCTCATCCTATCAACTTTAATATGTGCATGTTCCATGATTTGCAAGTGGTTAATCCACAACTCCTAGGAAGATGAGTTAGAAGATGCACGTTTCTGGAAGTGGGTCCTTTCTTGCTTTTGCTTTTTCACATGTAGTTATATCTTTGGTTTCAGAGTTGCAAAAAGTTCACCCACCTAGGTGAAGTCTCACTCGAAAATCAAAACCACTCTCTAACCCCATGTGATTGGCCAAATCAATTTATTGATCACAATAAACTACCACATACCTCCTGTCCTACAACGGACAAGATGTTAAAACAAAAAAAAAATCACTCTCTCAAGTGCAATGCCCATCCCAGTGACAAAGTTACCTGCTCAGAGAATGCGTCCATCTCACCGAAGATACTGCTATTGAAGGGATTGCAAAACTTTTATATGAAGTCTGTTCATAATACGTAAAAATAACTAGAATACTCCCAACGAACAGTCGAGCGACCTTGAACTTCCCATGAGCGAAATACTAAGCGTCGTAAGTAATTTTTACCCG
The DNA here is from genome assembly GCA_963920665.1 of Straminergon stramineum. Taxonomy (NCBI): domain Eukaryota; kingdom Viridiplantae; phylum Streptophyta; class Bryopsida; order Hypnales; family Calliergonaceae; genus Straminergon; species Straminergon stramineum. The sequence continues at coordinate 21,758,618 of OY987263.1, read as the reverse complement.
TCAAACGCCAAGCAGCTTACTGGACCAGTACTGCCATCCTGAGTAGCGGTTTCTACCCTAAAGTGTCTAAACGTGTGGAAAAATATCGAAGACTGAACGAAGGAGTGAAAAATCACCTGCTCCAGTACCAGACGAAGATGTTCTGCTGGAGAAACATTGCGTATTATCTTTGATATCGCTGCTTTCTTCATCACCTGCGCCGAAGCAACCCTTAAGCGTTTCAGATGTTAGCTATAACTACAGAATGTAGAGTTTAATCTCTTTCGCAAGCTATGGTCACATGCCTTCAACTAACTTTATTTTAAGAATCCTCTGTTCCTGATATGAATCCACTAAAGTAGGGGGTGATATTACCTTCGTCAGGAGGATGTTCGGCCAGAGTTGGTCGACCGTGAGGTACTGACTACAAGAAGGGCAATTCTTCCTATTGCCCAAATGCGTCGTAATGCATGAGAAGCAGAAACTGTGACCGCAGCGAGTGAGGAAAGCATCCTCCATTGTCTGAAGACAAATTGGACACAAAAAATCTCTGTCCAACTCCGCCCTGGCGCGGACAGCCGACTCATATTTCTGCTCTGCAAACGACATTGCCGCTGTGAACGCCTCGTCCTTCGCGAACACCGTATCTAAGGAACATGAACCGAAATGTGCTAAATGCTCCACTCGCCAAAACATAGCCCTGACGATAATTCAATCTCATAATCACCCCCCAGGTTGCGAGGTCTCCATCCTGCAACTCTCTTTCTCTGAGGTTGCCGAGCAGCTTGAAGAACAATTGCACTCGGCGATGAATAATCGAGTGATACAATTAATCGCTGATTATTGATAGGTCTCGTCCATCTCTTCCCCTTCTTCATGTGAATATTATCCCCCAAAAAACTTCGAAAAAATGCCCGAAGAGCCGTAGAGCGAGTACCGCTGTGCACGGCTCAGCGATGTCCACAAATGTCCTTCAATCCAAACACTCTAAACAACAGCTCAAAAGACAAGCAACCAAGCAGCGTTCAGTCTCTTCTCAACCGGAAACCACCAGACGAGCACAAAACGGATGGAGACTAGCACCACTACTGCGTCGCCATAAATCGACTCCCCCAACTTCACCCTCTCAACACTCCACGGTCATATCAAAAACTCTCCATCTCGCACTCACAAAAAAGAAGCACGTACCTTCTCAAACCAAACCACTCACCAATCTCACCAATCTCACCAATCTCACCAAAGCTCAATCCTTTCATAACGAAATCTCTCCTCACTCCATTTCATCTACTCTAGTACCGCCCTGCCACAGATCAGACAAACTCCACGCTACCATAAGCTATTCACACCGTACGCAACGCATTTCTCGAGAAATTAAAAAAAACACGAAGCCACAACATCTGCAAATGCCAAGAACAAAACCGCGAACAAAACAATGAACTCCTCCGAGTATTTTATCTAATCAGTACAAGAATTCTTTCATCTTGAAAACACGACCTCTAGTGCCACAACCATGGCGAAAAGAATCTTCATGAGAATCTCGAGAAATTCAAACAGAGGAGACGGACTCGATGAAATTGGCAGCAACTATGTTCGAAACTCCTGATTTCGAAAGCTTCAGTAAGTTCACTTACTCATCCTTTCCAATGGAAAGCGATGGAGGTGCAGCAGTGACGGCAACCCTAGTGAGATCCCCGCCCGCTGACGAAGTCCACATTTACCGACGACGGCGGGCATGAGCCATGAGGATGCTCTCATGCTCCTAAATATGGGTAAACGGCTAATAAGTTAAGCCTTCTTTGGGTGGGGAAGATGTTTTTTTCCAAAAGTGGGATAAGGTAACTATGATGATTTGTCACAATAGTGTGTGTGACACTAAAGTATCAAAGTCGCACTATTTTGAATTAGTTTAAGTTAGACTAGTGTAGGTTGAAATGATATTGTATTGATTTCAGCCAATTTATACAAGAACAAAATTTTGGGATGACACTAATTTTCAAAGCGATGCTAATTTTTTTTCCTTCACTATTAGGACAAATTACTAGTGTACACTTACATTAATTGAGTCCGAATGAGCAATTGAACAATGATCCTACTATTATACTACCTAATTTTTTGGTTGAATATTCTTGGAAGTCTAAAGAGTGTTTTAGATTTTTCTTCTTATGTACTTTTTTTAACACAATATGAATGAATTATGAATTTTTAAAGTATTGAAAAGAAGCATACTCACACTAGAAGAAAACAATGTCAATTTCAACAAAATTGAGCTAACGCAAAATGCAATTTTTTGCCACAAAATGCAAAAACTACGTTGCAGCTAACATAGTTTCTATGTTTCGGGGGCAAAAAACTGCATTTCGCATCAACCCGATTTCATTGAAATCGACATTGTTTTCTTCTAGTGTCAAAAGTGACCATAGACTTTTACAAATAAAGTATATATTTTAGGCATAAATTTGTAGAAAGGGGTCATAATTTGATGTAGTTACTTAGGATGAAATAAGGCATGTGCACTTATAATCATCATTGCCTAAAATGAGATCCTTGTATTTGATAAAAAAAAACAAAAAACTCTTGATTGTTGTTGCTTCTATCACACAAACCAAATATAAAGATTTGATGTGACTCAAGTGGTGTTTATGCTTACTCGATAGTGAGTGAGTCATGAACAAGATCAACCTCAAATAGAAAATTGCAACTTCAAGCAACATGTAAGGATGACACTTTTCAAAGGCAATTCACAAGCATAGTAATGGTTACAACTACCTTTATAAGGCTAGTATAATAGTTGTAGGGATCTACCAACATGACTTTTCGAAGAACAAGGCCACCCAACATGGTTATGCTATAAAGTGAAGCTTGCACCTTAAAAATTTGTATAACTTCACTCATGAGTATGTGTAAATGAAAAATAGTGAAAGGGTTAGCTAGTCAAGTCACTTGATCCAAGTAAAAGTATGTGTAAATGCCTTATTCTATAATTTAAGCCATATTGGGAATTTTGGGCCTACCCAAGGTTGGAGACTAGAGTCAACAATCCCTAAATGTTATGGCCCAAAGTGCCTAAGCACCTAAGCTTTCCTTATCTAATTGTCCCTTTGACTTTAATACCACCCAATGCCCTACCCTTGTTAAATATACATTCTCAATATAAACTTAGATACATGTCTAAAAACCATAAAAATATCAAACCAATCCTTCAATTCCAATCCCACCCTTCATTTGCAAGTTTTTATTTTTGGTAGCCTTTCTTTATGAAAGGTTGGTTTTGGAGGGCCTTTCTTTTATAGGGATCCAATTTTTTCTACCTTCATACAAAGTAAAGGCATCCAAAACCATCAAAAATAATCAATTCAACATAGTTTTTTCTCCCTTTTTTCTAGAAAAATATTTTCATGGTATTAGCACTTGAAAATCATGAATTTAAAAAAAATAGAATTTTCAAATAAGAAAAGTGATCACTAAAATTTTTCAAAAATGGCATTCTCTAGGCCTTTGTAACCGTTACATTGCTTGGTCATAAAACCAAAATCTAGAGAATCAATAGACAACCAATCGCAATTAAATAAGGAAATAGTTTAATGGCACTTTTAGGAACATTTTCAATAGAAATCTATTTATCAAGTATGGATACAAGGATGGTTTTGGGTGTTTTCACCTTAGAATGTTTCCACTTGAAAATGAAGAAATGAACACAATAAAGAGAAATTGGTATGTCCTTGTTTCCATGTTGCCTACTAGGCCCAGCCTCTGAAGCAAGTTTGTAGTGGAAGATGTCAAAAATTAAAATAAGAAGTCAAAGAACCCAAATTGCAATGCACAAAGCCACTAGATCCGAATCAAATAAATAATATGACACAAAGCAAGCTCAAATAGACACTAATATCAAATTGTTTGTTTTTCCACTATAGATGTCGAGACTCCTAAACTATAAGTTCTTTTGAAGTTTTTCCTTGAACTTTTGAGCCCACTCTTGCAAAAATGGCATATGCATGGCCCTACAACTTGGAGTATAGCAAGCAAAGTATGAAAAGACCAATTGCCCAAGACCTTGAACTACATTCCTAGTGAAACTCTCCCCAAAGCCTAGCCTTGCCAACCATTTACTTGGCCAATATTCTACATCCCGGTAGAAATGCTTGTAGAGCCATAATTTTTCTAGGTGAAGGACACTACCACCTTCAAAGTTCCAAATCAGTTTGGCACTACTTTGCTACGGTATTTAACCTTTAAAGGACAAACTAGTGACTATAGAAATCATGCATCCCTTTTGGAGCCATGTGACATCATCTACTTATAAAAAAAAACACCAATCATATTCATTGGAGGTCAAACTATTGTGCCAAAGATCTCTCCTTTTTGCACAAAATTCCAAGGATGAACAATGACACTTCTGTCCTACATAAGTAGGAAGATTCTTTGTCATCCATCGGACAAAAAATCGTCCTCCGCGTGGTTTAAGGGTTCAGATATTTTGTCAACGTTTGGATGAGGCTGTGGACTGGAAGTGGCCAGCGTGGAGGCAATTGAGCACCACCCGGTGAGTGCCGTGCAGGCGTGCATGGAGAACTGGGGAAGTCGACGCGGCGTGCTCGTGTGGAGCCTGGCGAGTAGGCCAAGGGGACGCCACTTTCCACCACCAGATCTTTCGCCGGTGGAAGTTAACTGAACCAACTGCCTTCATTGGGACAATCCTTTAACCCTTAAAAGACGGACTGGTGACCGTGGAAATACTCCTTTTTGGAACCGTGTGACATCATCTATACCGTAAGATAGGTTGTTTGTTACATTGAGATCTCCTAGACCATGTGTTCCCCAGTCAAGTTCTTGGTACCATTGGAAAGCCCTCGACAAGGAGGGGTGCACGGGCTTTGTTTCACCACATTTGGACTAACGATGTGAAAGTTATGGAATTTCAAAGTTTTTATGGCTAAAAGAAATTAGAAAAATACTTTTACTTTTATTTTGACTATGGCAACGGCACATGGCACACTAGTCTATTTTATAAAATCCAAAAATATTCATTGGAAGTCATATTATTGTAGAAGACCTACACTTTTCTGACAAAATTCCGAGGATGAATAGTCGTAGTTTTGTCCTAAATAGAGAGATTCTTTGTCATCCATTGGACACAAAACGGCCATGTCGACGTTTAAGGATTAACCCCTTGAGGATGGACTGGTGATTGTGGAAATCATCACTTTTGGAACTGTGTGACATCATCTACTTTAAAAAAATTATAAATACTCATTGGAGGACAAACTACTGTGCAAGATCTCTCCATTTTGCACAAAATTTAATGGATGAACAATTACAATTGCAATTCTGTCATACATAGGAAGATTCTTTGTCATCCATCGGACACAAAACGTCCTTGTTGATGTTTAAGGGTTAAAGTAGGAGGTCCATAAAGTGCTCATCTAAGAGCTCAAATTGAGTTTTGATGAGGTGAAACTTCTTAAAATATTTTCAATAAATTTTCCTTAAAAGACAAGAAGAATGGACATCTAACCCAAGTCATTTCATTTTTTTGGAGCTTAGTGCAAATAGTTATGAATTTTTGAAGTCAAAATGGCATAGGGCTTTAAAACAACCCACCTCCTCAAATATACATTGTTGATACATTCCTAGAAATATGAAAAAGCAACATATACCAGCAATGTACATTTAAGGAGGTGGGCGATTTTAGGGCCTAAGCAGAATTCGAGCCTAAGCAGAATTCGAGCCTCCTACCTTAGTGAACTTCCATCCATAAAATTCAACTCGTGTGCCCTATGTCATTGCCACAGCCAAAAGTACAATAAAAGTGATTTTCTATTTTTTTAATTCATACAAAATTCAATAACATTCAAACCTTAGGTCCAAATGCAATGAAACAAAGCCCATGCACCCCTCTTCATCAAAGGCTTTTTGATGGTACCCCCAACACACAACCAGGGGACACATGGTCCGTGAGATCTCAACGTAACAAACAAAACAAACAACCTAATATAAGGTATGGATGTTCGGGAAAACCTGGTAGATTTGTAATTCAAAGTTAGCCCATGGAATTGGGAAAAAAATAAATCCAGGTGCAGTTTGAATACATCAACAAAAGAACAATACAATGGAAAACTCTATAAAATCTCTATTTTGAGTAAAAAAAATAGAGAAAATAACTAAACCCTCTACTTGAAAAAATGGTTCAATTTGGGAAGTGAAGGAAATTAGCTGGTAAAACTCAAAAAGTTTCCCAAATCTTGTAATTGATCATTGCCAATGGGTAGAGTGGCGATCAATAATGGCATGTTTGTTTTGTAGTGGTAATTACAGTAAGCTTAGATGGTTGGTGAATTGGATGGTAGTTTCCTAATGGATGAAAAAGAATTTATTATGAAAAGATGAGAGTATAGTGAGTTCCTTGTATAAGATAAACCTATCTATGATAGGTATAATGAATGGTCTATGCTATTTCCCTGAGCAAAAAAAGAAAGATTTTTTCCATACAAAGACAAATGTGAGAAATATAGGAAGCAATCAAAATTTTATTTTTTGGACAAAGTAAGAATATTTTATAAATTTTTGAAGCGTATAACCCAATTTGCCCAATAGAGTCTCTAGACTACTCCAAATCAACAAACGATATTCCTGTAATGGTCATCTCACCACCTAAAGCAAGTACAACATTTTCTAACATAGCTATATATAGAGATTTTTCTAAAAATAGAATTGCTCATCTCGCTTGCAATTAATTTCCATCACTTAGTTCTCCCCGCCAAGTAAGGTAGACCAACCCATTTCCATATGCTTCCTATTTCCACCATCCTATTTATGGACCCATCTTTACCATAGAACTCATCTATATCCACTTACTTTTTTGACAATTTCAGTGCATTAATTTCAACTTGAGTAATGTGTGAATTCTTAAATTGGTGGATACTGAGGTGCTAATAGGTACATAGAATGACTGTTATAGGTTGTTTTAGGATGTCTATGACTCTACCCCACAATCAATTTTGTAATTTCCGGCAAGCTATTTTAGAAATTCATAGAAATTACAATTTTTTATCAAAAAATTCCAATTCCAATTGGATATGATCTCTGAAACATACATTATAAAAAATATGAACCCTCTAAGGGGCTGTGAGTCCCGGACAACAGGGAATGGCAGGGAACAGTGGCCGGAAAAAAAAATTCCCACAAAAAAAAAATACATATATATATATATATATATATATATATATATATATATATATATATAATTTTTCAATTATTTTTCGCCGGCCAGTGAACTGCAGAGCCTCATTCACGCGGGATAGTTCAAATCAAGAATAAAAAAAAAAATTTAAATAATTAAAACATTAATCTTAAAATAAATTCAAAATTACAAAATTGTGAGATCTGATGTGGCATTAGTGCAACCACGTCAGATTGCTATTATTATTTTAATATTATTTTTAATATTATTTAAATATTTTTAAATATTATTTAAATATTTTTAAATATTATTTAAATATTTTTAAATATTATTTAAATATTTTTAAATATTATTTAAATATTTTTAAATATTATTTAAATATTTTTAAATATTATTTAAATATTTTTAAATATTATTTAAATATTTTTAAATATTATTTAAATATTTTTAAATATTATTTAAATATTTTTAAATATTATTTAAATATTTTTAAATATTATTTAAATATTTTTAAATATTATTTAAATATTTTTAAATATTATTTAAATATTTTTAAATATTATTTAAATATTTTTAAATATTATTTAAATATTTTTAAATATTATTTAAATATTTTTAAATATTATTTAAATATTTTTAAATATTATTTAAATATTTTTAAATATTATTTAAATATTTTTAAATATTATTTAAATATTTTTTTATTGTGGTACTATTCATCATTGATGATGAATAGTGACCACTATTCCTCAAAGGGGCTGTGCGTTCCTTTGAAGGGAACTTCTCATTGTGAAGCAACCCCTTTGAGGGTTGAAATTTTTTCTAATGTGCACACCTCTGAAAAATATGTGCTTCTCTTGGAGTTGGTCCCAATATACTTAGATTGCAAATTAGGGTGGTAATAGGTTGGTCTACCTTAACCCCTAAAGGACCGAAGGACTACTGAATGTATGCAACTAATCTCGGGTAGGTGCATATGAAGTCATTTTATAATGGATGTTCTTCAAATTTTGACACAAGGTGTGATCATCTATCCCCTAAGTGGGAATGTAATTTCTTTTCCTAATCGGGTGCCTGGATTGAAAGTTATGCTGCCCTAAACTTTTCTAGCAGCTTGGGCAACTTCAGGCAACATGTTCAAAACACCTCTTCTACTTCTAAAATTTTTCAGGTATGTAACTTACATGATATAAGATGAAAATGTCAAAAAAATAACCATGTGCAGTGTAAAAATCTCACTCTAGGAGGAGTTAAAGGTTGTTGGCCCTGTCAGGCAAGGTAGGAAAAAAAAAATTTCCCTAATTTCAAACGTTATAATCTTTCAATCCGTACAGTCAAAGTTTTTGAAATTTTTTTCACACATTACCATAGTAGTCTAGTACAAATTTGTATAGTTGAATTAGGAAAAAAATCTTTTTTTTTTTCATTTTTTTCTCATTGTCCTCAAAAGTAGCAATTTTTCACGATTTGTGTCTAAAATGTACCTCAGTCCTATAGGGATTAAGATAACTTAAGTTAAGCTTAACTCTTAGAGGAAAAATTGGTGACCATAGAAATCATCCCTTTCAGAACTATGTGACATTATCTACTGAACAAAAATTGAAAATACTCATTTGAGGTCAAATTATTGTACACTAAATAGGGATATTAAGGGGACCCATACTAATTAATTGACATTTCTCACTATATCAATATCTACCTATATTGTACATCAGTAGTTATTGAAGTATCTAGGGGATGTACATCATGTTTCAAATATCCACAATTTTCCGCAATATAAGTCCTTTTAATTTTCTTGTCCCCTTAATACCCCTATTCAATTGAAGATCTCCCCTTTCTACACAAAGTTCCAAGGATGAATAGTTACTAGTTTTGTCCTAGATAGAGAGATTCTTTGATCATCCATTGGACACTCAACGTCCATGTCGACGTTTAACCCTTAAAGGACAGACCTATGATTGTAGAAATCCTTCCATTTGGAACCGTATAACATCATCTACTTTAAAAAAATCAAAAATATTCATTGGAAGTCATACTACTATAGAAGACCTACCCTTTTCTCATAAAATTTTGAGGATGAATAGTCATAGTTTTGTCCTACATGGAGAGATTCTTTGTCATCCATCGGACACAAAATGTCCGCGTCAACGTTTAAGGGTTAAGAATTGAACTTCTTTGTTGTCTTCTTGTGAGTCAGTCGTTCACCGTGACTGACGGACCCTCTGCTTTTGACACTCAGACTGTCGTCAGTCGTCACCCTTGGCTTTTCAGGAAAGCTAAGTTCTAAGAGTAAAGAGGAAGAAAGCTTGATGAGTCAGTGGAGTTTCTTTTCAGTCGGTCCGTCAGTCCCCTAAAGAAAATATCGCCAAGCTTATTATAACCGTTAGTTATGGCTGGCGTCAGTGCAGTGCCGGCAGTGTTCGGAATAAACAGCAGCTAGTTTAACCCCTAAATGCCCAAGGCCTGTTGGAGCTTCTTGAAATTTGCTCTAAATTGAACAAAAAGTCAACATTTTCATAAGTTGTATCAATTTCTTTTGAATTGTAACCGTACAAATTCAAACTAGACATGTCAGAGATCACATAGGAAAAGAAAACATAACAATGTCACTTACAGATTGAAAGATTATAATGTTTGATCATGAGGGTATAAAAACTATGAAAATTTTTCAATTCACTTTTTGCATGTCAACTCTAAAAAGTTGGTCACTAAAAAAATACAAGGTTATAGAGCATAGCATGCACAACCCCAATCAATTTACGGTTTTTCAAAATCTATTCTATGATTTTTTTAAATGAATTTCTAATGTAATTTTGCCTCCAAGATTTAGTGTATTTGAGGCTCATTTCCAAGAGCTTGCAACACTACGGGAAGTCAAGATTGCAGTGGATATCCTTACACAAAATCTTCAATAGAAAAATCATAATCCTTTATTTTTAAGATCAACTTTTTGATCCTAAAACTAGACTTCAGAAAGAATTCTCCAAAAATATAAACTAATAATAATAGCAATTTGGTTGGGTTTTACTTAACTTCAAAGTTTTCCAAACACCACATTTGGGTGCCTTGGGCATTTAGGGGTTAAAATGAATGATTTTCATGGTCACTAGTATGTCCTTCGAGAGTTAACCCTTGAAGGACAAACTAGTGACCTTAGAAATCATCCCTTTTGGAACCTTGTGACATCATCTACTTTAAAAAAAAAGTGCTCATTGGATTAAACTATTGTGCTAGATTTTTCTTTTTCATACAAAATTCCAAGGATGAAAAATTGCATTTTTGTCCTACATAGGAAGATTCTTTGTTGTCCATTAGATGGAAAATGTCCTTGATATCATTTGAAGATTAGGGCTACAATGGAATAGGGGAAAAAAAATAATTGCAATTTGAAAATATCAGCAAAAAAAGCAATAAAAGAATCTATAAAATTTCTAGATTGAGTAAAACATAGAGAAAATAACTAGACTTGGCACTCGAAAAATCAGTCCAATATAGGAATTGAAGGAAATGAGCTAGCAAAACCTTCAAAAAACGTGAATTAGTACATTAGTTGGTGGCACTTGTCAATCCACACATAACGCTACATGTGTCAATCTAAGTGGGCCTTGTAAGGTGAATTTTTGTATTCTAAAGGGTAATTGTAAAAAACAAGCCTCCTATTTTGTGCCTTATTAATTCTCTATTCTTCACCTCTCCTAGTGAATTTGGGGCTTTTGATTGCAAATATGAATTCAACTTTGAAGGAGTAGAATTGCCTTATTGATTTTCAAAAATATAACTCAATTAAATATTTTTAAGGGTTGGATATACTATTGACTATCCATCTAAAGAATTTGAAGATGAAATTAAAATGGACGTGTTCTTCTAATAGACTTGCGGATAGCTAGATAATGTAAAAAGAAATTCTAGAAATTAAGAAAATTTGTATTGTATTGAAGTCTTTGAATTCATCATCATTCAATATGCATTTATAGAATTAATAAAGAACATTTTAGTGATGGTTTTGGTGCATTACCATATTCATAGAGTTGTCACAAATTGGCAAAATTGATTTTAATTTTTAGTTAGTTTCCTTTGTAAAACAAATTACAATTTCAAAGTGTCTACATTCTTGAGGGTTTTCACCTTTTTAGTTCTTCAATTTAAAGAATTATTATGAGCTTGATCTTTCCAAGGTACAATCTTCTTAAAGATTTAAAAGTTAAAATATTCATTATATATATAGTATTCCAATAAAAGTTTACAATCACAAAATATTGGATGAAAATGAGGGTTAAAAGGCAAAAATGTTACAAGTAGTATGTCTAACTTGCAATCATTCCATAAGTTCAATGAGTTTCTTCAAGATAATTGTAGTTTTAAGAAAGAATCTATCAAAATCATATTTATAATTGAATCAAAAATTATTTATTGATGAATATTGATTGTTGTAATTTTAATAACTTCTAGTACATAGGTCATCTAGCCTTTAGAAATATTATAACAAGGTATTTGATTGTTATCCTTCCAAAAGTACTATTTTTTAACCTTAGTGATAAGGTGATTAGTGAATGTTACTTCAACTAAGATATATCTTTTTTAATGACAAGGTTATCAACTAATGTTACTTCAACTATTAATAAGAGATTGATTGTCCTATTGACCACAACATCAAGATTATATATAGATTCAACTTTCTTTGTTGATTAATTCCTAGAGTACCAAGGCACATTTTGAGCACAAATTGTGAAAAAATGTCACTTTTTCAAGACAATGAGAACAAAATGAAAAAAAAGTTTTTTTTTCTAAATTCAACCATACAAATTTGTACTAGAATACTATGAAAATATGTGGAAAAAATTTCAAAAACTTTGACTACATGGATTGAAAGATTATAATGTTTGAAGTTAGATGAAAAAATTCTCTTTTTTACCTTGCCTGATAGGGCTAGTAAACTAGAACTCTTTCTAAAGTGAGATTTGGACACTGTATATGGTTAATTTTTTGGACATTTTCATCTTGTATAATAGAAATTATATATCTACCAAATTTTAAGATTATAGGAGGAATTTTGTGTATGTTGTTTGAATTGCCTAGGCTACTCCAAAAGTTCAAGGCAACATAAGTTTTGATTTGGCACCTGATTGGAAAAAAGTGATATTCCTACTCAAGGGATACATGTTCACACCTTGTGTCAAAATTTGAAGAATATCCAATTGAAAATGACTTCATACTCACCTACCTAAAATCATCCACGTACATTCGGTCATTTAGGGATTAATTGGGTATTTGAAATGAATCCTCTTTATTTATTCTATATTCAACTTGCTTTGATAATTGAAGACCTATTTAAAATTGTACATTGTTTTTCTTAGAAGTATTGTTGTTGAATACAAATCAATTACTTGGATTTTTCTAATCCAAATACAACTTGGTCATGGAACTTTGGAGATGCCAAAGAAACAAGATCCTTTGCTATTTATAAACACTATTTCTTAAAAAATACCATCAACAAGTTTTTCAAAGGTTGGGGGCCAAGCAAAAGAGAAGTAAAATGAAAATGAAGCATCTAACTAAGCAAGTCTATTATATATATGTACAAATATATAAATACATATGGATGTGGATACCTATATTTGTATAGATATAGACATGCATACATATGGATGTTTAAACAAGTGCAAACTATGCCATATCATTTGGTAACAACTTGAGTCGATACTAGTTGAATTCATGGACTTTGGAAAATAAATAAAAAATTTGGACAAGGGCACTTGGTTTCAAGTTTGTTAATTGATGCTTTGTCACATGACTCATTATGCACTCAAAAAACTAGTTACAAAACCTATACATTAGTTTTTGCCTTGATTTCTACTTTTGCTTCTAAGAAATAAATGTATTTGATAGTTTAATGGAATACACTATACCTTTCTAGATTAATTATACCCATACATGTTCAACATTTCAACCAAATTAGGTATTAGAGGTGAATAGTAAAAAATTTAAGCATTAGAAGATGCTAATACGGCTCATTCATAACTTCACCTTGTTTTCCATCTCAACTCATAAAAATGCATGTGATTATTTTCATGCAAATTTGAATGACCATCTTATGTTGTTTAAGACTAATTGCACACACATAAATTCCAAAATTTCATCAAATGACGTGTGCACAACAAAAGATATAGAGGTTAAAAAATGAAAAGAAGATTAATTGCTAAGAGTTCCATTTACTAAAATAGTCACTTGATATTCAACTTTGGTTAAGCCTTCCATTCTCAAAAAGGACACTCTTGACAACAATTATAAGCCCTTTAAGGTAGGAGTTCCATAACAATTTCAGCTCTAAATGCATCTTCTATCTATGAATGAGTGACATATTCCTTGAAATATTTATTATAGTCACTGATAAGATTGGTAGGCTTAAAAGGGCAGTTTATGGACCTCCTACTTTAACCCCTCTCCAAGGCTTGCCAGGAATTGAAATGAATATTCAAGGTCTTCAAACACCATAGGAACCATTTTGTGACCTTTTTGGATGATTTGTAAAGAGCATGCAATAGAATTTGCATGCTAGTGTTTGTCTTGACGTAAATGAGATGTAAGTGAAAAAATCAGATATCATAATATGCTATTTTAATGTATTTTAGAAAGTTGTTTCCCCTCACTCTAAATCTAAAATTTCTCCTTTGAAATGATATTTTTTTTGAGTTTGAGATCAACCAATGAAATGAAGTTCATCTACTCTAGTTTCTATTCCAATTCCAATTTTGATTTTAAAAAAAATTGAATATTTTATTGCAATTTGAATTTTGGATGTATTTCCAATGTAGATTGAATTCTCATTATGGAATGATATGGAAAATTAATTTACACCATGATGTTCTTCACTACAATATATACTCATGGTGAAATTTTCAGATTTTTTCAGATATTTTTCTATTTGATATGATTTTTCTTCACTTTTTCTTCAAAAATTCTCAAAGAAATCAATTTTCCACTATAAGATCTAAATGTTTTTGTGAAGTAAAGAAGGCATGTAATTTCACCTCCGAAAAAAATATATAAGTTTTTTGTTAATATTTAGTTGCTAATGGGAGCATACAGAGCCAGAGATGGAATTTAACCTCCACCTCTGCGGTCACAGGCCAGGCGCTTCAGAGTTAAGTACTAGTATTCATCCTGTATTTATCATTCATCCAGAAATCAGTCCGTCACAATCATTCCGAGTCTAGAACGTCCTCCCAGACACTCGTCCTTCTCAAGGACGAGCTCTGCCGTTACCATCGTCGTTCCCAATTGCCATCGCTCCCAATTTCGACTTCAATTGTCGCCCGTGGCGCTGTCGTTGCATTCCACTTTTCCTCTTCTTCAAGTAGATACTGATGTTTGCATAGTTTGGTTTGGAATAGCTCCGCCTGTGAAGGGAGTTGGACATTTTGTTTGCATTTTAGTTCGCGGTGTCGGACCGATGGGGGAGGAGTCACCGCAGTATACGCTTCGATGCCAACTCTTTGGGCATGAGGAAGATGTAAGCTCTTCTAGTTTTTATAATTATTATATTGCTTCTTTGCATCGTCTGCCTTGATGCGAGCTCTTATTGCCTCCGGCCCTGAATTGATTCTAATTTTTTGTTCTCGATTTTGCATATCCTAAATTGCTTGTTCTCATTTTGAATCGACGATTTCCAATAATCGTCGCAATTAAATACGGATCGTTGGCATGAAGATTTAGGGTTAGGGTTTATTGTTTGAATTTTGGGGGTTTACTACATCGCAAATCAAAATTAGTACTTTGAAGTTATTTGATTGGCTCTCTTCAGTCTCAAGCACCGAAGATTGATGTCAAGACAGAACTGGTCATGAGATGAGGAGGAAGCGAGTTTTTTTGTCTCGATTGGCGTGGTTTTCGTTGCTGATCTCATTTATGAATATGCAATTTTCAATTATCGTCTCATTCCAGCAGGGATCTTGATATACCGACTTAGGGTTTTCCATTGAATTCTGGAGGTTTAGTTTATTGCAATTTAAAATTCTCTTCGACGTTTGTTCAAATCGGTTCTCTTCAATCTCAAGCTCAGAAGGTCCAAATCAATATAGTAACCGTTATGAGACGAGGAAGTGTTTTAGTTTTAGACCTTAACCGAGGATGCTGCTTGCTGTGATGCTGAAGGAAAAAAGATTCGAGTTCAATGGTTGGACATTGACTTATTGCTTTTTGCACCCTCTTGCTTGATGAGAACTCTTCTAGCGACTGATCCTGTAGTGAGTTCTGCCTTTTCGTCTCGATTGGCGTGGTTTTCATTGCTGCTTTCCATTTTGGAATCCGCAGTTTCCAATCGTCGTCACAATCGGGCAGGGGCCTTGACTTGCAGATTTAGGTTGAGGGTTTAATATTTGTACTCTGGAATTTTGCCATATCTCAAACTAGTACTTCCTTGCTCAATCAAATCGGTTCTTACGCTCGAAACAGTCAAGTCAATACTACTTATGACATGAGGAAGTGTTTAATTTTAGACCTTTACTGAGGTTCTGCCCGCTGCTATTTTGAAGCGAACAAGAGTATTGCTCAAATGTTAGACGTGAAATAGGTCCCGAATGCTTTCAATTACTGAGCTTGAGATATTGTCTTCTTCAATCTCGTTAAGAACTCCAATCTGTGTTTAGAAAGCTGGATTTTAATACAGGCTGATGACCTATTCTTCTGCTATTCGAGACCTTCGAGATAGGTTAGCCTTGTCTTCGAGAACAGGTGCTGGTCGATCTGATAGTCAGACGAATTAACTGAAATTTTATATTGGAAAGTCCCTGCATAAGTTTGGGAATCGCTTTGAAGCTCACGCTATCGATTGCTCTTGACAACAGGTTCGAGGTTTAGGAGTATCTCATGATGGAGTCATTGCAACAGGCTCGAGAGACAAGTCTGTGCGGATTTGGGACTCCAAACAAGGCGAAAGAGAGTATAACTTAGACAAGGCATTAGTTGGACATACGAACTTCGTGGGCACTGTGGCTTGGATTCCACCGACTGAATCTCTACCCGCCGGAGGCCTAGTGTCTGGAGGAATGGATACTCGTGTCTTGGTATGGGATCTCGAGAAAGCTGCCATTGCGAATGATATGAAAGGACATAAACTACAAGTCAGCGACGTAGCTGTTGATTCAAATGGTGATATCTTATCTGCATCCGTTGACAGGTATCGTTATTTTGATGGCATCCCTCTCATGATTTGCATTTTCTACATTTTTTCCACTTTGAAACGCAACCTGCAACGTTGATCAACGGCTCCTCTGTCTTGATTTAGTTGGACTAAGCGGACCCTGCTCTATTCCGGTCACTTTGTAGGATCGTGTGGTGTTTAGTGGTTTAATAGCTCACTGACGAGTGGCTTTACTTGGTTCTTGCCATGGATCGCAGCACAGTGCGGAGGTGGCGGAATGGGCAAGTAGTCGAGGTTTTGCAAGGTCATGATGGGCCTGTTCAAGCGGTGCTTCCATTGCCTAACGGTGAAGTTGTGACAGGCTCGAGTGATACAACTATGAAATTATGGCGAGGTTCAACGTGTGTCAGCACAATCCGTGGTCACACAGGTTGGTCGTCACATGTATAGCGATTATTTAGCTTGAAAAACAACAACCTGGGCCATAGTGTTGCAATGCTGACACAGATGTGTTGATTAGCCTGAACTAATTTTAGAAACAAGAAAATAGAATGCTGTCTTCTGTTAGTCTTTGTGGTCTTTTGGAGGATCACTTTATCAGAAGCACCTCTTACCTCAGAAGCAGTTTCTCGCCTTTTAAGGTTAACATTCTTGGATCGTTCTCGAGAGCATTTCGTTTCACCATCCAAAACAGGGAATCTTTTTTATGTTTTAGAGGCTGCAACTACTACTGCATCTAATAAGATTGAATGGCTTGACCATGGATACGCGAAGTAAGAGTGGGTTTTCCAAGCAGTGGGTCAGACACAAAGAATCATGATGGTGAGCTTTGTAAGTCATTGATTGCCTTGAATTTTACTGTTCTGAGCTTGGGTGGTCATCTGCAGATACTGTTCGTGGCCTTGCAATAATGCCTAGCGTTGGAATAGTTTCTGCGTCACATGATGGGTAAGTCTCTACCTAAGGCATTTTATCAGTTGCTATGCTTTACTGTTGGAGAATTATTATAGTTATATGCTGCTACATACTCGAACTAGCTCAGTTTGTATAGCCATGGAATAGCAATTATCGTGGAATATGACCACAATTGTGGGGTTTCAATTATGGGAAAAATCCACATTGAAGGCACTCACTCGGTCTTCTTGATACACCTTAGAGATGGATTTTCATGACTGTGGGTTCGTGATATTACAGGTCAGTGAGGTTGTGGGCTTTGAGTGGAGAGCAGCTGTTGGAGTTAGTGGGCCACACTGCAATTGTGTACTCTGTTGCTGCACACTCTTCCGGCGACATAGCATCTGGAAGCGAAGATGGCTTCGCCAAAATTTGGAGAGGTTCTTGCATCTTCATTTGATGGTTTGCATTTCACCAAGCAGGAGGAACTAGCTATTATTAAGTAAAACGAACTGTTAAGTTTTCCTTAATGCCATTTCTATGGCCCAATTAGCGTGCTTTTTGGACGAACAGCGCTGGGATGCTGGGGTTTTAAATGAATTCTGGCTTACGTTAGGCAATTTTGTTGTAGGAGGCGTTTGTGTCCAGAGCATAGAGCACCCAGGCTGTGTTTGGGATGTGGCCTTCCTGCCAAATGGAGATTTGGTTACAGCATGCTCAGATGGTGTCGCCCGTGTGTGGACTCGTGAGAAAAAGCTCTATGCTCCAACTGAAGAGACGGAAGCTTTTATTTCTCTCGTATCATCTCGCAAATCTGCAGCGTTGGTTTCCTGTCCCTCCCTTTGGTCTTTGGTGTTTGCGTACTGCTTTATAATGCTCTAGACTTCTCAGTACTAGTGGTGATTGCCTTCAAAACATTTAAAAATTTATGCAACATATATGTCAATTCTGTAGAATTAATCAACAGAAAAAGACAGAAATGGAGTTAATCACTATGCTTGTGGTTCCGATTTTTCAGAAAGACAGTAGGAGGGGTTAAGGTGGAGGACTTGCCGGGCGTTGAAGCTCTGCAGGAACCTGGTAGGGGATCATTAGCTCATATTAGCTTCCATTAGTTTTGATTACATATCTGGAAAATCTCTTCGTCTTTGAAGTTTTTCCTTTAAGTGCAGTACTGGTATTGTCTGTGCGGTCTTATGGCTTGTGTCTAATGCCTCATCAATGTCTTTATTAGGATAAGAGGTTCACGGTTCTTGTAGTTCGAAAGTGATGCACTGTGTCTTTCTCTTGCAAAAACCTCTCTTCTTGACACTGACTTCTGGGCTGAATGTTCAGGGACTAAAAATGGTCAAACGCGGATTGTGAGGGAGGGTACTAGTGGGGTTGCTTACTCCTGGAACCTGAATGAGTACAAGTGGGATAAGGTACTTTGCTGAAATCTGTTTTTTTTCATTTTTTAGCATTACGTGAGATTGAAGGATTTAGGAGCTACCGTAGTGAAGAGTCTGAATCTGTGCCGAAGGATGAAGTATCACTGTTGCTAATGTATCCATTAACCTTGTAGATTGGAGAAGTGGTAGACGGACCAGGAAACAATGCTGAGACCAAGACCCTGCATGGCGTTACTTACGATTATGGTATGTTGTCTGTCCCAGTAGATTACTTGTGCTAATTGACTTTCTATGATGCAGTTTCATGCCTTCAAGTTACATGCAGAGGTATTGATGGAGGTATTGTATACGGTGTTTGCAGTGTTTGACGTGGATATTGGTGACGGTTTACCGACCCGAAAGCTACCTTACAATGTTGGAGGTAAGTTTGGCACAAGTTAATTAGGTTGCAGGAGTTCACTGCATGTTAACCTTTGACTTCCCGTTTTTGTTTCAGATATTTTTGCCTTTCTAGTTAGGTTTGCATTTCTAGAATTGATACGCATTCTGAAGCCGCCTTGTGCTTGTTGATGAATATCTGTTCTAGATAATCCTTACGACATTGCGGATAAGTGGCTGGAGGATGAAGGATTGTCACCTGGCTACAGGCAGCAAGTTGTTGAGTTTATCCTCCAAAATACAGGCGGTGCTGCTGCATCGACTGGCTTTGATCCTAATTATGTCGACCCATACACTGGTGGTAAGTCACGTTCAAAAAGGGAATCTGTTTTCTTACCTATTCCATGGCAAGTGATGCTCAAGCAACCATTTGGCTGCCAAGTTGGATTAACCATTTACAGGCAGTTTTTGTATAACTGACTGAGTATGATTTTTTTATATATACAGCAAATGCCTATGTACCTGGTCAGCAAGCACGTCAAGCTCAAGTTTCAAGTAAGCTGCGTCAGTCATAATTTGCAACCTCTGTGACGATGTGGCCTATTTTGTACAACCAGCTGTTTTGCACAATCTTTTGTATGTTGGCCAGGTTTTGTTTTGGACACCTCCACCAGTGGTGGCGGTGTCTGTTGACTCCGGATTTTGTGTTCATTGCCTAAGACTTGCAAATCACAGGCAGAAAGTGAAGCGTTTAAGTCGGATATAGTTATCATGTGTTATCGTCATCTGCTTGGTTATGAGTTAGTCCCTGATTGCTGCGGAATGAGGGATGTAGCCTTGAAATGATGTTTTACACTTATTGAATGATTTTGTTGCCCACTGGTAGGATCTGCGGCCCCTACGCCTGTTACTAGAACACCTGTCACACCGGTTTACAAGCACGTTCCAATGGTTCGAATCATAACGCCTGCTTCTTTGAATTTCCTTCTAGTCCAGTGCTATTCATGGATTGGATTTCAATGTCTATTCTTGTTACATAATAATATGGAAGTGATACATTGTGGAGTATTTGTAACCCGTTTTCTTGTCAGAAGATGGTAGAGGCAAATGCTACTCCACTGCTCTAAACCTGACGTACAAATACTAACAATTTTAAATGTTGCATCTCCCAGAAAGGAATGTTATTTTTTGACGCTGCTCAATTTGAAGGCATTACTAAGAAGCTGACTGAATTCAGCGCCGCATTGTCTGCAGTGGAGGTACTTTTCTAATGAGTTCTGGTGTGTAGGCCAGTTTGACGTATTGAAGCTTTTCTGCAGTATTTTACTATCATGATTAGACCAAATGTATATCTTCATTTCTCAATTATTGACGTTTGTATGATTGGATGCTGTATTTTGGAGGGAATGTCATTGTATTCTTTCTGTAATACTTGAGAAATATGTGCAGGCGCACAAGGAGTTGGCACTAAGCCAAGCAGATACATTGCGGATTCAGGCTATGGTTGCAACCCTTAAAGAATCGACACGTTATCATGCTTCATCATTTGCCGACGTTGATTTTAAATTGATCTCAAAGATGGTGCTACGATGGCCTGTAGAGAACATCTTTCCTGGTATGCATACCCCACAAGTTCTCACATTATTGTGGTTTTTTTATAGTTGGTCTGAGTGCCCTGGCGTAAAAGACTGTTACTAGCCTTTTATGGAATCAGAATCTAGCATTCCAATTCGTTGGAAACATTTATATGAGAATGGAAGTTGCCAAAATCACCTTTTCAATGCGTAAAGAAGCAGGTTTTGATTGTTCCTTGGAACTTACTTGAGCAGTTTTGGATCTGATGAGAATAATGCTTCTACATCCACAATGTGCTGCTTACTTTGCCAATGAGGCTACCACTGGAAACGGTATATTCTTTACGTTTTTACCATTTACGATAGCATTTAGAATTCTTCCAGACTTATTTCCATCTTTATTTCCTGATGAATGTGAGGCAACGGGTGCTGTATGCGAGGCCAGCAGCATCTCAGGACTTATGCTTTGCGATTCATGAATTTGAGTTCTGTATTTCTAGTTTTATAGTACAAACTCATTCTCACCTCATGAATTGTCAAGCAGATGTATTACTGGAAGCTTTACGAAGGGCCACTAGCGAGCCTGTGGCAATTCCAAATCTACTCACAAGCGCCCGGGTTGCCGTTAATGCATTCAAACACTCAGTTTTGAGGAATTGGGCTGAAAAAAATCGAAGCGAGGTTTGTGATATGTATCCCTTCTGTTCGTTGCCCCTTTCTAGCTATCAAATCAATCTTAGGAGGCTATTAGAGATATCCTTTTAGTGCATCTCTTAGCTTTCATGTTCTGTTTTTCCTCTGACCTCGAGGAAGTATGTGCATGTCATAATCAATGGAGTACATGGCACAGATTTTGGACCTCTTTTCTGGATGTTGCTCATCTATGAACAAGAATGTCCGGCTGTCTTTTGTTACTTTGGTTCTCAAGTAAGTTCTCAAAAAAATCTATTATCATGTTTTTGAGTACTACTGCCGCAACTAACTTGAACTTGATTACATGATATAGTTCGGTTTGTTGTTCCTGCTATGAAAGAACTGAATTTTCTGACTCATGAGGCTTACTGTATGCGTTCTTGTGTAATTTCTGGTTTGAACTGTATTCTGCAGCTACTCGGTGTTGTTGTTGGAGGTCAAGGATGAGGAAGGACAGATTCAGGCTCTATCTGCGGCTGTAGAGGTGGTTATTGCATCCTTAATGGATGTTCTCCTTCATTGTCCTTACTTCTCTATTATCTCTGCTCGAATCTTGTTCTGATTTTGACGTCTACTCTTTGTACCTAAGATTGATTTTGTCAACCTTATACGTTTTCCTTTCGTAATGGATAGGTCTTTTATCCTGGGGGTATCCACCGTAATTTGATGCTTCGCAAGGCGGTACTCTGCTCTATGCTTATTTGTTGTCTTTTTCAATTGTTGTACATGCAGATGGCAGATGCTCAAGAAGCAGATGTTGAAGTGCGATTTCGTGCCCTTGTTGCTCTTGGAACTCTGGTATATCCTCCCATATCCATCTCTACTATTGAAGTGGTGTATCAAGAAATGTAATTACCCAGTTAAATGAGCTCAGATGCTGTAAAGGATACCTTCTTTTAAAGTTCTCACCTTATCTCTGCATTGGGCGTGATTCATGCAAATTAGAAATTTGAGAGATGAATACATCCGTCTTACTTGTTTGTTGATCTCGTTGCCACAGATTCATACCGGTAGTGTCAAAAGTGTAGCGGTGGATCTGGATGTGAGGAGTTTGGCTACAGCTGCATGCAAGTCATCCGTTCCAAAAGTTGCAGAAGTCGGCAAAGACATTGAAAACTTGCTCAAGTAGCATGTACATCAGTTGTTACATTGAGACTCATTTTTCCATTATCGTGCTACCTTTTTCCCTTAAAAGCCTTACACCTTGCGGTTTTGCTGCGCAAAGAAAGGCGTGACCTTTTATACATCTTCTGGAACCTGAAGGACATGCAAGATACAGTCGATTAATTAACTCCCTGTTCATTTATTAGATGCGTATAGTGTTCTGGGTTTATGGAATAGGAGACGTGGCTTCATCCTTTGTAAATTTAAGTTCTTTGGGAGCAGAACTAGGCAGAGCTAATCCAATCATATTTGACATGTGATGGGTTGCTTTCAGACGTATCTTGAGGTCCAGAAGTTTCAGCACAAGTCATCCTAATTGTAATTTCACATATGGATGATCAGGCAAGTGCCAAGAGGTTACACCTGAAGTTGTATTTGGATCTACCACGGTAGATTGCACTTACTCCTGGTGTTGGTTTCCTACAATTTGGTTTGTATGCAGCCCGTTTTTGCTTACAAGAATGCCGACTTGTAAATTGTGTCTCAATGTAAGACGAAAGGATTGTATTTCGTTCAATTGTCTTTACTTTTGGATGGCAGGCTAAAGGAAAGCTGCGAAACAGAAGTGGGCTGAACTGCTATTCCAAAAGACCTGCTATCCAAGATGCTCAACCAACTCTTGCAGGGCAAGCATAATCCATTTCTTTCAGTACAGGAATTGCAAACAACGTAGGTTCATATTTTCATTTTAACGATTAACGCATGTAAGACGCTTTGATTCTCCAGCATTTCTCTTCGGCTCAGATCTTCATAATTTGAGTGCATGGTAGGGTCTAGGGTTTTTCTTAAAAATAACTTTCATTGAAGAGAGAACTGAAGCACAAGCCATATCAGCCGCCGAACTGGCCAAGAGAAAAGCCTCAGAACAAATTCGAAAATCCTGAGTATATGGGGCCACATAAGGGACAACCTAATAGTAGTGTCATATTAACTTCGGCAAGGCAGCTTTACTGCATCCACCCCTGAAAATATTACCCATCCAAAGATGAGTGACTCCTCATTGAAGAGTCTCTTAACTTACATGCTACTTTCCATTTTGCAACAACAAAACTACAGTTTAGACTGAATACAGTACATGTATACTTAGTTAATATTTCTATATATTAGTAATTAATTAATGCCTAGCCTTTGTCAACAGCTGCAGTGCACTACGGGGCGATATTCCACCTCAGCATAAAATGCACAGGCACCCGCAGTTGTGAGACAGAAGCACCTAAAAGCAACAATGGCTAATCTTTTAATGTGTCATTTCAAGGCTCTCACCTGTGGGTGCTTTTAGGTGCTTCTACCTCAGCTTTGTAGAGGTTTTGTTTGTAGAGGGGGTCTCCCAAAGGGACCCAGAAGAATGAATCATAATAACTTAGGGTAGGAGGACTGGTCAGCTCAAGCAAAGCAAATCCTAATCCAGGGCTGGTAATAGTTTGCGATTTTGACCGCATGATCTCGTCCATGAGATTTCCACCCTGTGATTTGGGCCCCCCTTTGTAGAGATTTTTCAATTTAGCCTTGCATAAAATCGCCTAAGTCTTGGAACTATAAAAAGGGAAACCAAAGTGATCAGAGTCCCGGAGTCACTCCAGCAAGGTGCAGCAAATCCAGGGCCCCTAATTTCCCTGGGACTCCTCGTAGCCGTGGAAACGGGTCCAAGCCCCCCGGCGGCAACACAGGAGGGGGAAGTACAGGGACCTGTACCGGCCACGGCAAATTCGGATACGACTCCCACAGCGACGAGGAGTCTTCCAACGCTGTTGCCAAATCGAAGCCAGCACACGTGGCGTCCTCCGGTAGACCCAGACCGGAGAAATTCTGAGCTGGCAAGCTCCGTCGGGAGTACACCTTCATAAGCTTGGACATGAAATCAGGACGACTCTCTTCCACCAGCTCATGGCACCGCTTGTGGTGGTTGTTGCCCGCTGTTGCCCGTTGTTGGGGGGGAGCCTCGGGACTAATCCACCGGCTTCGGCTGGAATCTTCGTCGGAAGTCGAATTCATAATGGTTACTGATGTGGAATTGCAAGGATCCGTAGTAATGGGTACTGAGGGATCCGTAATAATGTTTACTGATGTGGAAATGGTGGTGGTGGACGTGCTGGAAGGGGCGGAGGTGGCGTTCGGAATCATGGTTCCTGATGATGTGGAATTGTTGTTGCCGGCGTCTTGACATGCGGGGTGAGCTTTCTTGTGAGCCACCATGTTGCACTTGAACGCAAACTTGAGGCCGCACTTGCATTCCACTTGCTCCCCGCATAGCTTCTCGTGGTCTCGCAGGTCCACCTGCATTCGTACATCTGTCTACAGTTAGTGTGTGTGTGGCCCTTTCGGGTTTGGTTTGCAATGTTTGGTTTCTCAGACACGAGCAAATCTACTGGTTGTGTCATGTTTTTTTATGGTGATAACTTATGCGTTAATGTTGCGTGGTTTAACATAGCAGAGTTAAGTGTCTGGAGCTGGGACTGAGTTCGATCTGAGGTTCTAGGCGGGTGATTGAAACTGTGGCGGATTTCAGTGAAATTCCCACAGTTCAATCACCCGACTAACCCTCAGATCCATACCAGTCCCAGCTCTCGACACTTGAAAACGGCACAGCCCTGTCACTCTCAACCACGCTATTCAAACAAACAAACCTGAACCAGAATGAACCCAAAAGCTCCAAATCTTGACCGCCTCCAACCAACGAATCCTCGATAAGTTCAAACCGACTATTACCATCTAGACACAGATTCCGGAAGCACAGAGAGGGAGCATACACAGCTTCCAAATCGGCCGGGGCTTGTATTCTTTCTCAGCAATGAAATATTTTCATATGTGTCAATTAAAAAAAGAAAAATTTGCAGAAAGAGCAGAGTCCGAACCTCGATGTAGAACCGCTTGTCGCATTTCCGGCATTGAAACGGTCTCTCCCCTTCGGAATGCTTGCGTCCATAGTGTCGCCGCAGCTCATATAACCCCACGAAAGTCTTCCGGCACTTGGGGCACCTCGACGGGATCTTCTTGCTACGCCCGGTCATCCAACTGTTGCCGTTGCTGGGAAGTGTCAAGGTGGGAAGATCCTCCGCATTCATGGCGCTGCCGTCGCTGAAGTGCGTCTTATGGTGCATCTTCATGGTCTGTGGATTCTTGAACGTCTTGTCGCAACCGGCGAGTCCGCAATGGAACGGACGCTTGTTCTCGATCACGTCTAAGGGGACTTCTGCAGCTTCGATGCTTTCGTAGTAGGCGTCGTCGTGCATCTCGATTCTCTGCAGCAGGGATACAAATTCAGAGGGATACATCAGTTTGGTTGTTCAATTGGACGGCAGTACAACGGGAATTCAGTATTCAGACTAACTGGAATTTCTGGGACGTTGAAAGGAGCAAAAGACTATGTGTGGTCTATCAGTCACACTCTTCCTTCTTCAGACACGTCTCATGTGATTATGTTCGTTGCAATGGCGTACGTGCTTCAGAGTGCCGGAGCTCGGAAAACTAGGGCTGTTAGAGATCAAAGGTTTCAGACTCCACCAATTTCAGTCCCGAATTCGCCACTTTCAGGACATATGTCAGGTTTCATTTAACTCACAAGGTAGCTAGAAGAGTTTAGCATCACGGGAATGAAACGGAGTTTACCAAGCACTTCGGCAGGTGGTAACGGTTCAAGCCGGATTGTAACCTCTGTTTCATTTCCTCCACGGTAAAGTGGGCACTAGCATGTCACAATTAAACCACGGTATTTCAATGACGACTACAACGAATACTCTCCGCTAGTGTAATGGAAGCAGAAGAGGAAGTGCATGATACCTTCATGTTTAGAGGCGGCGGAATATGCACTCCATCACTCGGCTCCTCCTCCAGAGATTCGTCATCGTTGGACCCCGGAACACTATCTCCAGAAATCTTTTGCAAGCGTTCCTCATTGAAGTGATCATCATCGTCACTGAATTGGTAAGAACCTCCAGTGAACGCTTCCATCTCTCTCGGCACGAACTGATTCTCCTCCGCCATGTACAATTCCTCCTCCATCATGTCCTTGGGCGTGTCCACGCACTGGGAATGCACGAGCAAGGGTGTGTTGGGATGGCACCCGAAGTTTTCCAAAAACTCGGGAGCCAAGTTGAGGTCGTCTTCGCAGGGGAGAACCGGCGAATTGAGCAGGCTGGTGAAAGTCGTCTCCGCGGAGGAAGGGAAGGAGGACACTTCCAATTCGCTGCAGGAGTACGGGGGGTCGGGCCAACTGCCGAAAGAGGTGGTGTTGGAGTCATCTTCACCGAATGTGGTGTATAGGCCGATGCTAATGCTGTCGTCTTGGAAGATATTGGCCTGGGAAGAGTCGGTGGGGAAGAAGGAAGCACTGAAAGGGCTTGGTGGAATCGAAACCGCCATAACTGAAAAGTAACGGGACTGAGAAACGGGATGAAAATGGGACTGGAAATGGGTCTGAAAACGGGACTGCAAAAATACGACCAATAAAAACGCTTGGATCCCCTCGAAACGAGAATTGCAAGAGCGTTAGTGTCGTTCTTTTGCAGCCATTCGTGGTGACAGTGCTGGTTGTGTTCACAGCGCGAGCTAGAATGGTTTCAAGTATACGAGTAAAGAATCCTCTAGTGCTAACTAGCTAGAATCCTGTAGTGTTGATCGATTTGCAAACCTAGCGTGGATTTGCGTATGGTGTGTCGACGTTGAAGGTGACTATAACCCGTCAACCTGAGCCTCCCTTTCATCCCCTAAATCTCACCACAAAGTAGCCAATGCTGGCGTGCTAGCTAGCTACCATTCACAACCTCAGCATGTATTCACATGCACAAAACTTCCATCCGTACAATCAATCCCTGCTCTAGCTAGTTGTGTAAGCAAATATATATATATTCTCTTTGAATCTTCTCTCTTGGTACGTCTGTTTACCAACTACGTCTCTAGCTTGGGAGTCTCTCTGTCTTTCTGTCTCTCTGTCTCTCTCTCTCTTTGTAGAGAAATCAGAGCACTCACGATCAGCTCATGAGATGGATAGCTAGCTACTCGATCTCTTTGGGTCTGTCTCTCCTCCACTCGAGCAACGAGAGCTGCTCAAGGCCAGACCTTGCTCCAGTGTGAGTCTTTGGAGCACGTAAGTGACAAGCAAGCAAAGCACGAATCCCAATGCAAGGCGGTCGGTGAGAGAAGCGCGCGAATCAATCTCGACAGATACATACAAACACACACACAGACACACAAAGACACAGAGGTATGTGTGCGCACTACCTTAACTTCCTGTCACCACGAACACGCTCATCGGCTCATGTCTACATTGAACCTTCACGAGTTTGTGACACTGGCTAGATCGAAGCTTAATAGCTGCCATATGGGATCGATCCGTTCCCTTTGCTGGGACCCGACCTACATGATCTTTGTGTATAGTTTGGACAACATATAGGAGGAGCCCCCGAGACCGGGGAGAAAGAAGATCGTGGGCCTGGCCCACTGGATCGAGGAGAGCTGAGTCCCCGGGAAGTGTACAGTCGTCGATGCGGGCACTCCTAGCTGGATTGTTTGTTTCTGGGAGTTTGCTTTATTTTGCTTTTGCTTTTATTGTTGTTGACAGAAATTGATACCAGTCCAGTACTGCAATTGCAATTGTAGCAGGAAAAGAAGAGGAGGAATTAAAGTTCATTTAAATACACGTTGGTTTGTGAGTTTGTTCTGAAAGACTCTCATCAGTGTCAGGCTCTGGTTGGTTGCTGGGGGTGAGTTGACGTCTCTGGGGGAAGTCTGTCTTAGGCGGAATCTGCTGCGGCTATTCTGGAAATGTTGCGGGCGCGGCTCAGTCAGTGTAAATTTTTTGACCTCCAGTCGTGTGGCTCATGTGGCTCATGTGGCTGTGGTTTGGAAGATAATGTCTCTTTAGAAGCATTTTACACTTTGTCTTAACCCCTCACCGCCCAAGGGAATGAAAAGTGTCCTCAGGTACAATTCAAAGTGCTGTAACTTTTGCATCCAATGTACGAATTCAATCAAACTTGTTGGAAAATCTCTGCTCTCTCTTTTAGTTTGTGTGGTAAAATTTTCAGATCAATCCAAGATGTACCGAATTTTTGGAAGCCAATCAAAGTTCACAGGTTCAATTTGAGTTCAGCAAAATGCATTTGATGACTGCAACTTCAGGGGCTTGTATCTCCTTCATCCAAAGTTCGTTTTCAATAAAATTTGTTGCGTTATGTTCCCCTTGAAGTCTAGTTATTGTGGTAGAATTTTCATGACAATTCAAGTTGTTTTGAATGTCTGGGAGCAATTCGAAGTTCAAAATCCTGACATTTTTGGATCACAGTCAACTTCGGCGGCTTGTTTCTTCTTCATACAATGTTCATTTCCAATAATTTCTTTTGGAAAAGGTGCGAATACTAGTCTAGTTTGTGTGTATAAAATTTCATATCAATCCAAGAAGTTATGAGTGACTGAGAAGCATTTTAGTAGAATGAGGTTCAGTTTTTGATGTATTTTTTGCAACTTTTCTTGCTATTTTTTGACATTTTAAAGTCATTTTGCAAGCACAATGAGTCAATTGAATGATGATTTTTTTCACCAATGTGTTTTTATGCTGATTTTGAATCACTTTATAGTTTTAAGTTTCTTCATTTGAGTAGAGTTAGAAATCAAATTTCGCCTCCAAATGTATTTTTAGGAAAAATTCAGCATCCTTTTTTAACACTAAAACATTACAATCTTGCAATTTATGCGGTCAAATGACATCAAATTTGGTACATGTAATCTATAACAAGTGCACTACAATATTGTATGGTTGAGATCTCTATAACTCAGTGAAAGTTATATCTATAACACTTCAAAAAAAATGTTGTTTTTTGACCTGTTCACGCCTTGGGCGGTGAGGGGTTAAGTCTCACTCAATTTTCAAAATCTGATTGGTGGAGAGCTGAAATTTGGGACATGGGGCTTAACCCCAAAATGAATTTGACTATGCTTTCACCAAAGATGCTCCCAAAGTGTCAATTTTAGTATAAGTACCAAATTTTAGAAAAAAAACATTTTGCAAACACATTTAACCACAGGATCTTGTAGTACACTAGTTTGAGAAGATGTGGAAAAAATTTCAGAAGTTTCCACTGTGTAGATTGCAAGATCTTAGCATTTGAATGAACTAAAAGTCTTTTTTTGGCCCTTCAAAAAAATGGGTAGCTGCACTTCACAAGGTTGCTTCTTTGGATTCATTTTTCAAGGCAAGTTCGCTACATGCTTGAAAAAATTCAAATCATTTGGAATTGTACAATATATAGGAAAAAAATAGTAAGTAGATAGAAGTAAAGAATGATTCAAAATGCTAAAATTTTAAGAACTTAATTATGGAATTGAAAAATGTCAATTCCAATGGTTGTAATGTTGCAATTAATAATCTACATATTGGGGTTTTATTTTATTTTTCAAAAATATTGAAAATTGAGTGAAATAAAGGACTTTAAAGTTTATTTTAGACACTACAAGAAAACAAGGGTATGAATGACTGCAAACAAGTGATTGCATGTCCGATTTCACTGGAAAATGACTGCAAATTCCATAATTGTACTAGAATCTCACTATCCACAATGTTCGAGTCATTTTAAAGTCATTGATCACGACTAACAGATGAAGTCGTGACAAAGTGCGATATGAATTGTGGACATTTGTTTGTAATGGCATGAATAAGACTACAAGAAAAGTGGGATATCCTACATGGACGCTGAAGTCATTAACAACAATTGAGTTGTCATTGATTGCAACTACCAACAACTCTTTCGCAACTTCAATATGACTTCAAGTCCAAAGGAGGCCTCCTTGTGTTTTTTTGTAGAAAGTGCATGTAGGGCCTAGGGCTACTCGCGACAACATTTACAAAGGTGAGTCAAGATGCGACTACGGCGTGACTATTGCATACTCCAACACAACCGCATCGTCTATTTTTTGGCAAGCTGTGACTTTCTCTGCAATTTAAGGACAAGTAGAGCAGTTTGTTGATGTGGACTTCAATGACTCTTCAATGACTACAATGCGACTACCAGCGTAGCAAAAAGGCATGCCAAGCCATTAGGTTGTGCAAGCGCATGTCACTTGACATCACTGTGGTCTCACTCTACTGTCCCTTCAACACACTATGTGGATCTAAAAGAATTTGATTTTTTAGCTGAATTCTTTTTGCACTAGCAAGAGCAAATACTCCTTATGGGTCAAGAGAAAGATTAGAATGCACACAATATATGACTACACAACATATATCTACTTCCTTTCCTGTTAGTACTCTACAAATAGAAGATTTTGTGGTATCATAACACAATTAATTTGTACATACGCCGAAAGCGAACAACAACTATATGTTGAAATGGCTACTTCATGTCCTCTAAGGTTAGATGGTGCGACTATTCCGCCTATGTGGTATCACTGTTGAATGATTGACTACAACTTGGAGGGAGAATCTTCAAGGCAACTACTACTATGCGACTATAATACCAAAAAAAATGACTACCTTCCAATATGCTTTCTAACTATGTTGTTCACATAGAACCTCCTTGGGATCAAACCAGCTCGTTAGTGAACCGAATCAAAAGATGTCAAACAACTAAAATAGCACATACATGTGCTATTGTAGTCGACTGTCATCTTTTTCTTTGAAATCATGCATTGTCAATGGCTAACCTTTCCATTTCTTGGTGTATATTGTCTTTGTCCTTAGGATCCATTTCTATAATTTGTTTAAACTCCTATTGATATGCCAATGATGACTACTAGAAACTTGTGCCATTATCATTATACTACTTTTGAATACTCCATATTATTCTCATTTGGATTACTAGGGTCTCAACAAACATACACTAAAGTATTTAGATGGAGTCAGCAATAGTTGTTGAATCCCATTTCTCCTTTACACAAAGTCCCATTGCAACTCCGGTACCACTGTAGAATGACTTTTTGTGACTACCAAATGGCTACTCATAAGTCTTGGACTACTATGCACCTACTCTACTACTACTTCAGTGCCTTGTACAATTTGATTTATTATGCAATTTGCAAACATCATGTATAGTCATTATCACACTTTCTTTGCATGAAGTGAGGAGACCTAGGACAACTACATACTTCCTTATTTCAGAGAAGTTGAATAAGTGACCCTTGTACTCATCATGTTCCAATCCATTCTAATCCCTTTAGCAAATTTGTCTATAACTTTTGATTTGAGGCACAAAATCCAAAACAGATTTTTGGAGATGAAAGTGAGATTGATTTACCAACTTTTATCAGTACAAGTTTTTTTGAAAATAATTAATCTACTATGCCTCAATGGGTTCTGAAATTTTACTTATAACACAATTCCTGCATTTTACATATCCCACATGGTTTGTCTTTCCTACTACTACCCCTTTTCTATAAAATGCTTGTCATTCCATTCCATCTAATCAAGTGGCTTGTGAAGCCATCCTACATCCATGCATGGTGTTTGGGATATTGTGCATGACCTGGTGCATTGTGTTTGTTGTATTGTTGTGGAACTTTGAATATTCTTGTATGTGACTACTAAATGACTACTCTCTGTGCAATTGTCAATAAACTCTTTTTAGTACACATAGCCAGAAATTGAAAATGATGGGAAAATGACTTTTAGCGTGCCTAGAGAGAAACTTGAACTCTAAATCTATACCACATGAAATGACTTGCCACATAGTAGTTGACGTAGATGATGTAAAGATTCCATCACACTTTTGGAATGACTACATAATGACTTTACAATGACTTACACATGACTTTAACATGGATGTCTACGTCAACAGTGCTCAAACTGCATCACCACTACAAAATGATTGCATCACAAGTACAAAATGACTGCATAATTGGTTGACATGGACATTCATGTCAGCAAAAATCCTTTAAAAATAGACAACTATCCAACCTTTTTTGAAAATTTGCTTGTCCCCCTCATTAGCCATGTAGACCCTCTCATCTATTCTTCATCCAAGGCTGAAATGGCTGGTGATAATAGAATTGTAGTCATTTAAAGAATGACTTGTCCACAATGACTATAGGGCCCCAAGTCGTTGTATAGTCATTTTTGTCTAGAATGACTATTTTGCAATCATTCTTTGTAGTCATTTATACCCCCAATTTCTTGTAGTGAGAGTAGAGAATCCATAACTACCTACAAACTAAAAGTCCTCGTAACTTTGGAATCATAAATCAAAATGGAATGATTCAAAGCTTTCCACATATATATAAATCTAGAAAACAAATTTCAAATTTTGATTTCCTTACAAAAAGATTTTTAAAGATTTTTTTGGAGGGGGAACTCAAACCACCCACCTAGCAATGAAAATGACATATGATAGAATAACTTTTGAACCACGTTATCATAAGTTATGAAAATTGTTGAGACTTAAAGATACTCCTTGGGCACAAGTTGTGTGAAATTTTTTAAGAAAAAAAATAAAAACTCTGTTCATAGTGAGTTGTCCAAAAGTACTATGTTGCCAAAAAATGCAATTTAGGCATTTAGGGGTTAACATAATGTCCTAAGTTCCACATCACTTTGAGACACCTATATGGCAACACTTGGGAGGAGTTTTGGCACCAAAGAATTGAGACTTAAAAGAAGAATTGGGTCTAGGAAAAGTGGTAATCCAACTTAGCCTTCAAGCCCCAACTATTGTTTTGAATATAAAATTAGGAAAAAAAAACACCATATGAACTACTCTCATTAGCCAAAATTCTTTCCAAATTTGCCTAAAGTAGATTGATGTTAAGAATGCCCCCAAAATGAGGTTTTGACATTTTGAACCATGTGGGGGGCACTTGATTTTTGTAAAATATTATTTAAAAGACAAGTTCGGACTTTGGTTTTCACACTAAGAATTCACAAGTCCTACATTTGCTATTTTTTATTCACATTCTCCAACCCAAAGAAGTTGGAATTTGCCCTTAAATAGGAACTTAGAAAGTTGGGAATTTGGACAAACTACTAACAAAGTATGAAACATCCCTTTACCCTTATACTATTTTTAACTATTTTTCTTCTTTTGTATTTTATAGATCAAAATAATAAGAAAGACTTGACAAATTTGTAATCCTCCCTTGGATGGATTTGAAAAAATACAATAAAAAAGCCCTCAATTTCATATACACTTGTCACAATGGCCTAAGGGAGGTTCTATTTTGTAATAGATCACCAAAAAAATTACAATAGGCTCAATGAATCTGAAACTTGGGATCACTTTTGCAACCTTATTGGCCTTGACTTGCTGGGGTTACTTCTTACACTATTTTTTGTTGAGACTATGTAGGCTACAATAATCATAAAAGGTTGTTAGTATCCAACAAAACTTGCTCTAATTTTTTGGGGAATGATCCTAATACCTTTGTTTGAAAATAGTGTATTCATTCTCAATGCAATCACTAAGTGCTAAGAATGGATACACTATTTCCAAATAAAGGTAGTACCTAAGGTTTAGATTTGGCATAAATTAAGTAGTTTTTGTCAAATAGTTAGACTTTTCATTAGGTAACTTGTCCTTGTACTAAATTCAAGTGTTTCAAGTGACTAATTGACCAAGGCATGAATGCACCTAAGGTAGTATTAATCCCTATAGGATTAAGCTCAAATAAGCTCTATTGATTTCACAATTTGGAATTTTTGCATGAAATGTTCAGAATCTATGTTTGAAGCTTTGTTTAAGGTCATTCTAATAAACATTGCAAAAGTTAGAAGGGCTTTATTGATAAATATTCAATGCTTCATTTTCTTGGACTCATAGGAGTCCAACTTCCCAATTCCTTTCCGGAAAGTTCTAGAAGTTCCAAGTATGTCTAAATTGGTCTAAAGAGCCACTGAATAAATAGGTCGTGATTTAATGTTTAACCCTTGAATGCCGGGGTGGTGACCGTGGAAATTGGGCATTTTGGAACCGTGTAACATCTTCTACTTTAAAAAAATCAAAAATACTCATTGGGAGTCAAAGTAGTGTAGAAGATCTCCCCCTTTCCACCCCTAATTCTGAAGATGAATAGTTCCAATTCTGTTCTACATAGGAGAATTCCTTGACATTCATGGGACAAAAAACATTCACCATGTCGTTTAGGGGTTAACCCTTGAACAACGCAACGGACGATTATTGTCCGATGAATGACAAGGAATTCTCCTGTGTAGGACAGAATTGCAACTATTCATCCTTGGAATTAAGGGTGGAAAAGAAAGATCTTTTACAGTAGTTTGACTCCCACTGAGTATTTCTAGTTTTTCTAAAATGGATGATGTTACACGGTTCCAAAATGGCTGATTTCCACGGTCACCAGCCTAGCATTCAAGGGTTAAACAATAAGACACGTAGGAATTCCTCCGGTTAGTTTCTTGCCTTCTTCATGATAATCTAAACAAGTGTAACTGATACTACCCTGAAACAACTGAAACGAAGCATTGTACTGCAGTTGAACTGCCCCCAAATGACTTCAACCTCCACCCCACGGCACATTCTCCTTTCCCTCTGTAGCACACTGAAAAAAGGGCTGGCCAACGTCTGTATTTAGTTGCTACACAGTGCAGCTTCTCTTGCAGTCTATTTTGAGTACCTAAACGGCACCGTTTTTAGCGTTTCCCTTCTTCTTTTTTTCCCGTTTTTTTTGTGCACAGTTCAGTGGCGGCAATGCACTCAAGAAGGTGCCCTGCGCTAGTTGATTAAGCTTCCACTCGCCACGGGACTTCAGTTGACGCAACTTCACCAGCCAGTGAGGAAGAAGATGCTGCCGGTTACAGTCCAGACAGTCCAGGTAACATACATACAGATCCGATCCTGAAGGACAGTAACTTAGTGTAGCTTAGATAAGAGGCGATGGTTTCGTAAAAATAGAAGGGAGCAGGAAACGCGGTTGAGTGATCTTTTCATTTACCATCTTTGCACTGCAGATCAGAACTTCACAAGGGCGCAATCGGAAGTTATCCTTCAGTATTTGCAACAAGAAGCCAAGAAGCCAAGAAGAAGAAAGAAAGAAAAACTCACTCTGAACACTGTTAGGTGTTACTGTTAGGTGCCGGAGCTTCTTCCTCCGAGTATCTAATAAAGAAGTGAACTTCGATCCATGTTGTTTTGGAACTTTGGAAACGAATTTCGGAGTTTTGTAGAGTTAGAATTGCCTTTGTTGGGTTTCGTAATGCATTTTTTTGCATCTGACTAAGGAGAAACTACATTTACATTTTAGATTTTTAGGAGTAGTTTTTTCTTGTTCTCGACTATTGATGAGTGCAAACAAAAGGTTGAAGTCCAACTTTGAAAATAGTTTTCAGGAAATCGAAAATTGGCCTTCTTTTTTCATGAGCCTCCTTCAAAACATTTGCTA
Organism: Straminergon stramineum; assembly: GCA_963920665.1. NCBI lineage: Eukaryota > Viridiplantae > Streptophyta > Bryopsida > Hypnales > Calliergonaceae > Straminergon > Straminergon stramineum. The sequence continues at coordinate 21,722,915 of OY987263.1, read as the reverse complement.
GCCAATAGTTTTGATTCACCTCTTGCAACTATTATACACTCACATGTATTTCACACCTATTCATGACATTTATTTCTTCAAGTGTTCTAATGTGCCTATGTGGCACTTTTACTTCTAGTAGCACCAAGAGTCACAATGTCCTAACTAACACTACACACGCCATGCATTGCCCAATGTTAGGTTTCAACATTAGTCAAAAGTTCCCTTTTTGTATGACTTCCATCACCCAACTCCCCTATACATTCGGTATGTCATTTGATGACATATTGAGGAACTTCCATTGATGTCCAAGGGCTCAATGGTGGCACTACCCACCACCAGTGCAAACTAGCCTTGAACAGTACCCAACTCCCCACTAGACTCAAGCAACCTCACTTTAGGATTCATTAGTAGGAACCCAACATATAGCTTAGTGTGGAGCTAGGCACCTTCAAATTGGTATCCAAGAATGCCTAAAAGCTCTCCATGGTATCATGAAAGTAAGGCTCCACCACCAAAACACCATCATTGTTGGTGGCCACTTTAGTTTACTATAGCATTATTTGAGAGGGAGGAAGGAGACTACCCCTCTTTATAGTATTCTTTACAAGATTTGTAAAGCTCCCCCCTATGAGTCATCAAGACATCCAAGACACACTTACCCTTTGAAAAGATACCCAATTCAACTATTTAACTTCAAAACCGAGCTCTAAAAGACTCTTGATCAAGATTCCCATAGGAATAAATTTTAGCTATGGACACTAAATCCAAAAAGTAAATTCATTTTCATGATCTACTCTCTCTCTCTAGATCATCTTAGAGTGCTCATTTTCTCAAATGCAACAAGTATTGAGCAAGTAATGGCCCTCCAAAGGTCTTGGTCTCCCATTAGGTGTAATCCTCTAAGACTTTACTCCCTTTCACTTGCCTGTAAATTCTATCTCTTAACTAAGTTCTTCGTGAGCCTTCACATTCTAGAATTTTTGTCTCCTTATCTTTCTAGTGATTTGCGACATGCCCTATTTTGATAAGGTATTTTTCTTAGAACCCCCACTCCCACATTCCACACCGTGGATTCGCAACTAGGAAATTGCCAACTTTAAAGAGCCATACCTTTTGATTCAAAACTTAGATCTTTGCATTCTTCAGACTCACAAACATGCACTCTCACCAATTTTCAAAGCATGTATGGCACACCATCCTTTTCATCCTAAATAAAATTCTACAATGCCCTATTCGCTTGGAACTCCTTATTTCTTTTCATATTTTCTCTTGTAAGGCTTGGAAGGTCACCTCCAAGGCCCCCCTTGATCACTAAAGTATCACGGGTATGCTTTGTAATACTCCCTCCGTCCCAAAATGATCTTTCCATTAGATAGAATGTTCCGGATTAAGGTTAAAAAAATATTTTTTCAAAAAAAATTGAATTTTGTGTAGACTTCAATGTACTCCTATTGTCATTCAAATTTGAGTTTCAAATTAGTTTTGAAACTATGATTTTGAAGCACTTGAAAATTGGACTTTCAAGGCAATTTTAAGGAGCACCGCTAGCCAATCATTATGTTAATTCCTGCGCTATCTGTGTAGTTTTTCTATCTTCCCGATGTAGCCTTCTGCCATTCCCGTGCTAGTGTTGTCCACGTCGGAGCTCCATCATGGCCCATGGTATTACTCCCGTCTAGCATTTGTAGGGCCCTAGAGCACTTTCGGAGTCGTTTGCAGAGCTATTGGGGGAGATGTTGATGGAGATTCTCTGCATGCCTCAGATTAGCCTTGAGAGAAGCATGGCTGATTTTTTTTTGACACAAATGAAATGGAATTTGGTTGCAAGAGTAAAAATTACAGATCAGAGTCACTAGACAGCCTCAAGTGGCCTGGCTAGGGAAACATTGACAAAAAGCATGGCTAATTTTGAACACATCGTCACAGCACTCAATGCAATAAGTTACAAGGCATTTATCCAATTTCCGCCTCTAGCTCGACACTTAGTAAGTTCATATCTGGATGATTGCAAGAAACACTTGTCCTATTTTTTGTCCCCTTACCCTTGGACATGTGGTTTTTTGGTCATAACTTTTGCATCGTAAGTTTGTTTGTTTTGAAATTTGGAATGAAGGTACACATACAAATTTCACACATTCTATATTTTGGGGTTTTAAAAAAAATTAATTTACTATTTTTAAAGTGCCCCCGATTGGGTGTCTACCTTGGCCATTTTGGGGGGTTTTGAGTCAAAGTTGTACCCAAAAATGAGAATTGGAAGCCACAAATCGGAGAATCTGGAGTTGTACTTGTGTTCCAATGAGAGACGAAGATTTTTTTGCTAAAAAACTTTGCATGAGGTGTCTACATGAAGCCAAAGTGACCGTTCTTCGCACACATTTTTTGGGTAGAAAAAAAAAATTTTGAAGAAATTTTTGGTGCAATGTGAGAGCAAGCTTGTCTACCAAAATGGCTCTTTTTCTAGGAATTTTTTGAATTTTTTTTGAATAACTAAAATTGAAAAGGTCCATAGACCCCTTTTCTACTACCAGTGTCTTCTTCAGTACTACATAGTACTGAATCAACGGTTAAGATCTGCAGGCGGCCGAAATCAACGGTTGAGATTCGTAGGTGCAGTTTGATGCGCGAAATTGATAGTAGTCCATAGTACTACCAGTCCTGCGGCCAGAAATCGGGTTTTTGAGCCAAAAACGTGAAGTGTTTCTTGCAATCACCCAATGTTGTATGGTAAGCCTCTTGCGGAGGCAGTTTTGCCCTTGTGTTTTACCCCTAGGAAAAATGCAGGAACCTTTTCTTTGTTGTGCAAATTTTTTTTCAAGTTTGAAGTTCATATTTGCAATGATAGGCCCCCGAATGAGCTAAGAGAGTTGTTAACAATAAAATTATTACGGCACAAAATAGGGGCCTTTTTTTTTTTTCTTTCACCCTTGGCTGGACCACCGACCTCCACAAGAGGCTCGTTGTACAACTCTTACAGCCGGTTGCCATTGGGGGGACTGCAGGGGTCCAGGCCTGGACCTCCAGCCTCCAGCTCTGCAGAAGTTGGAAGCAGATCTGGACCTTCCGGACCCTCGGCTGGAGCTTGCTTTCTGGCATGTTTGACTCTTCAAGATTTCAGAGATTTTCTTCCTGGCTGCCCGTGGTCAACCTGGAGGCCCATCCAGTTCCGGTTTCCAATGGCAACTGGCTCGTCCCTTTCAAGTTCAACTCGCAGTCTGAAGTCTTTCCGTCCGTTGGGGAGTTGGGATCTGTACGTACGTGATCCTGCTGCCGATCTGTGTGGACGGAAGGAACCATGGACTCACGGAGGGGGAGCGTTGAACGAGGAACCTTCGGCGCCGCTCCAGGGCGGAATTCCTCCTCCGAGCTCGATCAGTCTCCCTACTGTAAACAGTAGTCTAGTAGGTCCCATGACGACGTTTGCTTTGACTTTTCCTGGTCTGACGATATCGATGGTGTGTGCAGGATTGCAACGTCTTGTTTTTATTATATATATACTCGGGACGGAGGTTCGATCTGGGATGCTGATCGATCATCTGCAGTGCTGGGAAAACGGACGGATAGATCGACGGAAGGCGGGATTTTCCCTGTTTCCTGCGTCCGGGCGGGCGGGGCTCAAAGTGTTGAATTGCAGCAGCAGGCGTGGGGACCGGGGAACCTGGTTGTCTGGGTTGAATGGTTTTCAATTCGGGTATAGTGGCCTGGATTACTGCGGTTTGGGGCCACCGCTAAGTTATTAAGTGATCGGGGGAGTACGTGGGGAGACTGTGCATTTAGAGGCGGGGACTGGGAAGCAAGGAGACTGGGAAGCAAGGAGACGGAGACGGAGACTCCGGAACGAGCGAGGGGATGTTGGTGGAAATACTGTAGTTGTAGTTAGGGTTGAATGTTTCCTCGAAACCAATGAGACGAATTGCAGTGCATTGCAAGGAAAATTACACGCCGATTGACTCCAGCCGAAGTACTAAGTTACACGGCCTCTCATAGCATTGTTTGCTACCTAGGCAGGGGTCTGTTTTGCATACTTGGAAACGGGACCCTCCGGTGATCACAGTTGTCTTATAGATGGCTCCTCAACCAACTCCAATCTTGGAATTAACTCATAAGGGCCTCTTGCCATGTGAGTCAAGCCGATAGGAAAAGCACTAAAAGACAAGAAGTGAACATTGATTGTCTTGCCGGCCTCGGTGAGGGGAGAAGTCGGATTTCAAGGTTCACCAATGATCGGTGAACAAGCCCATTGGTGGAGTTTGGTCAACTTGATGGTAATCATTACATGTAGAATTTTCACTTGATCTCTCCCCACCCACCCGGTCCACATAGCACTACAATTTTTTTTTTGACATTGTAGCTTCGCTAGGGAACTTTGCCGGCGTGATTCACATGACAAGAGGCCCTAAGTAAGTTCCTCCCAAACATCTAGCAAAGCATAATATCTTCCGAGAATGGGGAAGACCATTGCTTGGTTATACATTGTTATAGTGGTGCAAGAAACAAAGAAACAAAACAAAGACATACCAAATATACACAAGCTGACAAGCCCCAATGGAAATATGACTTGTTGCACAAGAAACAAAGAAACCAAATGAAACCAAAATACATCAGAGTCACTAGAAGAAAATAGCCTCCATTTCAATGAAACCAACCCAACACAAAATGGAGTTTTCTACCCCAAAACACAAAAAGTATGTTGGCTACAATGCAATTTCTGCGTTTAGGGGCAGAAAATTGCATTTTGTGTTGGGTTAATTTCGTTGAAATGGAGGTTGTTTTCTTCTAGTGAGTCCCACTCAATTGGGTTGGGTGGCATTGCGACTTTCCATGGAAGTGACATGCAAACAACCCCAATGGCGCTCAATGAATTGCTAGAAATCATTTCATGTGAGCGATGGTCCTACAAGTAATAATCACCAAGAACTAATATTTCATTAAAATGGTAGTATTCTACAAACTTGATGGTCAATTTCATTAAAATGGGGCTATTCCATTGAAATAGAGGGCCATTTCACTACTTTGGCATTTTCAAGGTTTAGACTGTGTGGTCTAAAATCTATATTTGTTCTAGATGTCTGAAATCTATAAGCATCCTAGATATCCAAAATCTACAACAATCGCAGATGTCCCTTTTATAGTTTAGAGTGCACGGTCTGATAAACAACACATGAAATACCGCTATTTTAGAGAAATTTCCTATAAGGACTTTTATTTTGGAACAATAATTGATAAGTGTCATGACATCATTCGCTTAGATTTGGAAGGACCTTGTTAGGTTGTTGAAAAATTTGAACAAAAAATTTCTTATAAAAAAACATGGATGGTCACATCTAGATAATTGAAAGTTCACATGGAAGTGTTTGGCCTATCATGAGAACTACACCTAAATGCTTTATAATAGAAGCAATTGAGCATTGTTCCTATTATTAAATTGCCTAATTTTTTGGGTCAAAACTTGTTGGAAGTCAAGAGAGGATTCTAGATTTCCTTATGCATTTTTGGGCACCATATGAATAAACTACAAGTTTTTAGATTGTTGAAAGGTAAGTATATTCAAACAACCCAAGACTCTATGAATGTGGATGGTACATTTTAGGCAAGAATTTGTAGGGATTAATTGTATGTGAAAGGGATTAGAATTAGGTGTGGTTACCTAATTTGCATTTAATGTTAGTTAGAAGCCAAGTTAGAAAAGCATCAAAAGAAATGTGGTATAAGTTGATGCATATGTAGATCAAGAAAATGACCCACAAGAAGATCTACAAATCCACTTGGATTACTTGTAGGGTGTTATGTTTCTTGGGTCATTTCTTTGGTCTTCCTCTATAGTATCTCCACTAGTAAAGTGAATGTAGTTCAAAATTGGGACTTAACATCCTTATACAACAAAAATATTCACAACATCAAGTATAAATGAACCCTAATTCTAGATAAAAGTCAAGGACAAGATTAATATTTTGGGCACAAATTGTCAAAAAATTAATTGCATATTGCATGCTCTATTGCAATGAGAGAAATTGGGAAATGAAAAGGAGAGTATTTTTTAAAATTCAATCTTATATAATTCTACGAGATTGTCATGAGAATGTTTAGAAGGAATTTTTGAACTAACTTTGATTAAATAGATCAATTTCAAGACAATAGCATTTGAAGTTGGAAGGAAATTTTTCTCAGGCTTACCCAATAGAATTTGCAAACTTAGACTATTCTAGGAGTGAGAGGTTTGAGTTCATTAAAAAAAGGAAACTACTTGAGTCCAATGAATGAGTGCATTTTATTCCCCTAAGCTATTAATTTTTAATTTTTAAAAGTAATATAGGATTTACAAAATCATACGCAAATATATTTGGGAATAGTTTTAGAATATTATAGAATAGTCATATTTTAAGGGCTTTATCTGTAAGTTGCTATAAAACAATCTTTGGACACACATGTATTGATGTATATAAGAATTTTATATAACTATGTGCTCTCCTGAAGTACTAACTAGAGACCTAAGAGAGAAAGTGATGTGATTTTTATAACTTTTTTGATAAAGCTATTATCAATAATTTTCTCAAATTTTTTTGGTTTGCAATAAGGATTTCTCCAAACAAACAAAAAGTTTTACTCTTCTATAAATTGATACATATAAATGTCTCAATTCTCTATCTAAATGGCAAAATTAACATCCAAAACTTAACTATATTATGTGATTAAATCAGCCCTAAAAAAATCCAATAGAAAAATTTGACAAATGTAATTTTGCCAAGAAACTAAATAAATAGGTAGTTTTAGTCCAATTATGAAAAAAATATAAAAATTGGTGTACTACCTCAACAACTTGTCCACAACATTAGCCACTAAGGTGAAATAACCCATTGTTGATCCTTTCATCATTGCATATATTTAGCTAGTAAGATCATTTCACATCTTGAAGTTACTTACAATACTTGTGTCTTGAAATATTTTAATTTTGGAATTTAGAATGTACAAAATGCCTTTTCTTAATTTTCAAAGAATTGAGAAAAGTTATAATTTTGGCGTTTCAGGTTTCACAAAGAATTAATAACCTTCAAATAAAATTTTCTTTGTTTTTTTGGATATCAATGGCTAGGAATTTAGCAAACTTTAGACGTACTTCAAATTTTGTTTATTTACAAAATTGATCTATACTAAGGATATTGACAAAGAAAATTGCAAAAGAAAAATAAATGAAAGAATATCCATATGCATTTGGTCACATTGTTTTTGAAAAAAAAAACTTTCTCTAGGATCACATCAAAAACATATAGCTTCCCATTGTTGTAGCTAGAGGCACTCTTCTAATCTACTTGAATCACTATAAGAAATCCACATTTTTGGTTGTCTATGACCACTAATGCACAATGTCCCACAAAACATGACGATGTTAAAGGGCAACTAGCCCATGAAGGTAGATTTTTCGAGATGTTGGGAAGAACATTGGCACATTACTTTAAAATTAAGTTGATGTTATGGTTGGCATTGATGTTATGGTTGGCGTTGATGTTTTATTTGACATGATTGAAGACATGTTGATGTTTTATGAAACACCAAAAAAAATGGAGACTGCTATGTCAACAAGTAGACCTATTTTGACTATGGGTAAGTTAGTAAAGATTACTATGATCCATGGTAAAAAGTTGACCATATGTGAAAAATGTAGAGGAAGGGCAACCACATGGCATGCCTTGCCAAAAAAGGAAATGGATGGATGTGCACCATGGATGAAAAAGAGACGGTCTTTATACAAGCATATGGTCAAAAGTGAAACAAACAATATGGGATATGTAAAACAAGAATTGTGTTCAATGTAAAATGTCTAAAATGACATCCAAATGTTTGAAACAACATCCAAATGTCTAGAACATTGTATAGATGTTTGAAATAGTGTTGAGATGTACAATGGTCAAGTTCCTATATTCTAGTTATCCCATATCTTTTGTCTCACGAAGAACGGACAATGAATATAAATATGACCTCTATTATCTTCATTTTCACTAACTTTTAATGAAGGAATTCCTTCATTTTGCCATCAAAACTTCTCTTGATGTTAGATGGTAAGTTTTCTTCAATTCTTATTGAATTCAAGAAATTTTGCTTGTTCATTTTAATTTATTTTTAATCATTATTTGTTATTGATCTTGCATGATAGGTAAAATGTGCACAAATTGATGTCTCAAAAAACATCTAGATATTTAATTTGATGTTTGAAAAAGCAAAATTAAATTCTTCAAATGACATAAAAGTGTGTTGATTAGGCATGTTACATCATCATCTTTGGTTACCAAGTCTCTTTTCCTACTAGCACATCAAAGTGCCATGTCATAGACGTGTTGGATGAAAAAAATCCCACATGCTACATTTAACTACTTTTGGACTTTTGAAAGTCTAGAATTTATAATAATCATCAGGAGAAAAAAAATGGTCATCAGGGGATAATCAAAAAACATTGGCAGATCAATATAAAACACCTGAAGATCTATACAAACATCGGGAGATCTATGCAATCATTGGGAGATCTCCGAATGTTATTATCTGAAGATCTCTAGATGTTTAGTCCATAATTCATGGAATAGTCCAAAAGTAGTTAAATATGTCATCCATGTGGATCTTCTCACCTACGTGGTATCCATGTGCCACATTGTAGGGATCTTGGAAGACCATGTTTTTTGTGATGTTAGAAAAAAATAAGCTCAAATCGCACATGTCTTTCTAGATTATACCACGTTTTTGGCCCATCCATTATAACGAATTCTAGGTGACATCAATGTTGATTTTCTTCCGTGTCAAATAGAACGCCCTTTCACATTTTCTATAACGTCCAAAAAAACTCAAGTTTCTTATAGTGAATGCAAATATAGCTATATTAATTTCCTAAACGGTTGCAAGTTTACAATAAGGAAATGTATGTGAAGATTGAAGAATAATGAATGAAATGAGCGAAACCTTTGCTTTGCATACAAATTGCATGGACATGTTCATTGAATTAATAAAATCTACACTTTTCAACCCAATTCTGCTCTATGTTGTCATAATGTGAACATGAGAATAATTTTCTCTACATTAGGTTGCAACATAGCAAATTTGAATTCAGTAGTAGGGATGGCAATCAAATGGGGTCAATCTATCCTATATTTTGGTTGGAAGAAATTTTAGGAATTAGTTTGCACTAGTTCAAAGCTTTGGGTTGCATACACTAGAAAAATGACCCACAAGAAGACCCACATGACAAACTTGACTAATTCCACCAATCTCTCCAAAATACAAAATGACTTGGATGAGATGCCAATTCTCTTTCCCTTTCAAGACTGAAAATTTTACCAAAAATTATTTTAAGAAGTCTAACCTCTCCAAATTAATTTCCAACTCTTAAATGTGCGCTAGGATGAACCTCCTACTTTATTAGTGGGTCTACTCGTACTCATTTTCCTAGTCTCCGCAGCCCAAATTTCCACTAGCATTGGTACTCAATAGATTTGCAACACTTAAGGTAGGAGGTGCAAAAACTGCCCACTTAAGAGCATTCTGGCTTAGGATGTCTTCTATGCTGATCAAAGCATTTTCTAACACATCTTCAGAGAAAGAAGAGAGGGAGACACATCCATCACAATTTAATTTGTAACTTTTAGAGTTAAACTGAATTTAATATGATTTCCTAAAGGTAACAATAGTAAGGTGCTTTTTGAGTCAGTAGGTAGTGCCATGAAATGTCAAGCACTTGTCCTTTAAAGGTGCAAATGGAGCCCAACAATGAAGGTGTGCTAACCTTGAACTGCAACAACATGGTGCATTTAATTGTCTAGAATGATACAAAGTCTCCCACCACTCATAAGTCATAACTCCACACTATGTACACTGAAATTTTGTCAACTTCCTATTCAAACTCAATCTCCAACCATTCCTAAAACTCTGCAATGAGAATCCCAAACCAGCACCAATCCTTAGATGGGCCCTTTTTCATTCCTACAATGACTATTCATGGTGCACTCTATGAACAGTTCTTGGAGCACAGGCAGAATTACCACCTACCTTAATGTAATATAATAATGATCCACAATTGGCCCCACAAATGAATGATGGATGCTGTACGAAATTCTAAAACATCGCCCACTGTAGTAACTTAATTCTATATTATCAACAGTAGTTTCAGCATAGGATTGACACAAGAGCTTGGAGCTTGGAATATTTTCAGGAAATTACTCACCGGTTTTTGCTATAGATGGATCCTATATTATATGTTCCCGACGACATGACCTGCTTGTAACGAACTGGTTGAATAAAAGAGCATGAAAAAATTGGGCTCCAATTCCCAAGCAGATGATCAAAATCCTGTCAGTTAAATAACGTTCTCAACGATTTCCGTATGCTATAATGGCTTTTGAATGTACATGGAAATTCAATCGTTGGTATAAAGTCATCGATACTTGTAATGGTCTCAAAGCATGACAATGGAGAATGTCAACTTTTTGATCTTACTGTAACATTGTCTTCGTAGCCATCCTTTGAAATTTAAAATCAAATCAAAATTTGACATTTTTATGAAATTACTCATGTGTTTGACATGAACATTGTTAACCAATCTAAACCATTTCCCCTTGGAGTGATATTGCCTCCCTATATGCCTAGGAGTGTGAACTTAGTTATATAGTTAGTTAGTAGAAGGGCACATTCTTTTTCATTTTGTTGTATCAAATACTAAAAACTTTAATTCAGCTCTAAATTGAGCATTTATTATAGCATTGAAAAAATATTGACAAGAATTTTCCAAAGGTATGATTTACATCCAATTCAAATGAAAATTTTGCATTTGGGATTTCGTAAAAAAAAATGGCAATACATTATGAACATTGGTACACGTAAGATTACTTTTGATAAGAAGGCAACCATATGCCTTCATTTATTTTATCCCTATTCACATGCAATTGATCATTACACTAGTCAATAGGATTAGAAGTTCCCCATAGTATGATGCAAGAGGAGAGATATTCTACCATTGTCAACTGTTGAAAATTCAACAAACCATACCAAAATGCCTTTATACTACCTCTCTAAAAGGGATACCCAAAAATAATTCTTGACCAACTTCTTGGAGTCATTGGGCCCGTAAGGTCTATATTTTGATTCCTACAAGTATATGTAGCCCAAGCACAATCATTTGGTTTGAAAGGAAAACAAAAAACTTTGCTACTAGCAAGGGGTGGCCCTTGGAGTAAATGCTAGGGCTTGAATAGTCTATTACTTCTTGCTACAGCTAATATATACGAGCCAAAAAAATGAAAGTTAATTAAAATTTCAACAAGCAATTCAAAGAATTCAAAAGAAATTGTCATTGACAAGTCAAATCAATTGCAAAGGAACTGATATGAAGATCAATGGTACATTGGACCATATTTTAATACCAAGTGTGGGGAAAATTAAATTATACTTTTTCTACATGAATTCAAATGACATCCCAACTTCATTGTTATCCCTTAAAAGACCTTACCACCCCCTGAGGCATTCTTGTGTTGAAAAAATCAAAATTGTCAATTTAGTAGTAAGTGGTTTCTTGATTGGGTGGGCTTGTTGCATTCGTACTTGCACAAGGATCACATATGTTGCATTGGTGCAACACAATGAAAATTTCATAATTTGCACAAGAGAGTTTGTTGGATCATGCAAAGCCTGGAGACATTGTCCCATGTAGAAAGAGTAGTAATGAATATCACAAGAACAAAAACTCTCCTAGTTTCCTTGCCTTACTAAACTAACCATTCTCATTTATTTAGTTGCTCATGTCCATGTCCAAAAATTTCATGCAAGATTCTATAGGCCACCTTTTTAGGAACGAAGTTGTCCTTTAACCCCTCAAGGCCCAAGCAGTTTCTGTACTTTTTCACAAGTTTGAACTTTGATTGGCAGTATGCATTGTACATCAAGCTTATTACATGATGTCAATTGTATTTTTGAACTTCCTTGTTCAATATGAACATCATACTATGAAATTCATTTAGATATAATTCTTAGAATGTGGGGAAATGAAGTTATAACTTTGACCTGTTGAACAAGTGAGAGGCTCAAAACAAGCTCCTTGGGCCTTGAGGGGTTAAGGATTAGATATTGTTACGAAGAATAACACTTTTGTTTGACACCATGGGATGATATTTTGCCAACTCCAATAAGTTACATATTTTTTTTATCATTGCACCAAGCCATCGCAAATTGCCCACACAAGAAAGTGTGTACCTTAGGTGCCAAAACTCAGGTGAAACACTCATGAAATTGTCTGCAACTATGAAATGAAATGATATGGGCATCATTGTTATCAGAACTTGGAATATCAGAACTTTGACTACAGTAGGAGGCACTCCAGGAATGCTATCATGAAGATTCTGGTAAGATCTACGCAATTCTTGCAACAGTGGTTGCAATTCTCCATTTCTCCTCAGTAAAAGGTCATGGTGACATGCATTCTGTACGGTGATGTCACCGGAGCCGCAAAGTGTCTTACGAATGGTCCAACAATTCTAGTTACGTACCGATATGAGGATAATTTGTATTCGACTTTTTGTATACATTGGATTGTTGCCTCTACCCATTGGCTCGAACGTGCAAAAAGTTATGAAGCCAATTGAAAATGAGACATGAATTACAAGCAATTATAATGCCATTGTGTACTCCTCCATACCAAATGAGGCAAGGATCCCTTTTGCATCCTCAAAAAGGGGACCCCTTCAATGAACAAAATTGTCTTATTGACGGTTATTCAACCAACCTAAATCTTTAGAATTATTTAATTGAAAGTCTCTTTAAGTATCTAGGGAGGTATAATAACTTCTCGACATGGGTAGGACCATTGTCTAGTTATACATTGTTTTGCCATTTAAAAGAAAGTATTTCTTGTGTCTAGTAAAAATTGATACCATGTAATTTTAGGAACACTAGAACAATTGTATAAATGTGAAAAGAGATACCCATTTCAAATTAAAATGAGGGATACACTAAAATCAATAGTACCATGTTGTAGCTCATCATTCTTAAAAACTAATTTCTTGTGATTGTCCAATAGAATTGTGATGAGTGGTTGTGAAACTTGTGCCTAATTGTCAGAAACGATTGTAAGAAAACTAAAAATTGTACAAATAATGAAGGGTATTATATAGAAATTTTTATGAAAGGAGATATATTAGAAAAAAATGATTTTGTTTGGATACAAATACTTGTAATTGGTCCCTTGTTAACAATATATCCACATCATTGAGTTCATTTTAAATCATATCCCCCCCCTAATTTAATACAAGGTTTATTTATTTTTAAGTGATGTACCATGAAGTGAATCCTAGCATTTTCTAACTTTTTGTTCCTAAAACTTGATTTTGAATTTTCTTTTTCCTTGAACCCCTTAAATAATATGGTGTTCAAAAGTCCAAATCTACTTCAAAATACTTGTACCCAAAATAAGGTCAAAATTTTTATCTATATTTATTCTTTGACAAATTCAACCACAAGGTCCTTTAGTTATCCCCTAAAGTTCCTTAATTATGCTTTGGATAATATCCACTAAAATTTCTTAATTTTGTAAATTTGAATTTGAATTTGAACATTTTTTCACATATTCAACCAAATAAGATTCAATCACACAATTGTAAGAATGTGTGGTAAGAATTTTAGAGCATTTGATTGCATGGATTGAAAGATTATTAAGAGTGTTTGAAAATTGGTTCAAAGTGTTTTGGGGTCCATTCAACAAATCCAACCAACTTTGACCACTTATGGAATTAGTTATGAATTTTGAATTCCGTAAGTCACAAAGTATCCACTTTGGGATATTTTCACTCTTGGTACATTGACAAATACAATATTCCAATTAGTATATAGAAGAAGAAAAAATGTATCTCTGTGTTAGAGGTCGCCTTTACAGTTTGGTCCCTTTATAGACCTTCTACTTTAGTTGTCTTGTGGTCATTGTGCCTTAGTCATACAATACAAAGGATATCTTTCTCTTTCTCTTTTCAATTTGTTTCAAAATCATGGGTAAACATTTAACCCTCAAAAAAGGACATTGTAGACACTAAATGTCCAACAAATGATAGAGAATCCTTCTACGTAGGACAAAAGTGTAGATGCTCACCTTTAAAATTTTCTGTAAAAAACAGAAGTCTTGCAATAAAGGATCCTACTCTTAAAGTAACCTTTAAAAAGTTGATTGCATTTTGTGGGAAGAGAAATGGAATTGGCATTTGATCTAGGTTGTTTCATATTAATTGGCCCTTTGTGGAATAGGTAAGAATTTTTGAAGTTGAAACATAATGATCACTAAAAGCAACCACCTCCTAGAATGTAAACTATTGGTATATTGAAGAAAGCAAAATATACCTTTGTGTTAGAGGTCACTTTTAGAGCAAGGTTACTTTTAGAGCAGGGGCGCTTTTATAGTACCTTACCTTAGTTTGACCTCGAATGAGTACTCTTGGATTTTATTAAGCAAATCATGCATGCATTATCAAAAAACTGATTTCCACGATGACCAATCCGTCCTCCTAGGATTAACCTTACCATCCCTTAAGTTCCTTGACTATGTTTTCACCAAAACGCTCCCAAACTGTCATTTCTAGTACAAGTACTAAATTTTAGAAAAAAATAAATTTTGGACACATGTAACCAATGGATCTTGTAGTAAGCTAGTTTGAGAGATGTAGAAAAAAATTCAGAAATTTTCACTACATGGATTGCAAGATATAAGCTTTTGAATTTATAGAAATCATTTTTTTGGCCCTATGAAAAAATGGGCAGCTTTAATTCACAAGCTCACATTTGTATGAAAAAATGTCCAAAATGGTGATGCTTCTTTGGATTCATTCTTGAATGCAAGTTGACTACAAGCTTGAAAAATTTGAGATCATTTGAAATTTTACAACATATAGGAAAAAATAGTAAGTAGAAAGAAGTAAAGGATGATTCAAAATATAAAATTGTTAAGAATTTAGTTATGGAATTGAAAAATGATAATCTCAATGTTTGAAATGTTGTAATAATCAATCTACATCTTATGGTTTTATTTATTTCCAAAAATATTGAAAATTGAGTAAAATAAAGGACTTCAAAGTTTATTTTAGAGTAGAGAATCCATAATTGCCCACAAACTAAAACTCCTCATTACTTTGGACTCATTGATCAAAATGGAATGATTCAAAGCTTTCCACTTATATATAACTCTATAAAATCAATTTTTTATTTTTGTTTATGAAAAAGGTGATTTTTTCTTATCTACCTAGACTACCCACCCAAGGAAAAAAGTAACATATTAGGCCATAACTTTTGACTCATATTTCCAAACGTTATGAAATTTAGAGCACATGAAAGATATTCCTTGTCCCCAACTTATACTTAAATTTCAAACTAGAAAATGAGACGTACCTACCCAAAATTTCTATATTTTCCAAAAAACACTTGTTGGTCCTTTAGGGGTTAACCCTGTAACACCGCTACAAATATTAAGGTAGGAGGCTCAAAATTTGCTTAGGCTCTAGAACCACCCACTTCCTTAAATGCACATTGTTTGTACATGAAAATTTTTCATCATGTTTGTACATGGATGTATCAATAGTGTACATTTGAGGAGGTGGGTGGTTTTAGAGCCCTATGCCATTTCGACTTCAAAAATTTGTAACTAATTCCACAAAGCTCCAAAAAATATGAAAGGACTTGGGTTAGATGTTAATTCTATTTTTCTTTCAAGGAAAAAATTTTGAAAAATATTTCAAGAAGTTTCACCTCCCCAAAATTCAATCTTAGCTCTTAGATGGACACTTGATAGACCTCCTACTTTAAATGTCCGATGGATGTTGGAGAATTCACCCATGCGAGATAAAAGCTCAATTGGTCATCTTAGGAATTTTGTGCAAAAAGGGGGAGGTCTTGCACATTAGTAAGACCTCCATTGAATACTTTTGTTCTTTTAACCCTTAAATGTCAAAGTGGACATTTTGTATCCATTGGATGACTTCATTGTTGACTGTAGAAAAATAGAATGCACCTATTCGTCCAATAATCAAAGTAGTTTTGCTCACTACCTTGGTCATGGGGGTTGTGTCCTTTAACCCCTAAATGATGTGGCAGACATCTATTGTCCAATGAATGACAAGGAATTCTCCTTTATAGGACAAAATTGCAACTATTCATCCTCAGAATTAGGGATGGAAGGGGAAGATCTTTTATAGTAGTTTGACTCCCAATGAATATTTTAATTTTTTTTTAAAGTGGATGATGTCACACGGTTCCAAAATGGCTGATTTCCACCGTCACCAGCCCGGCATTCAAGGGTTACGGGTTAAAGTAGATGATTCACAGTGTTTCAAAAAAGAAAATTTCCATGGTGACCAGCCCGACATTCAAGGGTTATGGGTTAAAATACATGATTCACAGTGTTTCAAAAAGGAAGATTTCCATGGTGACCAGCCCATCCTTCTAGGGTTAATTCATCCTGTAGCAAATTGTTTATTCCTGAATGGTGGAACCCTGAAATATGATGACATAACTTCAAGCTCACACAACTAACTTAACTTCCCTGGTCAAAGACATGGTGAGTCCACTTTGAGAAGGCCAAACCCAGGGCAGCACTACTGATGATCTTCATCCACATGGCATACCTTCGGAGCCGTTAGGGTTGGCTCCACCATGATTGGACCAATAGGAAGGGACCCCATTTTGTTGGACGAGACCATAAAAAAATAAAATTTGAATGATACTTTTCCTAAAGAACAAGTCGTCTTCGTGTGTTGACAAGGAAAATGACCCACAAGGAGATCTACATGACCAATCACTACGTAACGTATATGGATTCAAAGTTGACCTCAAACCAATAAGCATATATTGCAATCCCTCTTTTGGGTTCAATTGTGCCCCATAGCAACCTATTGTTCTAAAATTGGAAATGTTTGACAATTTGAGAATAGAATTGTAGTTGAAAGAGTTGGAATAGACAATTCAATAGTTATGATTTTATAGCTTCAATGAATTGACACCATGCAAATTTTGGGACGTGGCAAAAAGATCAATGATTATTCCACAACTTGAAGGGACACTTTTGGATTATTATTGCAATTGTGTGGGATGTTAAAAGAACCACTGTAGGATCCAAATGGATAAGAATAGTTCCCCCCTCTAGAGACAACAATAAGAAGCTACATGTTTTATTTTGACCACCTAAAATCAATGAGTCTTTTTAAACTAAAAAATGATTTGACCAAAATATATGTAATAAATACTTTGATTTGTCGTTTTTTGCCCCCAAAAAAATTGTGAATTTGATTTGTTCGCTAAATATCTCTGGCAACCAAAAGGGCAACAATGGGTTAGACTAATACCAATAGCAAGTCCTCTCTTTGGTAATCTATTTGCTTTGCTCCTTCCATGTTTTCAATACACTGATTTGTCCTATCAATGAAGGTGCAAAGTCAATGTCACCTATTCAATTACTAGTAGTGTCTACTAATTTATTTCTATTTTTATTTTTACAGAAATTGATATAAAACAATCATATTTTCAACATACACTAATTTATTTATTTTTCAAAAATTTCAACTTTGATAAACTAGTATTACATATACTAATACAATATATAAATGTAGAGTTTTAATAGTCAAGGTTGAGGTCTTGGTGTAATCTAAAAGATATCATAACATGGGGCCGTATTTATAATTTCTTAAAATTGACAATGTGAATCCTAAAGTCAATTAAATAGACAAGATCTATTGTTGTAAGATTTACAACATTATGGTCCTCAAAATTCCATTAGGCTTAATTTAGAGAATTGGGGAAAAAAATGGTCCCTAAAAACCATCATTGACTTTAGCCAAGTAGGATTAAAGTGGATTTTTCATCCATAAATGGTATGTGCCTTCGTTGTAAGTGTAAACTTGAATTTGGACTACAACCTAGTTATTAGTCAATGAAGATTTCAAGACTTGTGTGAAATCCTTGATTTGATCTCAATATAAGGTGAACTAGCCCATGACAAACCAACTCTCTAATGCAAACACCTACAAAAGGATACATTACAGTTTTCTATCAATCTATGAGAGAATTTTTTTTAATAATGAGGTTAGGACTTCATTAGGTGGGTTAATGGCCAAAATCAGTGCTTCGTATGATGGTGATGGAGTTATTTAAAACTAATTTAGAAACTCAAACCTTTCTAAAGTAAAGGTGATCTAATGACCATTATGGGCACTGTTTTTGATGGTTTTGGGGGAAGTCTACTCATAGTTTTGAACCATTTGGGCTTCATACTTCAAAATTTCTTTACAAATTCATACTCTATCAAAATAAATGAAATTTCAAATGCTCTCTTCATTTCTCATGTTTGTCTTTCTATGGAAAACTAATTTATTTTCAAGAGTGTCAACATGGCAAACCAATCAACTTATATGTAATAGGCTGGTTTACCTTAAACCACCCCTTAGTGAGTGAAATTTTTTTCACATATTCTTCAATTATATGGACTTTTAACCACATTAGGATTTTAGAGCAAAATTTATTCATAAAAAAAATGTTAGGCTAATTAAGTACTTACATTCAAAACATATTTGGTTAAATTATCCTTATATAAAAAGTGTACAAATATATTAGGATACAATGTCAATAGGGTTTCGTAGGACATTGAATATATGAACTATAATGTATGAATAAGTGGAAGAGTCTACACTTTTTAGAATAACTTGGTTATTGCCATCTATTTTTTTTTTCAAAATTAGAATATTGTCATCTTCTCAATATCCAATGAATCAACTAACATCTTCTTCAAAAACTAAAAAGTTTGATATCCCATTTACTAGTCTAGTCATCTATTCTCCACCAATTATTGACAAAGTGGTAATGATTTGATTTTCTTTTTATGAGGTATTTTTTGGAACAAAATTATAAAAACATTTAGCATTTTTTTGAAGTCAAACTTAATTAAGCTTAGTTTTTTTAATTCCAACTCTGAAGCCAAGGGAAACAAAAAAAAAATTGCACATTCCAACTCTTAAGCCAAGTAAAGTTAAAGAAGGAGTATTTTGAATTATGGATCCCTACAATCAACAGGGGTTTGCATCTCTCCATGCTACCATTGACAATCAATTAAAGATTTTCAAATGTTCAAAATTGAAAATTCTTAAAATCTATAAATATGTAACTTATAAATATTTTAGATTGGCAATTTGTTAGTTTATAGGTTCTAAATTTGTTGCCAATATTTTTGGAAATTTATGATTTGGATGGGGATTAATTTTTCATCTTTAAATGTTCAAAGTTTTGAATTCTCAAACTCATAATATTGCAAAAAGGGAGGATCTAATCTAATGTAGAAATGGACTACAAATGTAATGCATTGAGGTTACACAAGGGTGGTGGACTTGAAACAACTCCTCGGAAGCAACTTCTATCATAAGTCTTAGTCCAAATGTCTCATGGAAGTAAACATAGGCGAATGGGGCCAAAATCATGGCAACAAATTTAAACTTAATATAGATGATACAATAGGGAAAAATGGTGCCAAAAGGTCGTCAATAGAATTACCAAGTAAAATCATCAAAAATGAAAAGAAGCCCCCCCAAATTACTCCCTCGGTTTTTGAAAAGCTACTTGTTTTTCTTTTGTGTTTTACAAAGGAATCACGGGGCTCTTTTAGAAACAGAGGTAGTAATAAAAATTCTCATTTAATTAGTACAAATTTTTTATTAGTATGAGAATTTGAATACTCATGCTAATTTGGATGAATGTCATATAAATGTGGTATAATTAGTAAAAATATTTTGATAAAAAACAAATGAATATAGATGAAAGTGGATGAAAAGTGAATGATAATTACATGCCTTGAGATAGTATGAAAGTAGTATAGACCACATTATATTTATCATGTCTAAAATATTGTGCTCTTTTGTATTAGTATAGGTTGCAAATTTATCCTAATTCCCAAATCAATACAAATTAGTGTTGATTGCACTAATTGAATTTACTTTATCCTAAAAATTCTTTTAATATTTAAAAGCATACCCAATTGGTTCAAATTCTTAAAAAATCTACAAAGTGGGCTTTTAGTCCTCACCGGACTAAAGAGCTTTCATTTTTCCAATTCTATACCAAACTATTAAAATTATATTGAAAATTTGTAGTCAAAACCCAATAATTTTTATAAATTTCCTAAAATCAAAACTTTGAAAATTCTTGTCAATTTAATTCACAACTCCCCCAAATCTCCAAGATCTATCTCCGAAGATATTTTTCTTATTTAGCAATACAGGGAAAATTCTAAAATAAATCAAAAACATAATTCAAAGATGTGAAAATCAATACTAAAAATTTGGAAAATTCAATAAGTTTGACTCACCCAGGCATTTAGTGTGAAATTCACTCTAAATTTCTCTCCAGAAATAGAGGAAGTCAATTTGACTATTTGCGATACTATATGAGGTCCCTTTGCGCGTGGGTTCCCCACTACCCCAGCAATCAGAACACAGGACAGGACTATTTCAATAGAAACATTGTCCTACTATGTTCTAATTGTACACAAAAACAAAAGCAAAATATCATCAAAAATCATTAAAAATCATTATTATTAACCTCCTATTTCTGAAAAAATAAAACAGAAAAAAAAAAATAGAGGGGAGGAAAATATGTTATGTCTGTTTTGGGGATTTCATATCTTGACCCTTGACCGTACGTGGATCGTAGTTGACTCCTCCTTGTTAATTGTGTCCACATTCAATTGTGTCCAAAAAATAAATAAATAAATAAAAGAGGTCCACACCGGGGAGGGTAAGTACTGTATATAACAAGGTTAGAAAACCACTGAACATCATTGAGTTCTAACTATAGACATTCACTAAATTGTGTTCAGGAAATCTGGACCATGTGCTCATTCGGCAATTGTTGTGTATTTTTGGGTTATGTTAGCCATAGTAAAGTTACTAACCAACCCATGGTTAGCATTTGGGTTACGCAAACCCACTTGGAATGGCATATTCCGGGTAATGAAAGCCAAAAATCTAAGTTGCCCTCATTGTGATTCTGATTTGGGGGATCTGATTTGGTTTGAAATCCCTTTAGTTGCAGCAATTGTGGGTTGACATTCCCAATTTTTTTTCTTGGGACGGAGTGAGAATGATTTATATTCTGACAGGTTTTCTTTTTCTTTTTTTTTGGGAGGGGGAGGAGCAGATCGCAAATTCTAATAGGATGCATATTATTCCCATAGGAATAACTGACCTTTGGCTTACTATTGACCTTATTGTTCATTTAAAGATAAGTTATTTCCTGTTGACTACAAATCTGTTTTGAATTTTTTTGGGGAAACAAATGGAGCATGTGTACCTCCCCAGCATTATACCTGGGGGACAGCGATCCCAGAACTGCTTCAATGAAATTAGCCAAATGTTCATTTTTGGAAGATTTTTTTGAATTTAACACTGAGGGCATGAAGAAATTATGTAGCAATTGAGCAAAATTTAGCCAGTTTTGGGATCGCTGCTGGGGGATCTGCCCCTATGATGATCAATTCTAATTACAACGAAGCTTAAAGAATGTTCTCACTTAGTGTTAGGAGTGATGTTTGCAATGAGAATGTAGTACAGAAAAAGGTCTAAATTCATTCCTAAGACCTTCAGTAACAACATATTTTAACCCCTGAAGGACCGAGGCATATTTTGGGCAGAAATTGTCAAAAACTGACACTTTTTAGGGCAGCAAGAAAAAAATGAAAAAAAAAGTTTTTTTTTTCAAAATTCAACCGTACATATTTGAACTAGACTTCTTTAAGAATATGTGGAAAATTTTTTAGAAATTTTGATTGCATGGATTGAAAGATTATAACTTTTGAAGTTAGGTGAAAAAGTTTTTTTTCAACCTTGCCTGACATGGCCAACAAACTTTTTAACTCCTTCTAGAATGAGATTCTTACACTAATTAGTTTTGTTTTCTTTCTTTCTTTTTATACATTTCGCATCATAGATCATGTAAGCTACACACCCACCAAATTTCAAAATCATAGGAAGAGTTTTGCATATGCTGCCCGAGCTGCCCGCAAAGTTCAAGGCACCATAACTTTTGATCCAAGCACTCGATTAGAAAAAAAATTAGATTTTCACGAAGGGAATACATAGTCACACATAATGTCTAAATTTCATGAACATCCAACTAAAAATGATTTTGTAGGAGCCTACCCGAGATTTCTTGGATATGCTGAATGGACACTTGGTCCTTTAGGGGTTAACACTAAGTGTAAACATACTTTTAGTTATTATTATTATAGTCAAAAGTGTTCGGGAAGTTTTTTGAGTTTTGCAAGATATTTTCCTTCAATTCCCAAATTGAATTGGGTTTTTCAAGTAGAGAGGTTGGTTGTTTTCTCTATTTTTTACTCAAAAGAGAAGTTTATAGATTTTTTCACTGGTATTTAGTAGATGGTTTCAAATTGCAATTAGTTTTTCTCCCAATTCCATTAGCTAATTCTTTGAACTAACCTCTTGGATATTTTTGAACATAGATCGTAAGAGTAGGGTAGGGTCGACACTTCTATGCCAAATATTTATTTATTTTCTGGAAAATAAGATTTGACAATTGCTAAAACAAAATTTTTGGTCAATATTCTTTACTTCACCATAATTTTTATTTTGTTTTTTGAAAAAATCATTTCCCTAAAGTTTTGGCATTTCTTTTTAGAATTATTTTCCGCTGACCCTGTCCAACAATTGCTATAAACATAATCTAGTTTGTATTGGATCTTATTAGTCATGGAAAGACAATTCTAATGCACTTTAGCATATATTATTTGGACATTATTTGAATAGGTTCTAATTCTAAAAGTATTGATTCTAGCAATAAATTAGTTTGTTTCTCTCTCTCACTCAATTTCATGTTTGGATAGTATACATTTGGGATAATCAATATCTAGGTTTTTGTGACACTTTTTGGCCTTGATGTAGATGTCACATTTATGGGTGTTCATACCTTATATAATTCTATAGTAAAAACTTGGGAAGTCATCTTGCAATCCATATTTAGACTATATGGATTAAACTTGGATTCTCCGAATAGGAATTATACAAACAATCAACCACCACCTATACAAGGGGGTGTAGTAAATTACAATTCAACACTACGTGTGCATGATGAAGACTCAAGTCATACTACTATTATAGTCAAAGGATCCAAGAGCATAAGATAAAAAACAATGGGGAACTCCTCCTTCATTAATAGTATTTCTTTTGTTCATTGGATGTCCTTTATAAGTCACCATTCTTTGTAGCAATGAAATTGTTTTTATAGTCAACATTTCGTTTGTCAGGTTGTGATACGAATCCTTCAACTACTTATTATTATAGTGGAGACTGAGAACCCTATTGAGAACTAGGTTAGTCTAATTGGTCACTGACGTCTTCTCATAAGTTGTTTTCCTTTTTTTCTTTGACCATGTTTCCACTAGTACTTGCACAAATGGAAGTAAAGAACATGGATATTGTAGAAAACAAATGTTGATTTTTACTTGCATTTTTAAGAAAATAAGTCTATGTTAATTTTTTACAATTAAACACATCATTCCATTTTAGTTAGACAAATTTTTAGTCTCCATGAACAAATGTTTGCACAAACTATACTCTTTAAATGATGGAGATGTTATCTTCACTAGAATTTTATTTAACTTTCAACCTAAAATTCAATGTAATTCTATCCTGCAAAAGAATTATTTTACTTCTTCAACTGCTCTAAACCAAATACTGTAGTTGGTGTGACCTAAGCATAACTGCATACCAAAAAAAAAATCAACCACTTATGCTTAATGATCAATCTTCTATGTGGCAACCTTCTTTGCTACAACATTTTTGAGGCTTATCTACTCAACAAATACACTCTTCTTCCACCACATCTTATCAAATTGTTTCATAAGATGTGCTCTCATTTATTATTATTATTATTATTATTATTATTATTATTATTATTATTTCTTTTTATTGTTTGAGAAGGTTACACCAATTGGTTCTGCCATAGTCAATCATGGCCAATCAGATATTCTTCTTAAGTTGCCCATTAAATACTTTTGGACAAGGTCTACACAACGCACCTTTGTGTAAATTTTTATTTTGTTGAAACAAGCACATGTTTGATTTAATTGCTACAAAATATGCCAACAACTTTGTTCAAATCGTTTAGAGTCCAAAGTAATATAAATTTTCATGGAATATAGGCTTATAAGTGTTAGTAGGAGAGTAATGGAGATAGGAGGCAATGAGGTTGCCAAAGAAGGCAAAATGTATAGGGGGGCAAGGTGGCTATAGGTAGAGTTTTGTAGAGGACCTATTAAGATGAAATATGTAGTACACATCAAAAGGGAGGCAAAAAGGGTTGAGAAGGCTCCTAAGTAGATTTTTGTCATCATGTTTATTTTTCTTTATATTTCCCTATTTTGGGGGAAATTTCCTATATATTTTTGTTGTAACATTTGAACTTTGGAATGTTTTCAAAAATTGTATTTTTGAATGTTGTTGAATACTATTT
Source organism: Straminergon stramineum (assembly GCA_963920665.1). NCBI lineage: Eukaryota > Viridiplantae > Streptophyta > Bryopsida > Hypnales > Calliergonaceae > Straminergon > Straminergon stramineum. The sequence continues at coordinate 21,698,423 of OY987263.1, read as the reverse complement.
TTGTCTTCATTGAGGTAATACTCTTTCTAAATTAAGTGACATTCATTAGTTGCCTCTCATCTTGTCTCTTGGCTAGTTTTGTAAATGTTATTTTTTAATTTGCTTCATTATGAATTTTGAATCCTCCAATGTTTTGTTACTTCACAAATGATTTTAGTTTCTTGAAAAAATATGTGAAAATGTACTACATACTAAATAGAGGTTTGATTGAGATTTGCATTTTTCATATTGTATAAAGAAAATATTTATATACAAGTGTTGCATTATTACATTGCATATTGAATTTAATTTGCAATCTTAGTTGTATTTTGTTCTATAATCTCTCTAGTTTGTGAATTTTCAAATTTTTATGCACTTGTTTTTTAGATTTTAAATTGAAAATTCAAACACAAATCATCATGTTTTATATATCTAATAATAGATGTGAAAAATAATTATTTGAATGCTTTACAAATATATATTTTGATTTTTGATTTTCTAATCAATTGAATAATAAAATCAAATAGAATTCAAATACCATTAGGAAAAAGAGTTAGGCATTAGTGGGGGGCAAGTCTCCGATTGCCTAGAATGGCTCAAAGGTTGTGCTTGTCCAATGTATGCTTATGCCCTTCATAATATTTGCCCATATGACATGGTTGAAGGATGACCATTCTGCTTGACTTAAAGCTGGATTGCATGAGAAGCAACAACGTGGAGACTTCTGAGCCATTGATTGATGTAATTGTGATGTTGTTAGGTTAATGTTGTATGAATTTAGTAGGGAAATTGTCACCAAGGCTTTTTTATTTTGGATTCTATTTTTGGTAGCATTCTACGAGGCCAAGGAACTATGTACATAGTGTTATGCCCTTCAATGAAGATAATGAAGATAATGACTAGATTTCACTTAAAATTGAGCTAAATTATTGGGTTGCCTTGTAGTTTAGAAAGAATGGTGGGCATGGTCAAAATGCTAAGAAATATGGTAGTAGTTTACTTGTGGACATGTACAATGACAAGGTTTTGCCATTTTGGGTGGATACTAGAGAGATTTTCGGCAAGGGATTTTTGTCCAAATGTGCACAATAATTAGATCACTTTCACTCATAGAAGGCTAAATTGATTGTGGATGCTCACCAATATTATCTTTAGCATTCACTAAAAGTTTAAGTCTACTTGAGAGTCTACTTCTAAAATAAAAATAGAGGAATCTAAAATTGTAGTCCCCTATACAATTTTTTGATTCTTTCATATCTTCAAATCAAGTATTAAAATTAAAGAATTATAACATTTCAATAAAAAAAAATCTAATTTTTTTCCTAATAAATTTAGGTTTAGAACTTTGTATTTACAAATCAGATTCTTCAATTCAACAAATATGTAATGAAAAAAATCACAAAAAGTTAAAATAACTCCTAAAGTCTTATATATACACACACTTACATCTAATTGTGTACATCTAATTTTTTCCAATTACAATGTTAACTAGATTGAATTTTTGTATCTTTTATCTTTGTATTCCAAATAAAAATTTGTTATAGTTAGTGATTATTATAGAACTCATAGGCTACAATGATTACTAATTAGAGTTTTTATCATTTGACTAAATGATGAACTTATACCTTTAATTAAAACTTGTAGTAATTACGAAATTTCATCACATATTCTATAATTAATTTAGGCTTTCGTATTAATTTTTTCCTTATTATTTTTCCTATTTGTCTTTGTTTATAGAGTAGATTGTGGAGTCTCTCTATTTGTTTAGTTTATAAGGAGTATTTATAGGAAATATGCATTAGATTTTTTTCTTGAAACACCTCCTTGAGCTTCATGGTGTTAATCCTCTATTTTATTTTAATTTATACATGATGCATTGAAAAAATTATTTCTAAAGCACCTCCTTCAGCTTCACTGTGGTGAATTTCCTCTTATTTCTCTTATTACCTTTAATTTTTTTAAACATAATTCTTTAATTTCACAATGTTATTGCATCCTTTTTGTATTGAGTAGATAATGATTAAGCTCACAAGATGCATAGAATTTTTTTAGTGTTGTAGAACTTTCTATCAATTATGGCCTTGAAAATTTCCCATTTGAAATCAATTTTTTTTCTCCCAAAAAATCAAGATTAATTAAAATAGAATAATAAAGAGAGTTTTCACTTTGAAACACTTCTAATGAAGGATTTTTTTCAAGTAATTGATTGTCCAAACTTAGAAGTTGGAATAAAGTAGTAACTCTTATTGGAAAACATCAAAGAATAGCAAAAAAATCCATAGTTCATGCTTTAACATTCTTCAAATGTATGTAGATATTTTTGACAAAGAAAAATTAAATGTGCCCTCCTTATAGGCTCAAAAATTGAAGTGGAAAAAGAAATAGAGTTCATGTTGCAATATACCGAGAGATTTTCTTATGACAATGATTTGTTTCAAAGTACTTACTTTATAAATTTAAATGTTGAATTGAAAAATAAATAAGTATAGAGTCATGCTTCAAAGACCTTCAAATATATATAGGTGCCTTTGACAAGAAGTTTTTTCAATGCACCCACTTCATAGACTCAAAAGTTAAAGTGAATTCTACCAAATAAACAAATAAAAAGGTACAATAAAACATAATTCATGACAAAGACCATTTACATTTGTGTAGGCTAAAATCCTTATCTAGTATAAGTTTCAATTGAAACTAGAAGTTTAAATCATATAGTTTGAAGAATTCAAAGTTATATTTAGTAACATATGTAGTAGAAAATATTATTCCAAAGTCTCAATTTTTAATTGATATTATTATTATTATTATTAATAATAATAATAATAATAATTTTATCAATTAAATTTGGATACGTATCAAAAGTTTTAGTGTTAAAAACTTGTAATTTTTTTTTATAATGTTAAATTTTTTATTACATATATAAAATAAATATTAATTTTTATAGTAGATATATATTTTATTTAGTAAATGATATTTTTAACTTTAGAATGTTACTTGTATTTCTTGTAAGAGGAATTTAAAGCTAAGTTAATCAATTTCTTAAATAAAATATAAAAGATTATGTTTTGATTTAAAATGTAATGTAAATTATCATATAATACTTCCGACATCAATAAACATCTAGTGATTCATTGACCATCACCTCATCCAACCAAACCCACACCACTAGACTTAACAAGAATGTAGTTGAAAATCAAGACATGACATCTAAGATGTCCATGCCCCAACGGGTGGTGCAAAAAAAATTGATTTTGAGGAGTTGGTGAGTCTATGGGTAGGATCTCCATTGATCCCTACTACAAGTGGAATCATGTACTCAGGTTGGGCATCCACGGTTTTGGGTGCTCTTAGTACTAAAACAACACTAATCTAAGTAATCTTTTTGTCTACACAAAACATGTAAAAAACTTTTATGCCAATTGCAAAATTCAGCATGGACTACTTTTTCTTTCTTTCAAAATTATTATGGGTCCAAAAAATAATGAAAAACTTTAATAGTTAAAATAATCTATATACTTACATTTCAAAATTTCAAATAAACAGACTACAAATTCACAAATTACAAACTATAATTTCAAATTTCAAATTTCCAAAATTTATAATTCTCATTACCATATTTTTCAAGAATTAAGATTTGAATTGTCAAAATTTTCAAATTGATGTCATGGTTCCCTCAAGTTTTACAAAGATAATTTGATTTATAGTTTGCTTGTTATAAATTTCTAGAAGCTATGTCCTTAAATTTTATTTTAAAAATATTGCATTATATAAAGCTCAAATTTCTAAATATTTTCTTTTGCAAAAATTTTAATCATAAATAAAAAATTCATTAGAAATATCAAATATATTCATAAATTAAAAATGGAAATATAAAATTGGAAGACTATATTAAACAAAAAGGATTATATTTTATATATTTTAGAATTGAAGCAATGTTTTTTTTAAACATCAAGAACAATGTTCCAAGAATAATAGCTGTGAAAACCAATAAATAACATCATCCAAAGTTTAGAATATAAAGTAAAAGATAATAAATTTATATAAGGATGATGGATTTATACATTTTGATTTTTAAAAATTTTATAGTAAAAACATTGAAACATTCAAATATTACCAAACATTAAAAATATAAACACACAAGTAGAGTGTATTCAAACTTCAAGCCTTTTGACACTTTTTTGGAGAGGGTGCTAAAAATCTCATGAAATTTCCTTATAATTTTAAGTCAACCAATCTGAAAATAATGGTAATTTGAAACTATGGGATCTTCCCTGACTTTTTTATTTTTAAAGACAAGAAGCCATTCCTTCACTATTTGTGGTTGCCCATTTGAGACCCGAAATTGCCCCTTCACTACCAATAGTTACCCTTTGAGACTTAGAGTAGTTTGTTCGGGATCCATAACGGAGATCATCCATTTCCAACTAGCATCCCATTCTTGAAGGTTAGGCTGCTTTATTTCTAATTAGTTGTAGTGTAGGTGACACCTCATGTAGAGTATGACCAACAAAAGTAACAAATATGTCTAGGAGATATATAGTACATTGAACGCATACAATGATCACAAAATGTACATTAAAAGCCACAATTATCACTTACGTGGATTTTGTAATTAGCCTATCATTGGAAATAATAACATCCGGAGATCTCTTGATGTTTTGTATAGAACTCCCTATATTTTGCATTATCTCTTGGTGACCATTTTTTCTATTATTTATTCTAGACTTTCGAAAGTTTAAAAGTAGTTAAATGTGGCATAATCGCTTTAAATTACTTCAATCTTTCTTCAGTTTGGGGCCGGGTGCAACCTCCAATGTATCATCGATACAGTAGTAATCTCCTACAAAGTCTTGAAGCTTGGAGTTCGTTTGTTGTCGTAGAAAAGACACATGCCATTTGGTTTTGGTAAGCAACCAATTCTTCAACATTTCGATTTCCTGTTGCTCTTGTTCCCAATTAGAGTTTCTTTTAGATGGCACCGAAACCTTTCTGAGTACTACCGGCTTCTGTCACATGACTCAAGTATTTTCATGAGCACCGCAATTGAATTGAACACATTTTGCTCTTGAAATATGAACTTTGTGATCTCAGTGCCCGCTGATTTGAAGGTAGGGTTCTTCAGTAAGCTACATGCGCATACCTCTGCTTTTGACAGAATCTTTCGAAGTACCTCCCCGGATTACATTGAGCTTATGTTTCGAGATCACCATCTAGCCGTTGTTTCCTACAGTTAGCAGAATCACTACTTTGAATTTGCTTGAAACGGTGGTAGGCTCAACAATCAATCATGCAATTCAAGATTCCTTTGAGCTTTAATTTGGGTGGCCTCCCGTTTGCACAAGGTTTATGCAAAAAATTCTAGTTCTTAACCTGCATTTTCAAACTCGTGTGGAGTTGATTGTAAATTTTCCTTTTTATTCCTAGGACTAAAGAGGGACTTTGGTGTTTTCTCAAACTCTACCTGGATCTTCGGCATTTCCAGGGAAGGATTTTCAACCATTGATTGCATGTACTGTACATGCGGTGCTGTTCTAAGCAATGCCTCCTTTTCGGTTGCATGTTATTTTTCCATTAAAACTTTTTCAAATTCTAGCTAGTTCTTCCTTTGCCTGCATATTGTTATGGAGTTTTGTTTGGATAGAGCACAATTCCTCTCAAATTGATGGGCAATGGTCCCACGCAGCACTCCGTACATATGGCCAAATTTTGATCTCGCAACAAACTGCATTTCTGTTGACCACAAGTCTGTCCATACTACTCTGGTAGAGCCAAATTTTGATCTCGCAGAAACTGGGGTTTCTCTCACATGCGTGTTGATGCAGTTTCTGAAATTTTGAATTTCCGTTTCACTTCTACATCGATCAAGTTCTACTCTCGTAGCAAGCTCTGATCGAGCGAGTTCTGTAAACTTACAATGTCACCGAGCAATCCTTGCTCTCCGTCTTTTATGAACTAAAGGACACTCAGTTTGACATCATTGAATTTTTGGTCATCCAACCACGCGTACAGATCCAAATTAGTATCACCAACTTTCCTGTTAATTTACCGGGTATTCAGATCTTGGAGTTTGCTCATACAACATACGTCCTTACCTAGAGCTTACTATTGACGATCGATATTGTGGACCAAGCGATACTTGTAATTTGTAGGGTGGTTCGATCTGATAATGAATCCTTTGCTCATGACGAGAAGAAAATAGCGCACAAATTGTACATCACAACCAAAACCTCATAGCATGAATTGAACCTCACAACACGAACCTCATGAACCTCAACAGCATGAAGATCAGAACCTCAAAACACGAACCAGCAAACAAACTTGGCGAAAAGAAGGTGCCGACAAGTCAAAATTGACGCCAGAGCAATTGACGCCAGCAAGTTCACTAGTAGGAGTGGATGGTCACTAGAACAATTGCATGTTAGAGATAGCTTAAATTAACAGAAATTTTAACCCCATTTAACCCCTAAGTGCCTAAGCCTTTCCAAGTGTGTTTTGACTATGAAAAAAGAGCATTGACTTGTAGTTACCCTCAATTAAGCAGATTGTTTGTTTTTTTCCAAATCTAAATGTCAATAGAGCTTGTTTATTAGTATGCACACCAATTTTTGAGTGCAAAATTTCCTAGGAGTTGTGATATTATAACAAGAGAAATGTACATTTTCTATTTTTAGTATGTTGTCTTCATCCACAATGTTTCAAAAATTTGCATATAAATGTTTTTTGAGATTGGAGGTAACATGAACAACTTCAAAGAGTGTTAGCACACTAAAATTCATTTCCAAAAAACTTAATATGACATGAAAAAACATCAAACTCATTATACAATCCACCTTGCAATTGTTGAAATGCAATTTTGGTTTTTAAGTAGAAATTGCAAATAACTTCAAATAAACACTTGCATGTTGAAATTTTCAATGGTGAAAATCATGAAAAGACTTTAAACTTTTCATTGGGACCATTCTAGCATTCTCAAAGCAAATGGATAAGTACAATTTCTTAGATCTCAAATCAAATGAAATTGCCAAGCTTTGCATAAAGTCGAGAAATGAAGTAAAATTAGAAAGCTTTACACTCCACTTTTAGTACACATATGCCTTTTAAGACCTCTCGATAATTGAATATGTACTTTTCTCATTGAAAAATGAAAGTTTTCCATAGTTAACCCTCAAAACTACCCAATTTTTTTTAAAAACTGGGTTAACACAAATGGGGATCATTGAAACTAACACATTTATATGGTTTGAAAGGGTTTCATTTTAATGGAAGTACAACCGATACTCTAATAGAGCTTTGCTCTCATCGTCTATCTTTTATATAATGAGGTTGGCTGCCTAGCTTGCCACATGGTGTGTTTGTTAATAATCCATTTCCATGTATACAACCACAACACCATATCCTAACATGGAATAAGGGTTTTTTGACACATGTTTGTTGCCTCCAATATAATGTTATTGCAATCCCTATTGAATTGTGATTAGTATCAACCAAAATGTGTTGAATATAGTAGATGGTTTTGTTACTATGAATATGTTCACTTGTTCATCTTAGTGATCTTATTGTTTGATTGATGGAGAGAAGCCAAGTAGTTTTTACAAGTAGGAAGTAGGAGGCATGACAATCCATATAGGATATATGAAAACACAATATTTGTAAGCTTACTAGAACTTCAGACCTCATTCAAGCATATTCATTCAACATTTATCAACATTTGTTCAACTAAGAAAATGTGTGGATTTATGTTAACTTTGAAATCCGAAAATCCTTTTAAGATTGAATCATTCATTCAAAAGTTGTAGACAAAGAAAAGAGTAGGAAAATGTTCCCTTAAATTCTTCTTTGAACTTTGTCCCTAACTTTTGAATGGAGTCTAACTCAAATCGCAAACGGATTTCTAGAGATGAAATTAGACTTAAATTCACTACAAAAAAACCAAGTGTTCACAATGACTTGTCCACAATGAGTGTAACACAAAAATAATTGCAAAATGACTATTTTGTAGTCATTGTGGATAGGTCATTTACACCCTTGGTTTTTTTGTAGTGATTTACACATTTTTTAGTGAACAAATTTTGAAAAAAAGTTGGATGAATATGCTTAAATGAGGTGTTAAATTCTAGTAAGCTTGCAATTTTTGCATTCTTTTCATAGTAAAAGTGGTTATGCATGCTTACACCTTGCTCCAAAATTTCCCATATTCTTTGTATATTTGCAATGTACGGTGTTGAGACACTATTTCCATTGTGATTAGCATAATTATTTTGTGTGAAAGACTTATGAGAAAGTTACATTTGGCATATTTTTAGAAGTCTAACACCATTGTCAAAATTTTCTCAATGATGTCTATTATGAACAACAAATATGTTATATCAAACATATTTAACACATAAATAAACCAATTCCCTACAATTTTGAATTTGCATTTGCATTAGCGGGTGATTGCAAGAAACACTTGTCCTATTTTTTGTCCCCTTGCCCTCAGATATGTGGTTTTTTTATCATAATTTTTGCATCGTAAGTCTGTTTGTCTTGAAATTTGGAATGAAGGTATACATGAAAGTTTCAAACATTCTTTAATTTTTTGTATTTAAAAAAAATTACTGTACTATTTTTAAGGTGCCCCTGATTGGGTGTCTACCTTGGCCATTTTGGGGGGGTTTAGTCCGAAGTTGTACCCAAAAATGTGAATTGGAAGCCACAAATTGGAGAAGCTTTGAGGTGTACATGCATTCCAATGAGAAACAAAGAGTCTTTTTGCAAAAAACCTTTGCATGAGGTGTCTACATGGGGCTAAAGTGACCATTGTTCATGCACATTTTTTAGATAGGAGAAAATTTTCCTTGAAGAAATTTTTGGTGCAATGCGAGAGTAAGGTTGTCTACAAAAATGAATTTTTTTAAGGAATTTTTTTTAATTTTTTTTAATTACTAAAAATGAAAGGGTCCATAGACCCCTTTTCTTCTATTTTTTGTTCCCAATGGCTTCTATAGTACTCCATAGTAGTGTAAAGTACTAAATCAATGGTTTAAATCTACATGTGCCCGAAATTGACGGTTGAGATTCACAAGTACATGTTGGCGCGCAAAATTGATAGTAGTTTGTAGTATTGCCAGTCCTACGGCTAGAAGTTGTGTTTTTGAACCAAAAACATGAAATGTTTCTTGCAATCACCTTAGCAAGTGTGTTAGTGTGTTAAAAAAAAGGCGCCAATTACAATACATGTGGACATTAGAAAGATAGGCAGTGTCAACTTGTCATCATTAGAATATAAGCATTTGAATGTTCACGTACAAGAGATTCTTGCAAGCTATCAATAGCTCATCTTCTTATTAATAATTATCTCTAATAACTTTTTCTAGGACCGACTTTTTCCACAATGTAAACTCGAATGAAGCCTCATATTGAATTCATGCTTTATTTTGCTTAATCTTTTTCTTTTGGCTCTAAATGGATGAATATGTGGATGAAGAAAGATTCAATTAGTTTAAGAAGACTTGAATTTTAGGTACATTTTGAACTTGCATTGTAAGGTTGCAACTCTCCTAATGGGATTCTTTTCACTTTGTTTCTCATGCAACTTTTGAAGTTGAATGAAGTTGAAATCAACTTCCAACCTCTATATATTTAAGTTTATGCCTCTAATGTTTAAATCAATTAAAAGATTTAATCTCAATTGGTCTAAAGTGATTAAATTCAATTACTTGTTGGTAGTCAAAGAAATCACACACATATAAGGGTCATTGCAAGAAACACCGGTCCTATTTTCTATCACAATGAGAGTGACACTTTTTTTATTCGCTATAACTTTTGAAGCACAAGTCCAATGAACATGAAATTTCTATGGAACATGTCTAACTTGGTGTTAATCATATCCCTTATTTTTTAGAAATAAAAAAAATCATTTTGTACTTAAAAATCATTTTTGTTAATTTGTCACGAAGTGCAATTTAGGGGGTTTCACTATGTTAGGAGTCCCCAAATTTCATGATCTAGAGTTGAAACTTTCATGGTCTATTTGTATACTAGAAAATCATGTATCTAGTGATGGAAATTTAAAAATATATTGTTTTATGTCCTCCACATGAGTGCAAACAACACTCCCATTGTGCACAGTTTTTGAACATTGAAGATGGTTCTAATATCATTCATTCTTGAAATCGCATCTTCATCAACTCTTCCCAAATGTACCATTTTTACTTTAAAAAAAAAAATCATTTTCCTATTTATTACAAATTAAAATGTGAAAGTGCCAATTTTCATGAGAATTGATACTTTTTTAGTTCTCCTACCTAGAGAATTTTTCTACAATTTTCCTTTCTAGGGTACCTTCTTCTTAAAGGTTTATACATTAAAATTATTTTTTTCATTTTAAAAAAATTATTTTTCTAATTATAAAGTACTCCCGAAAAAAACAAGAGTATTATGGAAAACGCTATAGAAAATGGACGGTGTTTCTTGCAATGACCCATAAACTAAACTTGAACTCACATATATATGAGGAGGTGTTGAATTATAATAATAATAATATAGTAGTAATATTATTAATATAAAATATAAATACTCTTAAAATGAAAAAAATATTTATAATATATTAATAAATAATTATAAATTTAACTACCAATCAAGTTATTAGTGTGGTAGAATTTACAATATAAAAAGTATGATTTCTATATTGTCACATTTTTTATTGAATCATGTTTAACACTATACAAGCATGTTGGTTGGCATGGACAAATTACTAGGTATACACATTGAGAATTGCTACTTGCAATGTATTCAAAATATTCATTTTTAGTGTCTATTAAAGTAACAACACCTATACTAGTAGAAAACACGTATGAGTAGACTAAGCTTTTAAGACTTGTTACCAGACTAACTTGTCCTATGATAATGAATAAGACTGATTTTGAGTCTTAAAAACTTAGCATATTTAAGCATATTTTCTATTCATCCTAAGATTGTCTAAATAAATGTTTGATTATATGTCCTATTATTGAATTTTATAAGTTTTGTTGAATCTTATTGGTTGTCAAAAAAAGATTCTAGTGACTCTCTTAACATGTATTTTTTGGATGTCTTGCAAATAAACTTTAAATTTTCAAAGTGTAGGAATAGATTTATGCAAAACATTCTTCCAACTCTCATGATAGTGGTTGTATATTTTAGGCTAGAATCTATAGATTTTGGTACTAGAAAGATGTCTCAATAAAGTGCAAAGACTTTTTTGATCAAAATTTGTCTACCAAAAAATTCTAATGGGTTGTTTATAGCCAGTATGAACAAAGTTGGTAACTTGAGCAAGTAAAAAAGTTGTTATATGGAGTTGGTACAAAGTCCAAGGCCTCAAAATGTTAAGTAAGGGTTCAAACCAATTCAATATCTCATCTCTTTATACTACAAATGCTAGAAGGCTACATGTTAGATAAGGTGGAAGGATTGAAGCATTAGTGATGCATCTTCTCCATATTTGAACCCCAACTATAGTGTGGGTCAAAAAATTCTTACCAAACCTATGGTCTGACTAAACCCAGCCACTCTATCATTATGCATAGTTTTCAAAAACCTTGGATGCTAAGGTAGGAGGCTTGAATTTTGAGTGGGCATTTGCAATCATGTAGTAGAATTGTCATAAATAGTATAGAGAGTTTCAAAAATGGATTGTAGTTCCTTCAATGCATATTTTGCTTCATAATTCTCTTCTTAAATCCCTTTGAGAAAAATATGCATTCATGTAAGGCTAAAATAAATCAAAGCACAATGTTGATCATTTTATGAGAGCCAAAATTATAGAAATTTCTTGAGTTTGAAGTGCTTCATTCAAAGACTAATTTTGATTAAGATTAGTCCAACCTATGAGCACCAATAGCTACCTACAAACCATTCACTTTAGAAGTTCATAGTTAATTCATTCTCATAAAAAGCTTACGACTTAAATTGTCAAAGAACTATTTCTTTTTTCTCTTTCTATCCAAAATATATGAAAAATGCTACGCTCTATTGATTTTCCTATAGAGGTCCATTATCCCTTAAATGGTAAGTTTATGAGCCTCCTACCGTATACCATGTTATCAAGATCAGCATTTCATGCCAAATAATTAATTAAAGTTGATAAATATGGTTCAACGATCACTTTTGTAATTAAAAAAACTTTCAATTTTTTTCAAGAATTTGGTGCTTTAATGATAGGAACATTAAAAAAGTGACAAGTTTATTATTCTTAGATTTGCATATGGTCCATTTGTTCCATTCTAAAATTTGTATGTGGATCATTTTTTTGATAATACAACATCTACAATATTATTTGATAAATTTTATTTGTTTTTCAACTTCCTCTTAGTATAATTTCCAAAAATTCAATTTTTTTTTATTAAATTTTTTGCCAACTATAATAGCTAGATACAATAGTCTAAGCTAGCTCTCTTTGTAAGTATATGGTATTAAGCCCCCATGAGTGCATGAATTGATAAAATATAGTGATGATTTTCAATGTTCATTTGTTGAAAATGGATGGCACATCTAATTGCATGCCCGAAATTTTGCCTACTTGTCTTCAACAACCCTACCTTCTATCTTCATGTAGATGATTAGTCATTGAAATTTGCATATGGTATGTATAAGGTAGGCATACCCATTATAGACCTTCTTTCCAATTACACTCCTATCTACATTTTGAATCATTTCATGGGCTTACTTCTAGAGGACATATAGTTGATTTTGTCATCATTTGATGCCAAGCATCAATCATTTTTCCCACTTGTACAGGATCATGATTGAGTTTTAAATTTTTTGACATGAAGTAAGTCATGTGTGTTTGAGGTGATAACTAGGGACGATGGTGAATGTTGTACAAATACAATTGGTGCATATTTAGGCACTTAGTGCTTGAATGAGTCATATAGATGTATTTGCATAATTTTTTCTTATAATAATTTTGTAACTCAAATCATTGATAAATGTATTTAAAAATAAAAAAATAAAATAAAATAAAAAAATAAAAAAAAAAATAAAAAAAAAAAAAAAAAAAAAAAAATATATATATATATATATATATATATAATGTTGTTATTAATCACTACATGAAAATCACTACATTGTCCTCATGTTCCAATGGAGTTCATTCTAGAAAACAAAAGTACACTTCTTCTAAATGAGGAAGAAATTCTTAAAGGGATGGGAATGGGTTTGTCCAATGAATGGGGAGAATTGACAATTAGTGTATTATGAACCAATTCATTTTCCCAAATTGTTGATTGAAAATCAAAACTTCAAGCAAACAACCAATTAGTACTTTAGAAAATTGTACATTTTAATTAAATCCAGAAGAAATAGCCCGAGATTATCAATGAAAATCATTTTCTAATATTAAAATCTACAAATGCGGGTAATTGATTGGGCTCAAATTTTTCTCTAAAACTCGGAGTTTGTCTACCTTATGCACAAAAACACCATAGTGCGTCCTAAATTGGGCTTCCTAGACCCTTAAGGTTTCTTCCAAAGTCCCGAAGAGGCCAAGTGATGCTCTTTGAACATTTTTGAAAATGTACGCCTGCGTAGATTCATCGCCCACCAAATATAAAGAAAACGTAGATTTCTGGTCCACTTGCTCGGAGCACTACTGTAGTGTGGGGTGCCCCTGCGATGGCGGAGTTCACGAGACGACGACCTCTGATGCTCGTCTTCTCAAATTCAGTTCCTTCAGCAATGGCTGCTGTTTCCTCACCCAGGTATCTCCCGTTCGGATTCTCCTCTCCATTCTCTCAACAAAAAATTCTGACTGACGATCAACAGAATGCGCTTCTCCACTCTGAATTGAATCCCGAGGAAAATCACCTTGGATCGATTAGTGAATGGTGAATTTAAGGTTTAGGGTTTGACGCTTCAGTTCCAGATTACGGAGTCAGTGTGTGCTTGTGAATTCTCTTCTTAATACGTGATTCGATTTGGTTTTGACGCTGATTGAAATTTTTTCTTTACAATTCGGTAGCGATTTTTATGACTTTGTGCTGTTTCCGAATGGTGAAAATAGGGTTCAGGGTTTGACGTTTCGGTTCCTGATTGCGGTCTTAGTGCGTGGTTGTTAATTCTCTGCTTATTACGTGATTTGATTTGGTTTTGACGCTGATTGAAATTTTTTCTTTCCCATTCGGTAGCGAATTCGATGACTTGCTGTTCCGAATGGTGAGAATTAGGGTTTAGGGTTTGGCGCTTCAGTGCGAAGTTGTTAATTCTCCGTTTATTCGCGCAATACATGATTCAATGGTGGCGGCACGGTCCTAGTATGGGGGCCCCCGCGATTCAGATAAGCAAAACCCCGCGATGCAGGGGTCTCTACCGCGATTAGGGTACTTCCGGCACAGTCTCTCCGTGTTTGTGGCTTTGACGAGGATTGAGCAATTTCTCTTACATTCGGAGTGATGAAGGACGTCCTTTCTGATTTATTCTTGATTTTTGTACGCTCAGCACTTGAAGCTTGAGTAGCGTCGTCGCATGGAACTTTTTTCAATGTGGTAGCGTTTCTTCGAGATTCTTGGTTGATGGATGGCGATTGTTCGGCAATTCGGCTGAATTAGAAGTCTCGCCTTTCGGTTGGGGAAGTGGAAAAAGGACGTCAAGATGGACACTGCAGTGCGTGCGGTGATCGAGGCCATTCATTCGTCACCGACTCATGCTGTCCTTTGCCTCTCAGGTGGCGCAGCCCAGGTTAGCTTTGCTATAGCACCATAAAAATCTAATGGTTTGCATACACCGAAATCCAATGTAGTTCACCCTAGATCTTGATCATACTAAATACTACAATTGATTTGTTAATTGTATTAGCTTCGCAGATGGGCTTAATAGAAACGTATTCTTCTCCTCCAAAAAGTAGGCAACGGGAGTCACAGTTTGTGGCGCACATTTTTGTTATTTATGAATAGTTGAATATACTCCACTTCTATCAAACTGGGCTGGGAAAGAAGATTAGCAGATGGTCTCAATATTCTCTCCGCGGGTTCTTGATTTTTTTAATTTGTAATTTTTTGTTGTCATGGTAAAGACACCATTCTAATTATGATGTCTGCAGCTCTGTCTAACTGGAGGACGTATGCACATGATTTGGAGCTGCTTTCCACCGTTCCTTGTATTCTAGTGATATTAGTAAGGACAATGTAAGGTTTTTTCTTTAGCTTCAGGAGCCCATTTGACGCCGTGAATGTTGAATATGAAGGCGCTAGGTTGGCTGTTGTCAGTGCCACGAGCGTCAAATACGGTGTTGGAAGCTACAATCCCATATTCTAGGGCTTCGATGGTTCAACTTCTTGGCAAGGTACTAATATTTTGGCTTGCTAAGTTCCTAGTGAAGGTGGAGTCTTGGATTCTAGGTTTTCCATTCCATGGATTGTAATCTGCAGGGATTGTACTCCTTGGGACGTCGTTGGTTGTTATTGTTGCCAACGACCATCTTGGGCTATCCAGATCCATCTTTTAATATGTAAAATTCTCCAGACTCTGGTCAATGACTGATTGCTGCCTTGATGGCTTGTTGTTGCAGTTTCCCAAGCAGTCTGTTTGCAGAGAAACAGCAGACGAAATTGCGCTGGCTGCGTATAATCGAGCTTTAAGACTTTCAATGCCTGGTATTGTTCATTTGTATCGCCTTTGTTTAAGCACACCTCGGGGTAATGTGGATGAGGATTTCATCTAAATCCCTTTCGAGTATGTCATGTGCTTGACTGTTACAGTTGTTAATAATATATATATCCAGACTCTTGAAACTGTATATTTTGAAGCAATTTGGTTATAGACTACCCAAATATTGCAGAATTTGGGAAGATTGTTAATTATAACAACGTCTACGAAGGCAGCTGCTTAGTGAGGAGTTATTATGGGCTTGAGTTCTATAGACTGTGGCCCATTTCAGTAATTGGTGAATTGTGCGCTTGTGTGGATCAGGTGTACAGGTAGCTGGAATTGGTTTTACCGGTGCCTTAGCCTCTGTACCACCTAAGCGTGGCGATCACAGGTTGGTTTCTGCTTCAGACCTTTAACGAGCTACTACGGGAATGACTGGTTGTTGCTGGGACTTTTCACTGAGCCTGTTTTGTTTCTCTATGGTTGAGATGTTCTCCTGTTTTCCGTTCTGAAGATTGTTCTGGGATTTGAATAGGTTGAAACTGTTGTTCATGACTTTATAGAATTCTGCATAGCGCTAATTTGTTTAGTTGCAATTAGTTTTGTCTAATTTCTGGTTAATTGATTTGTTTCTCTTTATAAATAAAATGACCTCTGATGTGGTGTAGGTGTATGTTTTGTACATGTGATGGCTCCATCATATATCTTCAGGTGCTATGTATCAGCTCGAACACAAAATGGACTATGGCAGTATGATTTGACTCTTGCGAAGGTTGGCATCATGTCTTGACGAACTTTCTGGGTGTTATTCTTTGAATCCGAAATATTACCACTTTTGAACATCAATCAATGTTATGTGCTATTCTGACTGTAGGGCTACCGAGACCGGTATGGAGAAGACTACCTGACTAGCTGTGTGGTGGTGAAAGTAAGTTAACCATATGCCGTTACTACCTGTCATTTTGCTATTGTTGGTTTAAGGCGAATATGGGATGATCCGGAATGCTTGTTATGATTGCATTTCGGCCCGTCTTAATGATGAGGCCCACTATGGTTTGCAGACACTTGCGGATGTATGTGGCATTCAGGACGATGTGCCACTGGGTTTAAAAGAAGGCACGGAAGAATTGCGAATGGAAAAAGTGGTGTATAGCGACGAAGAGCAGCTACAGCAATTGCTGAGTGGTCAGATCTGCATGATTAATTTCTCTGGTGAGGATTTACTGTTGAGGCTGCTCCCAACTGAGAACGGCTTTATGTTTTTGATTTCGCCCTTTCGATTTGTTCCTCAAGAGAGTCTTCTGAATTATAATTTCGTTTTCCATCTTTATTTGTATAGATCACCTAAGTTTATGCCTGTTTTCTCGAAATATGTTGGCTAAAGGCTTTCCTTGAATAACTCTTGATTTTTGTCTTCTAACATGACAGGTGGTTCTAACACTCCCAATTGGGGCACCAGAAGAGTGGTTTTGTCTGGGTCATTCAATCCGCTTCATGATGGTCACATCAAGCTCTTAGATGCCGCTTGCAGGTTCGATCATCATACTTGTGAAAGTCATTTGTACCATGCATGGTCAGGAGTAAAGACTTAACCCTCATTGCAGAATCTTATGTCGGTTTGCTTCGTCTACATGGGTTTTTATACGTCACAATCTGTGCGTATTTTTTCTATTCAAGTTTTTCGAAAGTTATTACGTGTGGATCTACGACCTTATGTTCAGTAGGACCATTGATGTTGCGCAGGAGAGAGTGCGTATTCAACCCCTCATTTTTTAGCCACTGCATAACTTGAATATTAGTGTCTGTCCATTGGTTGCAGCCTGCGGGAGGGTGGGCTTCCATGCTATGAGATATCTGCAATTAATGCAGATAAACCACCATTGGGGCTTTCTGAGATAAAAGAGCGTCTTAAACAATTTCGCAATGGTACTGCCATGGCTTTCTAACTACACCAATAAGGACCAGAGCTTTGTACTTGATGTTTACTTGATTTACTTTGAGCTTGTTAATATTTATATGCTCTGTCTTGAGTGATGTGAATCTTAGCTGTGAAGGGTTAATTATTGAAAAGAGGACTAATTCGTGTTAGTGGTTGCATCTTTTGGTAGCTAAATTTGCATAGTGTATTTTGTGCCACTGACAGTGTTGATGGCTTTCTTATTTGTAAACTCCGTCTCTGATAGTGGTGTCCTTTTTAACAGGGAAAGCATTACTGGTGACAAATCAACCATATTTCTATAAAAAGGCAGAGCTATTCCCAGATAGCACCTTTGTTGTTGGAGTAGACACAGCCTCAAGACTCCTGGATGTAAGCAATTCCTCATGGTCTCTCATTTTTAATCAATTTGTTCCTCTTCTATATTTATGTTTGAAGTCATTGACGTATACAGCACTTCTGTTCGAGGCTGGAATTGATCACTAGGCTGTGTGAGGGTCACTGATAGTTGTTTATGGTATTATTCACAACATATGTCTTGTTTTGGAAGAATGGAATAAAAATTGAAAAGCAAGAATATGTTGATGATGGAATTTCTTTCATGTTCAGCCAAAGTACTACGGCGACAGCAAAATCCGGATGCTGGAAGTGTTGCTGGCTATTAACCAGCTTGGCTGCGACTTCTTGGTAGCTGGACGGAAAGTGAATGGTTCTTTTAAGGCAAGGCTACATTTTTTTTGCTTAGCTTATCTACCTTCAGTTTTTTTCTCAGTTATTACGATTCTTGATGTTTCTTTGCGTCCCTCTTTCTTTAAAACATTCCGTCTTCAATGACAATATGCTCTCACATACAATGTTCTTTTCACAAGTAACTTTGACTCTTCTTTTTTGAGCAAATATGTAAGTTTTTAGATTGTTGCTGGCTACCTGAGTAAATATTTTTTTGACTGTCAATACCGTGGCCTCTTGAACAGGTACTTTCAAGTATCCAAGTCCCAACTGAAGTCCAGAGTATGTTCCAAGAGATTCCAGAGAGGTTATTTCAATCAGATCTTTCATCAACTCAATTGCGGGAGGCACGGTGAGACTGAAGTTTACAATAGTTCTTTGAGTAGAATGGACCGTTAGAGTCTAGTTTGTAAAGTTTTAGAGAGTGCCAAATCTGGCTCACAGAAGCCAATTATTGAATTGCTTTCCTAACTCAACTTGGGGTCTAGTAATTTGAGGGGGAAAAACCCAACTTGTGCCCAATTTGGTAACAAACCTACAGAAATTGCAAAGTGGGTTTCTCGCCTACATGTGCACTGCATTTTAGAAACACAATTTACTGAAGAGCTCACAGTTGTATTGCGAAATGGTAGGTTAGATCCTCCCAATTTAAAGGTCCAGACACAGCAATAGATGCAGCACATGGTCTTTCTGCACGATGAACCACTCGTGAACATTTAAGAAACATTATTTATAGAGGTTCACTAAATTCTCACGATATTAACATTGTCTGTTGCTCGTGCAGAGGCTCCATTTCTCATTCTTCAGCACCTTAATCAACTATAGAAACGACTGCAAGGTTGACTTGCCCTGTCATCTTCATACCTTTAAATTGCTCAGCTACAGATACAAGTCATCTAGGTTGATAGATTCCCTGTTTTCATTCTTTTGTGCAAGAATGAAATCCTTTCAATAAATATATGGTTGTGTAACCAATTGTTCTGTTGCGATAAGGGAATCTAGCGCCCTTTGTTTGATATTCCAATGGTCTTGCAGGAATACATACTAAAGTAAGCACAATAGCAAAGTCTGAAGTTCACTCTTTGCATATGGAATATTTTTTATCACCTTGACCATATTGAGATAGCATGGACTAGTGGCCATTGATGAAGGTCGCAACGTCTGCAAACATCTGAACTGCAACCTTAACCTGATTCATGAGAGCGAACGTATGAACACCCTCCTCGTAGAAAATTGTCTGAACCTCCTTTCCTGCTTTCTTCATTCCCTCCGAATATCGGAACTGCAATGCGACAGAGTTTCAGAGAACTTAATTTCCTATCCAGGCACGAGGTGTCACTACTCTAAGATCCGACATGCTTCAGATTTTACTACTCAACTTCATTCAATTTCTGCACGCGGCAGAAATATCACTAACTCGCACTCATTTTGGAATTATGTGAATTTGTGAAGTTCACAGTATGTTAACCGATATATTTAGGCTTCACTATTTTCATACTGATTACCATTCAACTTTCAATAGCCCCAAAGGGAATTCATGACTCGATTGAATGAAGCAACAGGCAGATCGATTAAAAAAACATCAACAGTCTACTAAATCAACAAAAACATGAATTTTAAGCTGACATTTTAACGCTAAAGACCAGGAGAAGTTAATTAAAGCACTTCACCTCCCAATCTTGCAAAATGTCAAGTCCTCCAATAATGTTGAGCACCGGCGGGAATGCGACTTGAGACAAGTCTGGTGAGTTTGGTCCGAAGATATTACAAGCCGGGTGGTCTCGGTTGGAGCCTTCCGGCAAGAAGGCCATCCAGTGCCAATCCAAGTTCTCCGTCGACACAATGGGCACATTCTTGAGCCGAAGCTCGGCTGGCGTTCGCTCCTCCCCACCAAAGAAAGACTGGATCAACACCAGCCCCTTGAGGCGCACTCGACCCAAGTCCTGGCCTGATGCTCGAAGCGCCACGTGGTGTGCAATGTTGGCACCTGCACCAGGTTTTCGTTTTCATTTTCATTTTCATTTTGGACTAAATATATCACCAGAATTTTGACAAATTTGGGGATCTATTCTAGCTTAGCTACAAGTCTATGCGCAACTTCAAGAAGAAAATAGCAATTACGAAAAAATGGATAATGCGCATGCTGACCTGCACTGTCTCCACTGAGAAACACCCTTGAGAAATCCACGTTCGGGGGAAGGCTTGAGGTTGAATCATCAGACTGAAGCCACTCTAGCGCTTTGTACGAGTCGTCGTATGCCACGGGGAATTTATGCTCTGGTGCTCGCCTGTCACAACATCACTTTACTACTCTTGCCATTTCATATCATGAAACTCATTATGCAGCTTCCGAACTCGAAAGACTGATTCATAAACATAACAGGGATTCATGATTATGAAACGACCACTTTAATGGTTTTGGTGATCATTATATAACCTGGGCCCGTTTGAATGATATTTATTTTTCACAATTTGAACAATCAAAGAACATCTGGTGCACTTTGAAAGGAGTTAGCAGTTCAATGAAACCTACATTTGAAGTGGTTGGGCCAATTCAAACTCACCTGTAATGCACTGAAATTACAACTGCGTTACAGCTCTTAGCCAAGCGCCGACAGAACTTATCATATATTAACAGATCGGGGCACAAAACAGCAAATCCGCCACCATGGTAGTAGATTATGATGGGCAGTTTCTTGTTGAACTCCGTTTGCGTCCCGTCGGATGCCACTTGCAACGGAGTCACCTCCATCTCCTGCCATCGCCAACTCCATCAAATTAATGATAATGTAATACACTGCTGACCAAGCTTTACACAAGACCGCTTGAGACACATGCCCGGAGTTTACAACTCTTTACTGGGTACCAAACCTGGCCAAAGACTACTGTAAAAAAATACTAAAAGTGATCGGGACATATACCGTCTCTTTTGTTCCCAACAGCAACTCCTCTCTTTCAATATTCTCCATCGACCTTGGATTAGCTAGCATGTTAAGTGTAAGCATGACTTGGCTAAATGGCTATGGCTACTGATATCTTTGAACAGAAATAAAGTTGACTACTGTCCCTTCAATTAAGGTCTACAACCTCCCCACTTTGAAATCGCGAATGAAACTCATACACAGGGACACACATTGGTTCTCAAAAGACTTGGCTCTTCTACCCAAAGATCGATACCACTCCAGAGCTTCACTCATCTCCCCCAAAACACATGCACTACTACCAAATTGGTGAAAAATGCTTGAAACGACGCATATATATAATAATGATCTTCTATGGAGTTTGCGACGCCTACAGAAGCTATCGTTTGACAGCGATATACAGCTTCTAAAGTGGTGGATCGATTGCACAGCCCATTGATTCAAAGCACATGAGCAGAATAGTAATTAAGGACGAGTTCGCCATAATTAATTTTATCAAACCTGCGTTGGAATAAACAACCGTGCCCAGACTCCGGCTTCTTTGTCAAATGTGACATCAATTGTGGACACTCCATGCTCTGGTTTCGCATTTGCAGGCACCTTCAATTCAAAGTAGTCCGCCAGCCAACGATTCATTGTACCATCTTTCCGTCTCGTCAGTCGGTTGGCTCTCACCAACAATTCCGATATTAAGCGTAGTTGCCACACGGAAGTCATCTGGAAAGCACAAAACAAAACAAAAATACATATATCATACAGACTTCAATTCAATGGGTCGAATCAACTGAAGACATACTTGAAGACAGCGATCGATTACTTTCAATGTTTTACGAGAAAATACCGTACAAAGCGCCGTCTCCTCTTGTTCCAGCAACTTGGGCAAGTCACACAATGATGTAAACTTCAACACACTCGTCCCCGGTTGGTTTCGTACAAATACGAATCTAATTTCCTGCTCAAAGCTCTCGTTCGATCGAATGCGCACGTCATCCAAGGAGACAAAATGCGCACCCTGTAACAAACAGAAGGCAGTCACCCTAATTTCGGCAACCCACAACGTACTAATGCAGTAATTCGACCCTCGAATTAGCTCTCGTGATATAATGCCATCTATCGTGCTCCTCTCTACACCACAGCGTAATTGTTTTATCCGCCTTGGTTGTTGCTCCCCGCTGCCCACCCCACCCCACCCCACCCACCAAAGCAAAGCAAAGCAAAGCGAAGGGACTGTTGCTCGCTGTGAATATTGGGAGTAACAAACTACGTACCACAGCTAGCGTGAATACCAGGAAAGCTTTGCTTATGAAATGCAATGCAAAGCTTGTGAAATGCAATGCAAAGCTTGTGAGATGCAATGCAAAAGCTTTTGATCACGAAGCTACTGAATGCGAAGCTTGTGGCGAGGGATGTCGGGGGAGGAGCTAAGTTAACTTAGGCGAACTTGAAGGGATCGATTGGTCACGAGTCACGACGAAGACGACGACTCTACAAAGATGCAGCAGATGATGATGATGCCGCAAGGCTCATGCGGCTTTGAGTGCCACTACTGCGAAACCCGTCGCTTTTCATTCCTTGAAATAGCGACAAAACGAGGGGTGAGTGAAAAATGTCACAAGGGACAAAT
Source organism: Straminergon stramineum (assembly GCA_963920665.1). Classification (NCBI taxonomy): domain Eukaryota; kingdom Viridiplantae; phylum Streptophyta; class Bryopsida; order Hypnales; family Calliergonaceae; genus Straminergon; species Straminergon stramineum. Next base: position 21,675,631 of record OY987263.1, on the reverse strand, counting down.
CGTGGGGCCGACTTGGATACTAACAATAGATCATTTTCACTGAGAAGCGACACAGCTCCGGATCTCCTCAATGAAAAACGACGGGGTTCGCTCTAGTGTATTGGTCTACAGGGGATTGTAGGAACATACAAATTCTGGGTTTGAACTTGAATAAATAGCATTTTCACTGTTAACATTTCAATACACTGAACTTATAGATTTGCTGCAGAGACTTCTGTGTTGTACGGTACTACGTAGAGATGATGTATATCTACGTATTCCTACTATATGGTGGGGACTGAGTGGCTACTATTTGGTGGAGCATGTGGGCGGCCTCTGACGACACTTAACGGCCAGCCCCAGGGGTGCCTGACGTAGTAAGCTACTATTGCCACATGTTCCATTCTCCGACACTTCAAAAATGGCCTTGAATGAACATTTCCATGACGCGAAATGATCACTCCCTTTTAAAAGCAGCCAATGAGAAGCGAGGAGTTTTTAAGAAGGAATCCTTGCAAGTTGAGACACTTATGGACTCAAAGGCTGGTGTCCATTGGAGGTCAATCTATTTCATAACAATAGCCATTTGTCAGTGTTTTTGTTTTTTTCCCTAGCGATTTGTCATCAAATTGCACCAAAATAATGGGCCTTGCACCAGGCCCATAGAACATAAACAGTAAAATTTTCGATGAAATCGCCAAATTGTGGATGAAAATAGAATTATGCATATGCGATATGAACTAATGTGATATTTTCTATCCAATATGTAGATGAATATTAAAATTTGGAACATCACTATAACATCTAATATCACCAATTTGGTACTTTACCAAAAATGAAAAAAAAGAAAGAAATGGCCATTTGTATGATGATTCAATTACTTATGGAGGACACAACTCAACTCTTATATTACGTGCAAATTATGTCACATTTTCATCAATTGTGTTATCATTTACATAAAGTTTCTTTTTTTATCCTTGCAAAATCTTGATGACATCCAACCATCTTAGCAATGAAACCTTGCATCCTGATTAAAATCTTTTGGTGATGTTGCATTGGAGTACAATTCACTCTAGTAATATTTGGGTAGGCAAGGTTTGCCATTGTGGCAACATATGGTTGGCAAAATTAAAGGAGCTTTTTACCCCTTCAATCCCAAAGCCTTTTATCATCAAATTTCACTCAAAACTGAAATTTCTACTGCAAAGTACAAAAGAATTTAAAAATTATTTTTTTCACATATCTAACCGTAGAATCTTGCACTAGAATACTATAAGACTGTGTAGAAGAAATTTCAAACACTTTGACTGTATGGATTGCAAGATAATTATTGACATTTGAAGTAAAGAAGATCAATTTTTTAACACCTTGTATGCCTAGCTTTTAAGGCTTAAGTTGAATCTTCTTAGCTTAAAATTTTTGCACTACCTATACTGAATTAAAAAAAAATTATATTGAAGAATATGGTTGAAAGTCTAGAAAAAATACATATTTTAGAACACTTGATTTTTATTTTTATTTAATTCTTAAGTAGAAGTAGGTACGAGATTGGAAAAAAACCTAAATTGTCAATAGCTCTAAGATGGAATTGAAACACAATAATCCCAATAATGAGATTGTTCTAGAAAGTAAACTAAACTTTGTCAACTTTTTTTTTAAAAACTGTGAAAATTACTTTAAAAAATGAATTCTATAATTTAGTTTTTCAAGAAGATGCTTAGATTGCCTCCAAAACAAGATTGTCCATAAGTTTTTTTTATCACTAGTCCAAATAGAATGAATCAAATTTTTCCACATAGAACAAAATATTTTTTATGGGAAACAAAATTTTGAATTTATTTTTTGACTTTTTGTGATTTGTTTTGTAACTACTTAACAAACCCCATTTGGAACTTAGGGTGGCATAACTTTTGCTCATAGGCACCAATTGAAATAAAATTTATATTTCAAGAAAGCTAATGAATTTTTCTATCTTCAAAAATAGTTTTAAAAAATCATAATAAAAATTGAGACTATAGAAACCTACCCAAAATTCATTTTGTCCCTCAAGTAGACAATGGCCCCTTTATGGATTAAAAGAAGGAAAAATAATTCCAACCCTTATTATAGATTAGCATCATTGAAGAGACATATTTGTTCATATAAGAACTTTAGGCATCTTTAAAAGGAAAGAAGAGAGTAACTCCATGACAAGAGAGTTTAACCCCTAAAGTTTTCAAAAGTCCTCTCATGGGACTCTTGAAGGTTCAAGTAGATACCTATGATCTCATTTTTCAGCAAGATTATTTGAAACTTTTTGAAAGCCAAGAAAAATGATTATTTTGAGGGAAATTTTAGAAAATTCTTGAAAAAATAATGTACTAGATCTATTTTTGAACTTAATTTTAACAATTTCAAAAAAAAGTTGCATATGGTTTAGTTTGTTTTCTAAAACATCTCACCATTGGGACTAGTGTTTCAATTCCATCTTAGAGCTATCGACAATTTGGTTTTGGGAAGTGCATTTTAGTGTACTAAACACAATTTCTATTTGTTCAGGTCACCTCCAATGTCAAAAAATTCTTATATGCAAATTTCTTGAACATTGTGGGGGAGGGATGAGGCAACCAATATTGAAAATAAAATGCGTACATCTCTTGTGTTATAATCTCACAATTCTTATGCAATTTTTCACTCAAAATTAGTATGCACACTAGTAAGCTATCTCTTTAACCCTTTAACCCTTGGGCATTTGGCTGCATATAATACAAAAATATTCTACATATAGTGTCATGGGTTGCGACCTAGGGATTCGCCAAGTGAGGGGTTTGCTAGATGGTTAAGGTGAGGACACTCTAACCCTAACTCTTGTAAGAAAGGCTCCTTCCAAGTAGAGAGGCTTCTTCCAAGCAGTAGCTCCAAATGAACAACAATGCATGCAATCTTGACTTCAATCTGGACAATAAGTATAAAAAGGACCACAGAGTTTTTTCAATTTTGCCAAACCTTTGCGCTCACAAAGAAATTGCTAAACCTTTCTTGAGCAACCTCCAACATATGCAAATATACAAATAGCTTTAAATTTTGTCTATGCTGCAAAGAACAAATCAAATGCAGAATTGTGTTTTGAAATTTGCAAGGGTTTACTTGACAATGAAGCCTCAATGTGCGGACAAATAAAATAAGGAATTTGGTGCAACAAGAGGGTATGGATAAGGCACCACATGTTGGAAATACGATCCAGTTCGTCTACTTCTCCATATGTAGCTTCCTCATAAATACCAAGTTAGTTAGCCATGATTAGCGTAGTTTGTTAATGGTTCTTTCCCCCCCTCTTTTATTTGGTGTTTATAATCTCATCTCTGTCTTTCTTCACCACCTATGTGGTCAACAATACTAAGTTATCGTCACTAATTTCCATCATGGTATCAGAGCCCCAAAGGAACAATCTTCGCAGTTCCGTCACAATGTAGTTTGATCAGAGAGAGCAAGGGAGAAATGTAGAGAGAGGAAGTAGCATTTGTGCACAATCGAGAGTGTTGGTGAGATAAGGTGCAATCAAAGAGAGTTCGCTTGAATACGAGTTAGAACGTTATTTTTTTTCCTTCTTTATTGTGAGTCGGTCTGCTGTGTGCATCGAGATAAGGAAACACATCTCAAAAGAAACATGCTCAACATAGACAAATTAGTCAAACAATATAGACATATAATACACGTATATAATCTACAAAGCGCCTACATGCAAGTCCCGATTTCCCTTCCAATTACCAGTGCATCAAAGAAAGAAAAACCATCGTTGAAATAGCAAATAGGAACCCTCACCTTCTCATCATACAACATCAGTAATCTTATGTTCACCATAGCACCAAATCATGTCGAACTCAAATGTTCTAGCCAAACCTCAAAGGCTCACTGCAAAAAACTATCAAACTTGGAAAATCCATTGTAGGTTGCTCCTAATGAAAGAAAACACATGGAAGTACATAGACCCAATGGGGAACAACCGACCAGTGACCAATGAGCCAAAAGAAACGGCCAAGAGAAGAGCTAGAGCACTCTTCTCCATTACGATGTCCTATAGTGAGTCCATCTTCAACGAGTTGTTAGAGATAAGTGATCCAAGAATCGCATGGAACACACTCAAAGACCGATTTGAAAGAACCAATAACACATCAAGACTAATGTTGTGGGACAAACTCAATTCTATTAGGTTGTAGGAAGGAAGATCAATCACTGAGTACATTCGGAAAATCCAAGACATGAAGATGCAGTTCAAGGAAGTCGACCATACAATCTCAGAGACCGATCTAGTCGAGTGGATGTTGAATACTCTACTATCTAGCTATGAGGCTGTATATAACCAAGTGAGCACTTTAACCACCATGCCTATGTTGGAAATGCTTACAACACTTCTATTGCAACACGAACAACGCATCCAGTTTTGTCAGGTAGCTGGGGTAGCATCCCAGCACACGGAGGCTCTAGCTGCACAATTTCAATGTACAAACTATGTACTAGCAGGGACAATGGGGACTCCAAGATTCCGACACCAACATCAAACAACGCTGCGATATCCCGTAGTGAGTCTATTTTGACTGAACCACTATTCCAACCTTGCAGCAGCCTACACCTACAATTGGTGTGGACTTGAGGGACATAACATTTGAGATTGTCCGAAGTTCACCAGAGAGTTTACATGCCATGCTCATGCCCGACAGGCCAACAATCACAACATGACAAGGAAGAGCCACCCTAGGCCGATATCCCACAATAACACGCTAATTGAAGGCACAGATACGCCTAGTTCACAATGGAAGCACCCCATGAACTACATCGACAACAATTACGAGGCTTTGGATCCAACTTTAGATCCATCTCTAGAGGCCGCCTAGATGCTTGATTCGGGATGTTCTCAACACTTGAGTGGAGACACCAATCAATTTTCTTCTTTAGAAATATCACCAAGCTCTGCCATGGTGCAAATTGCTAGGAAGCAGCTTCTGCCTGTAGAAGGAAAAGGCACTATGAACCTTGGAAATAACAATGCAATAAACATACATGATGTCTACTTTGTGCCTGGTCTTTCTTTTGATCTACTTTATGTTGGAGCCATAGCAGACTTGGATTTAATAGTGGTCTTCGATATCAAAGAGTGCATCGTTTACCAGGGTCCGGAAAACGTCGTAGGACCCAATCACCGGGACCTACGAGCCCCCAATTCGTCACCAGGGGCCCATTCTTTTTTTTCATATTTTGTCATTTTAATTGTACTTTATTATACAAAAAAAAACCTAAAAAGAGTGTAGAACCAAAAGAAGAATGTTACATTCCAATATAGTATTTAGTCTAGTTTGAGAATGTTGTAGCTAGAATGGCCCAACCACGAGTTGTAAATAGGTTAGAACCCAACTAATCGTGGCAAATTGGTCAATTCTGAGTGTTGGGTGTATCACGCTCAAAACCTCATATGGAACGGACATTTCTAAGCTAGATTTGGTTGAGGGAACCTTGGTAAGGCATAGGAATCAATTCTAGAGATAGGTTTTAGTTTCCCCTTTCCACCAACGAAATAGCAAAACCCCAAATTGTTATCTTGCAGATGTGAAAAATATCAAGACGGGACCATGGAGGAATCTAAAGTCCAATGAAGATGTTTAGGGGCTAAATCCATGCCCAGGAACAAATGAAAAAGTTGGTTGGCCAAGATTTCCCCTAGTGTGGATGATTCCCTTGCCACTGATAATTAAACTAGAAGGTGGAAATTGTCCTCCCTATGCCGATGTGTAGAGTAAAAATATGAGCCTACACATGTGTCGTGGGATTCCATGGGAGGTTCCACGAAAAGTTTTAGAATTTTCTAATAGTCAGAAGATGTCCTTCCGGATAGTCAACTACCCAAACCTAGGATGGGAAATTCCTAGAAATTTCCAAGGTGGCGGTAAATTCCCACTAAAAATTAGTATAGTTTCTTTTATGTTAATAATTTGTCCTAACAAGTTTCACAACTTTCCGATAGTCAAAAGTACCCGAACTTGCAACATTCCCTGACAATTAATAGAAATTAAAGTCCACAGAGGGTTTGACCGGCAGAGTGGGAGCATACGAAAGTAGAATGGAGCGCAAGATAGGCCTTTTCTCACTCCCTCGTATCTACTAAAGAGCCTAGGCTAGTTACTTTTGCTAGAAAAGTCACCCCCCCAAAGTTGGGATTTTCCTCGGGTTTTGGCATAAGTTGGCACTAAGTTTCATTGTGATTTTGAAGATAAAAATGGGGGAGGGGGTTTTGAAGAATTAAAAATGGCCTTTTGAAGCCAATGGAGCAATCTGTTTGTGATTCAGAGTTAATCTCCAAAAGTTAGTTTAGTGGGCCAACATAGAATGAAAACCTTGAGTTTGGATGAAAATCCAAGAAGATAAGGTTAACTTAGATGAATGAGGAGAGGTGGGTGCCCGGGAAAGAGTATAAAAGGACACCCCTTCTCCTCTCTTACAACACCCTTTTTGTGTAATTGGGTCTATTGGGTCTAATTGACGTTGGAATTGTGGCATTTTAACCACATGCTTTGCAACGGTATTTTTTGGGCACTTTTGGCCATTGTTGTTGGAGCTTACAAGGTCTTTTGTGGGTACCTTGCCTTCTCTTTTGATTGAGCGTGGTACTAACTCTTCCAAGCTTGAGCTTGGAAGTTTTTAACTAACTTCCTAGGTTGTTAGAGGTTGTGGGTGCTTACTTTTGGGAGACCCGTTTGGTCACTCCCCTTGTTTTTTGTGTACTAACCCTAGAGCAACTCCCCATATGACTGGCAATGCCACTTTGGGGGGCCTTTAGTTCAAGTTATTGATGTTACTAACCCATATCACTAGGCTTGAGTGTTCAAGTCCCTTTCTTTGTCTTTTGTCCTTATCCCTAACCGTGACGTATTATTCCTTGGTTGAGAGGCACAAGGGTGTGAAGGTAGTGGATCCTGTCCGTATGGCAAAGCTTTAAACCCATAGGATAAAAGAGTCCTTGCGGTATGTGAGGTAGTGGAGGGACGGCGAAGCTTTGAATCCCCTAGGGGGAGAAAATGTCTTAGCAGTGTGTTAAGAGGGAGAACAATGGCGAAGTTTTGAATCCCTTTAGGGTAAAAAATATTAGCAATGCGTTAAAACCACCTCATAGGAGAACCGTGAGATCACATGGCCCCTCTTCCCACAAGGTTTAGTTCCCAAAACACGTTGGAAACAAACCAAGGTTTAGGCCCCAAAAGAGTAGAAGTAGAAGTTAGAGTCGAGGATAGAAAGCAATTAGAGAGAAATCAAGTGAAGGTGCCCCTCCACGAGTCCAACTTACACATGCAACCCATGGGCATGGCATGTTCCAAACCCCCCTAGCATTCGCAAAAAATCAAGGACACCTGAACCAACTCAACACCCAGCCCACCAAGACCCTGATACCCGGAAGGCCAAACCTAGACATTAGGCGGGGCGGGGCCAAGTACTGGTAGTGACAAGCTACCGGCAGTCAAGGCAGGGGTCACTAAGGAATCGAGGCCGCTATTGGAATTCACTAGGTGGATCAGGGCCGATATTGGGGTGTATTGGGGAGTAGGGGTCTACTACTAGGGTTTATGGGGTGGGTCAGGGCCGACACTAAGGTTCACTCAGTGGGCCAGGCCGATACTAGGGTGTATTGGGGGGTCGGTCCGCTATTAAGGGTTATTGGGGAGGTGGGGTGCTGGGAGGCAAGGTGTAGGGCCAAGGGTGGGGAGGAAAGAAGAAAACTGTCCAGGGAGAAGGAGAGAGTGGTGGGTAATCAAGGCAAGGAGAAAAGAAGAGGTCTACCAAACACTAAACCTTGCTAAGCGAACCGTCAGGGCGGGAAATCCAACTCCTCGTTTCCCGTAAACTGCCATCGAGGCAACGAGCAAATGGATAAAAGAATGAGAAGAGGGCAATGGGGAGGACAATTTGAAGGAGAGGAGTAGAAGTAGATAAGATAGGAGGGGAAATCCACAAGATATACTTAGACCCTTAGATTAGAAGTAGGTAATCACCCCGAGATTAAGTATGAGACGTAAGTATAGGACGTAAGATGTAGCTCAACTTAGAGGAAGGTATGACTCGTACTTAAGGTTAGCTTAGTAGGTAAGATTGGGGGTTAGTTGGTCCACCTTCGAGTGTGGGAGAAAAGAAAAGGAAGGGGGGAGGGAAAAAAGAGGAGGAAGAAAAGAAATCAATAATTAAATCCTTGTACCAATTTATTTTATGATTAGAACGGTGGTCCATTGCCTCACGGCACGGGAGTTCATGGCGGAGGAGGTAGAGCTTTTGGTGGGCGCAAACAGCGATGCAAGTTCCAAGGTATGAGTTAACCCTTTCTAGGTCCCTAATCAGAAGCTAGTAGCGTGGGCCGAGGCCTACCCCTAGGTCAGATCCTTAGGAATGTAGGTCAGGTCATTTCCAGAGACATAAGCTTAAAGAAGGGGGCCGCGGCTTTCCAAAACCCTAAGGCACGCCCAAATCGGGTGAAAATTGAAGAAGTTATTGTCGGATGAAGGTTAGGGTCAAAGTGGATGAAGAATAGCTAAACCCCGAGTTTGAGAAAGAATGAATAAATTAGGAGGAGGCTCCCAATTAGGGTCCATGGCTGAAGAGAAAAGTGAAATCCGAGTTATAGGTTAGGAGAAATTAGCGGATGAAGTTTCGGTAAGGTTTGGATGAAAAGTCAGTAGAAATCCCCGATCAGGGTCCAACTCCAGATCTGGGTAGGGGCAATCCTTGTGAACCATCTCCCAAAATTTCGGATCTTTCTTAATTGGGGAATTAGGTGTAATAGATGGATGAAGTTTGAGGAACCAAGTAGCGGTCAACCTTCATCCACCGATAACTTTGGCTAGGAAGGTCGGATAGAGTCGAGTCTTATGTTTTTAGAAATGGCACAAGATGAACTAGAGGTTTCTTAGGTTAGTTCTGACATGGCATAGGTTCCATCCAAATCATACAGCAGGGCCCTCCATCTAGTCGGCCAAAACCATTGGAAGTAGTTTAAGCGAATCTTGCAATTTGGGGTCACTTAGGCACTTAGTAAAAAGATTTCTTGGAAGGCACAATGGACCACGCTTAGACACCCAAAAGTAAGAGTCACTTAGCCGAAGCCTAGAACCTGGTTGTGTTCGCGAATTACCAAGGGTGGGTAATTTGGCGCTCACAAGACCCCAAAACGGGACTCTACAGGTACATCGTACCTCATCCAAAATTTCATGCATGCACAATTGCTTCACCTTCCGCGGCACAACTCTGGCATCGGAGGCTGGGCCACCTCAATTTTCGTAGCATCCAATCAATGGGCTTACATGGCATTGCAAAGAACGTACCACTCATCACTAACTCTCATGACTTCTGTGACAGCTGCGCCATTGGGAAACAAATGTGCACTACCACACCAAAGACTGCTAGTCGACGAGCGAAGACTCCACTACAATTGATACACTCCAATATATGTGGACCAATCCACCCCGCATCACTTGGAGGAAATCATTACATTATTACATTCATGGATGATTACTCAAGGTTCACTTGGATCTATTTCATTCGACAAAAATTAGACGCGATAAAATGTTTCAGGCACTTCAAAGCTACAGCAAAACTGGGTTTGGGTACAAAACTAGAGGCCTTGTGTAGCGATCGAGGGAGAGAATATTTGTCCTCCGAGTTCAGAGAGCCTTTAGAAACTACCGGAATACATCATGAACTTACATAGGGGCACTCACCACATCAAAATGGAGTAAGTGAATAGAAAAATTGAACGCTCTTGGACAAGGCCCAAGCAATGGTAGATGAGGTGCGCACGCCAACATTCCTATGGTTTGAAGCACTTTCAACAACAAACTACTTAACTAATTATTCCCCAACCTAGGCAAATTTTGGCATTAGCCCCATCCAACAACTTCATCGTACCATTCCCGACATCCAGCACCTCCGTATTTTTGGTTGTATAGCCTATGTGCACATTCCAAAAGAGAATCGGTGCAAATTAGAGGACTGCAACATCAAAACCGTATTCGTTGGCTATGCTGAGCAAACCAAGGGCTACCGTTGCTACGATCCCACATCACAGTCTATACTGATGAGCAAAGATGTACAATTTGCGAAGGGGCGCTTCTGGCACAACCATCCTGAGAAACCCAACAAATTAGCAGTATCGCTCGAAGTTCTACTCGATCAAACTACCATCCTCGAATTTTGGATTCCATTGTCACGGCGCCCCAGCCGCCCTCTTCCAAACCAGACCCCGCAACCTGTGGCGCTCCATCAAGCCCTAACGCATCTCCATCATCTGATCTCCATGATCAACACAATAGCAACACGTTTCTACCATTGGGGTCACCAAAACCAGGATTACCTCCTACTAGCCCAACTATCGTTTCTCTGGCACATCCCACACTCAACCCTCCTTTGTTGCGATGGTCTTCTCAAAGTAGGTTCCCTCCTCCCAAAATACTCAGTTATGCAACCTAGATTGATTTTCTTGGAGACATTCGTGCTTGTTTCACAACTTTCAATGAGTCCCTTTATCTGCATGCATATGTTACGGCCTTCCTTGAGCCTTCATTTTACAATGAAACTGCTCAAGACCCTAACTGGGTGGCCACCATACAACAAAAGATGACTTCCATTTCTGCCAACAACACTTGGTCGTTGGTCGATCTCCTGCCTGGTCACAAAGCCATTGTAGTAAAGTGGGCATATAAGCTTAAATCGGGTAGAGCTTCTTCTGACCCGAAGTATAAGGCTCATTTAGTAGCACGGGGTGATCAACAAAACATAGGATTCGACTACCAAGAGACCTTCTCCCCAATCGTGAAATGGTCCACTATGCGAATGATCGTGTGTCTAGTTGCTCTCAACGGTTGGCCACTACTCCACTCGGATGTTAAGACCGCATTTTTCAATGGTATTTCTACAACAACCGCTTGGCTTTATTGAATCAGGACAAGAGCATCTAGTCTATCAGTTGCATAAAGCCATCTATGACTTGTGGCAATCTTCTAGGGCTTGGCACAAGAGAATAAATACTTATCTACTTTCTATTGGTTTATCCCAATGCTTCGTAGACCCTAGTCTCTATGAATATCATGACAATGATGCTATTGTGTTACTCATTATTTATATTGACGACTTGATGCTAACTGGAAATCACACTTCAAAAATCGCTTGGATTCAAGCACAGCTTTGCAACAAATTTTCCATGACCATTCTTGGCAACTTATCACTATACTTAGGCGTTGATTTCTTGTATCAACCGTGTGGCATCATGATGTCCCATCACTGATACATTCAAATATGCCTCGAAGATATAGATCTGATTGACTATCTTCTTGCACCTATTCCAATGGAAGCCACGCTATACAACACTCTTTCTCTCCATATGGATTCACTGTTACTTGATGATCCCGGAATTGTATACTATGGCACAATAGTGGGAAAACTTCTCCATGTAACAAATACCCAACATGATGTTGCATTCGTAGTTGGCATTGTTACTCAGTTTACCTCGGCTCCCACACAAGCCCATCTTCATGTTGTCCTGCATATTTTTCGTTATTTAAAAGGTACCTCTCACCTTGCCATTTACTATCCAAGAGGGGGAGAAAGGATACCAAATGGGTACTTGGACAACGACTACCTCAGTGATTTGGATGAGAGAAAATGTACCTCAGGTTACGTAATGAATTTCAGGATATCACCAATTTCTTGGAAAAATAAATTGTAGAACGAGGTGGCACAATCTACCTCTAAGGCGGAATATAGAGCCCTTGCAGAAGCAACAAAAGAAGCTATGTGGATATGCAATTTGCTCAAAGAGATTCATTTGCCACTATCATGACCCATCACTATATTTTGTGACAATCAAAGTTGTCTAAAGATGGCAAAGAATCCCGTGTTTCAAGGTCACACCAAGCACATCGAGAAAACTTGTCACTTGATACGCGATCACATTCGAAAGGGGAGAATTTGCTTCGAGTTCGTCCGATCCCAACAACAAACAACTGACATTTTTACGAAACCCCTAAGCAGAGCACCATTCCAGGAATTGAGAAGCTGCCTTCAATTGATAACAAAGGGAGAATTCAAAGCAACTATCGAGGGAGATTCAGACGAACGTTTCTTCTAAGTTCTAAGTGCCACTACAACCATAGAGTCTAATCATGTTCAACATTAGGTCAGGAACTTTGTAGGAATAGCAAACTGAGGGGGAGTGTTGGAAATACGATCCAGTCCGTCTACTTCTCTGCATGTAGCTTCACCAAAAATACCAAGTTAGTTAGCCATGATTAGCATAGTTTGTTAATGGTTCTTTCCCCCCCTCTTTTATTGGGTATTTATAATCTCATTTCCATCTTTCTTCACCACATGTGTTGTCAACAATACTAAATTATCGTCACTAATTTCCATCAACGCATGCGTTAGCCTCACTACTACACCTCAAAACTTGAGTTACATATTTGGAGGTTTGGATGATACACCTTTGTTATATAACAGTGTTTTCAAGTTTTGATCATCTTGTGCAGAGGCTACGTGTTGTACAATTGTTGAAGAAAACTAATGAGTCGATTTTTCAAAATCTAAGGATCTCTTGAGTAACAACAACATTGGAAATTCTAAAATCCACAATCTAGGGAATCTTGTTTTCCACTGAAAACGGTGTTTGACGAGCTAACATACTATAATTCCTTTGCTTAAAAATGTTTTCACAAATCCCCTCGTTCTTCAATATTCTATTCTTCAATGCTCTTCTCCTAAGAGGCACAATACGCACCTTCAATCAAGGGCACCTTCTTGCAACCAAATTCATGCCAGTTGAGCAATACAAGACCACCTCTTCTTCAACAAAGCGAAGAAATTGGAGTGGAATTCAATGCAACAAATGCTCAATATCTTGTCTTTGCTAATGTTTCTTCAAATTTGTCAAGAGACAATACTCTCAGATAGAATTCTTCAAATCATAGTAGTTCCCTTCCAAAATATTGAAGAGGGTTCTGGAAATTTTGACCATAGGAATGCTATGAAAGAATTCTAACACCACAATGAAAACAAGCTAAATTATGAGCTACAAGCCCTATGCCAGAGAATGCGTGTGTCCCTAACAACTCCGTCCAACAAAATCGTCACCTAGGGAATCTCCAAGTCATAGCAACAAGTTGTATGTACATTTTTTCATATTATACATTGTAGGCCATTTTTGGCTTCATTTAGCATTAAAGGATTAAACATCTATATAATTAGATTTTGAAAAAAAAAATTCTTAATTGGAGATAATTATAAGGCTTAGACACATAGGGGTTAACTACTCAAATACAAATGGGCAACCTATTGGCACACCATTGTTGTAGCATTCCCATTGCTAGTTTGCTACCCATTAAAAATTTCATTATTCATGATTATAGATTAAATTCTCCAACTAATAATTTATAACTCACAATTTTACTCAATTCATTAAAAGAATTCTAATTTTAAATTGCAAGAAAATGTGGTAAATGCATGAATCTATTGCTTACTCAATAGTTTTTGAATTGCATATTCTAGATCAAACATTAGCCTATCTTAATCTCTATAAGATGAAGTAGACCAAATGAGAACTTGTGATTTTTATTAGACTCGCATTAGAGGAGATCTGGCCAAATAGAGGGCTGTGAGTTCCCGGCAGCAGGGAACTCGGAGAACTGCGCCATCGCAGCCTGTTGATGTGGTCGGGAAACTGCCAGGTCACTTTTTTCTTATTCTTTTTCTTTTTTTTTGAATTTTTTTTTTGTCGACTTTTCTATCGATTTCAAGACCAATTTTTTTTTTTTTTTCACAAAAAGAATTTTCAAAAATTTATAACGGCTAATTGCTATCAGTCGTGCCCTCACTGTTGGGGAACAACAATGGGGGAACAGGCCTGGAACGGCCTTCTTTTTGGCCAGATCTCCTCTAATGAGTTGGTCATATGTGAAAATTTTTTCAATTTTTTCAATTTATTCAATTTTTATAATTGATGGATGTGTTGATGGATGTATTGATCTAGTAGCTCATTGCTTGCTCTAATTTTTTATTATTTATTTTTCATAACATACCTACATTACTGCATTGTTCAATTTACAAAACACATTGGTTTTAGGGTAGATACATGGTTTAGTGTCTCATTTTTGGCAAGAGTCCATGTTTCCAAAGTCCTTTTGGGGAAATTTCACAATGTATATAGGTTGTAAAAGTCCCTATTTTGATTGGCTCATGTAGAACTTGTAAAACAATACAACTTGGATCAAAATAGATTGATAAAATAAAATTATATAGAGGTGAAAAGGACTTCATAAATTTTAGACATTATAGAGTCGTTGAAAAGTCCCTTCCAAATGTTGTATAAATATCTATAATGCAAGATTATCCTTTCTAAAAAAAATTTAAGAGAACAACCAATGATGTAGATGTGATGGTACTATTGGTGTGTTGCATTTTGGTGATCCTCTTCAAATTGTTGCACATTAGTAATCAAATTAGCCATATTAGAACATGTCAAATCTAATTCTTGTTTGGAACTAAGGATTTCAAAAGTTGAAGATGGATGGTGTGAAATTCCCACAGTGCAAGCATCTCACACGTTGCAATAGAGATTGTTGTTTGATTTTTGATCTTTCAAATGAAAACCCTTGTTTTGTGATTGTCGCACTTGTCATAGAGTAGAGAAAATATGGACTCACTTAAAAGGTTGTTTCTCTCTATCCAGATATGCAAATACAATATTTTTTAAAATTTATAAAAAAAAATTGGAATTTTTTTTAATCTATTATGTGACATACTGACATGGCACCTAAGGCAATCATGTGGTACATGATTTTTTTTAATAATTTAATTTTTCAATTTATTTTTATTTTTCACTTTTTGTTGTATTTGCATATCTAGCCAACAAATAGATGGCCCTCTAGAAAGTCTAGATTTTCTCTAATAGAAGCTTCACTGAGCAATTTTTGAAAAACCTCTATATAGTGGTACTTGGGTAAAGAAAGACAATGGTGGGGGTGATGGTTGCTTCTAATTATCTTAATGTGGCTAATGCCTGTAAATGTGGTGCATATAGGTGCTACAAATCACAAGCTTCCACTGTCAACTTTACCATCATGTTCACATAGAATTACACAAAATTAAAATGTAAGCACCGCGTGCGCACCATCATCACAGGGTGATATTCTATTGATGGATGATGACGATGAATGTTTGAAAGAATTTGTAACTAAGAGGCTGAAATTAAGTGATATTGTATCCAATGTCAATGGTGTTCCACTTCCTTCTGCCAAGGTTAATCCCTAAAGGACAATTGTCCATTGAACGGACAATTGAAAATCCAAGTAGGTTTTTATGAAGTCAATTTTGGTTGGATGTTCTTTAGGTCATGACACAAGGTCTCAAGGGGTACAGTAAGTGTTAGAATTATAAATATAGGTATGAACAAATGCAGGGTGACAAAAAAACATTATAATAAAAATTATAAATTGATTGATTGTACTTTAGCATATACAAAATGTCATTGGGTGTATTCTAAATACTATAGGGTATGAAATAATGGAGTGCATTAGGAAAAAAGTAGACTTAGGATACCCCCCTTAATATTAATTTTGCGTTTGGAGAAAGTTGTGTGTGTAGATTGGTTGTTTCAGTTTTGGGACTTTGATGAACAATGTCGCATCCGAAACAAGTTCGAGGTGATGACTCCTATTTGTGAGCGAGTACACATGATTCCAGAGGAGGAAGATAGTGGAAGACCTCACAAGCAAATTCAACTTCAACTAGTAAAAGAAACTGGTAGCAATGATTTTGTCGCGCCTCTGGAATTCGAATTCCCCATTGTTGATGTCGAGGAGTCTGAAGATGATGTGACCCTGACATTGCAATTTTGGTTATAGGAGACAGAAGTTAGTTTAGAGTTTACGATGCTTGTAGTGGTGGAAGAGGAACTGATTTTCTTGCAATCGAAACTCATTGTAGATGAAATCTTGGAAAAATATAAGTGCATTGCCTTGAAGCTAATGAAGGAGCTACAATCGATGGACTTTGCAGATCATGTGTGGAATTTGAAAAGTTACGATCAACATGGTGTGGTAGTGGTCAAAATTCATTGTCGGGAGTGCAACAAGGAAATCGAAGGTACTGACAATGAACTCTCTCAGTGAGATATTCAAAACTTATTTGCCAATTTTAAAAAGTCTCATTTGCACTCCACATTGCATATCAAACAATGGTGCAAGAAAAAGCAAATCTCGTATAGTGATCATCCAAAGGAGGGAAACAAGGGTATACCCTTAATTTATACTACGGTTGACCACAAGCATCTGATAGACGAGGGTATGAGCATTCTTCAAAGTGTGAATGACTGTATCTCCACACATGATCCTCCATTTGTACTAGTGGAAGATACGGGTGTTTATGAATTTAAATTGTTTTGGTACAAGGTGTGTTGCAAGATTGATGGAGAAATAATGTTGTTATGCCCACCCAAAAAAAATCTAAGAATAAACCTAGAGAATCACCTCCACGGGCTCATTCACACAAAATGCTATGAGGATATGGCTTCGGTTGGGAAGTCCAGAATGAGGTTGGATGCAAGCAACACTAGAAAACGGGGTAGGCCAACGACGAGGTCCAAATCCTTGATTGGAAAGCAACTTGATTTTCATTCTTGGTTTACTGATTCATCCATTGGAAATTCAAGAATTGCAGAGGATTCCCAATCAGGTCTAACTTTTGACTCAATTTTGTCTATACTATGCTGGGGTTTCTGGAAGAAGACCACTGAATATGGTGGTAAGGTGTATCGAGTGGATGCTTTATTAGATGATCCAAAATCTGAAGTAGTGTAGGTATCAGAGCCCACCATTGTTGTAGATTTTGAATACAATAATGAAAAGGTTGTTGTCATGGGTTACTTCCGCGATGTAGGTTGTACACGGTTGTCTATCACAGGAGAACCGTTTCCCAATTTCATGTGCTTTAAGTGCTCAAAGATTGTGCATGCTACCAATTTCACATTGAGAGTGTTTTGTGAGGGTTGTGTGCTTGTAAAGCGAGGTTGTAGGGGTACATAATCCGGGAGAAGGGTAGATTACCTATCATTGAAAGAGTTAGCCGCACATTCTCAACAATTAGCTAAAAAAATATCGTCAGGAAAAGGCCATGCATTGGTTGATGAAGTCTAGGGTTGCTCAATTGAAAGTGCAGCAACATGGTCTCAAGCTAAGTGCGATAGAGAGCTTCAATAGAAAAGATGTTCTCTCCTTATGTAACAATATATTGGTGGCTCATAGAACAAATGCTTTTGGGGGAAAGCCAACTTTGTGGGACTTCCTGAGGGATGTCGCTACAAATTTGAATTGAGTGAGGTAGGGTCATAGATTCTTCAAAAACACCAAATCATTTGCACAAGCAATGAAGATATATGGAGGCAGGCGTATATATAATCTCTTCGCCCTAAATTTTGGGGATTCATTGTTTGATAGTATTAAATGTAAAAATAAGAAAGGATTGCAATTTGTTGTCGGGGAGCATTCTTCTTTGTTTGTTGTTGTTGTAGATATTTACAGAGAGGCCAAGCGAGCTCATGGAATTGAAGGGCCTGTCCTAATCATCTTGGTTGAAGACGAGACAAAGGTAAAGTCGCGTATTTCTTGGTAGGCATGTTCTGATGGATTGGTAGGATTCTGTGGCCAAAAAGAGGGTCATTTGTGTGTGTTGATGTTTAGGCCATAGGTAAGCAATGGTGAGTCTAGCTATTCAGCTATAGTTGATTCATTCAGTTTAATTCAAAAAGGGAGTTTTGCACGAGTCATCATGGTGAATCCTTTGCATGATAAGCTGCCTAGACTTGTCTTTACTGTGTCTTGTATGTGCAATTGTTTTGATTCTACATGGGTTAGAAATTAGTGGAAGAGCATTAATGTTTTGTGGCAAGAAAGTTGTGGGACATTGGTTGGGCCAATTATAGGTCATGTTTCAGATGGAGACTCCAAGAGAAGACATCTGATAGTAAAAGATTACACTAGTAAGGTAGGGTTGAGGTACAAGATTCCATGGGAAGGATGGTCTTTCTCTTTTGAATGGGTGGGGGAGAATAAAATTCAAGGCTTGCATGATCAAGATTTCATCCATAATGGAAAAGAACTGATAAATCCACTTGATAGTGCTGTGAAAAACCTTCAGTTAGGGGTTGACGTCTATTATCTAGACCATCATGGTCAGGTTTATCAAAAATACTCTATTGATCAGAATTCTCAGTGGACCCTAACCAAAACCACAGCCACGTGCCACTGCTTCAAGTACTACTTCTTAGTTTGTCCATTTGTTGTGCTTGCTCCCATGTTACATATTTTTAGGCTTCTCATGATGTTGCTCATGTTGTTTAGCCTTTAAGTTATATTGCTACTATTGTTGCTGTTGTTTGAGGTAGGCTCACTCATTCAGCTTTGTTTGTATACTACAATTGATGGAACTGTTGCTTAAGTGTGTCTGCTCTGACCTGCTTCTAATGCTTCTACTCTTACTTCTGCTCTTGCTAGAATTTTAGAACTTGCCATAGTGTATGGATTTTTTTGGAGAAAATGTTTGGGAATTTCGGCTCTTCAAATGTTAAGACTATGCACGTTTGGTGCCTATGTTTTGGACTTACCATTCTCTGTAGTTGTTGTACTTACTAAACCCTACACATGCAGTTTTTTGTTTGGTATTGTGTTTGTGAACACATTCTATGCATTGTAATTTTCATGGTGTTTCAAAAGCACACGATCTCTAAACACTAAACCCTTACAATGTAATTATGAGTAGTGAGTAGTGGGCAAAAAAAGGAGTGTAAACACTTAATTGAAGTCTAATTATGAGTATTGAATAGTGGTAAAAAAAATGGAGTGTAAAAAAAATTGAAGAAGGATTCTTTCATTGGAGAAGTTATTAAAAGATATTCTCACATTGGTTGAACTGAATAAATTCAATATTCAAATAATGGAATATCATTTGCTCAATCATGATGGAGGAAAAATATATGGTATTTATCAAATGCTAAGTGGCAGGTTCTAACTTGTGTAATGATGCGTGAGTGACTGATGAGAAACTTAAGAAGGCCTAACTTGAGGGCATTGACATGGTGTAAATAGGTTTGAAAGGGATACCAATAAAGAAGTATTCCACATATCAAAGAATTTGATTGATCCTTGCCCCCTTTCTTTTAGTCATAAATCATTAGCTCATAATACACACGAAGATTGTGTGGAGAGAACTAATAATGATGTTGTTGTTGGACCTCTCAGAATAGCTACAATAGTTTTACAATCAATATTGTTACATATTGAGCAAAGTAATGACGTAGATAGTAGAATTTTGAGTGTAGGCTTAAAGCATATCTTGAAATACTCCACTACAATTGAAGTACCATACAAAGATTAATTTTACAAAATGAGGTTTATTAATTTATGAGTTGAACATACACTCCTCTAAAAAATTGCCCTTAGATAGGTTATATCATGTCAAATACAAAAATACAAATCTAGATATATATACTTGTGTGCATGATGATGATTAAGTGCATGTGGAATTGTTTGATGATGTAGGGCTTTTGTTTAATGAGGGGAAAGGGAATTTGATGTAGCACATTGGAAGGGTGTAGAAAATAGTCAAGGTTGTTGGAAAAAAAGAGCTTAATTGGATTGCATGCAAATTGTTTCACTTTTTGATGAGAAGATCAGTATATTACTAGACTCTTCTAAATACATTACAAGATTGTAGTACACATATGGAGGTTATGAAGGAACGAAATGTGACTTAAATTGGCTTCAAAAGTAGTGTATGCATTGCTAAGAAGTCATTAATGCAGATAAAGACATTTATACATACCTTGGATCAACAAATGAATTGCAAGATGAATGTAGAGTCTCATATAGTGGAATTAGAAGTAGTTCGAGAGAAAGAATGTGCTACATCTATATCTATTGCAACTCCTTCCAAAAGAGGGAGACTTCAAAAGGGCCCTCAAGTATTTATAAATACTATTTTGACATCTATTTCTAACAAACATGTTACATGCTTTGTAAGGTTAACAAAATAGGTGTTTCAACTTTAAATATATTTTGTGAAGTTCTTTTTAATAAATATGCAATCCAACATTTTCTACACCACATTTTATAAAATTTGGTCTTCTTATAACTTTTTGGTCCTTTTAATTTGATATAATTTTTTGAAAAAACCTCCTCTAAATTGTTTTAATGTTGATGACAATTGTGTATAGTACAAGAGTTGCATACTCTATTGGATTTAAGAAGATGTGTAACTTGGTTATATGAAATAGAAAGGTTGGTCTCGAATTTAGTTGATGAAAATTATTGATGTTTAGATTAGTTTTCCATTTTTCAATATTAAGGAATCAATGTGCAAGTAATACATTAGAAGGAATTTTAGTTTGGAACCTTTGGTTGTAGCTATTAACCCCTAAAGTTCCTTGACTACCTTATCACCCAAAACCCTCAAAAACTGCCATTTCTAATACAAGTACCAAATTTTTGAAAAATATCATTTTTGGACACATGTAACCGTAGGATCTTGTAGTAATATACATTGAGAAGATGTGAAAAAAATTTCAGAAATTTTCACCATGTAGATTGCAAGATATTAACATTTGAAGTGACAAAAATCCTTTTTTTGGCCCTGCGAAAAACCGGGCAGCTGCACTTCACAAAATCCTATTTGTATGAAAAGATGTCCAAAATGGTGGTTCTTCTTTAGATTCATTCTTGAATTCAAGTTTTCTATATTCTTGAAAATTTTCAGATCATTTGGAATTGTGCAACATATAGGAAAAAAATAGTAAGTACAAAGATGTAGAGAATGATTCAAAATACTAAATTGTTAATAGTTTATTATTGGAATTGGAAAATGCCAATCCCAATGGTGGAAATGTTGTAATAAAAAATCTATACCCTATGATTTTATTTTTTTCCAAAAATATTGAAAATTGAGTTAAATAAAGGACTTCAAAGTTTATTTTAGAGTAGAAAATCCATAAGTGCCCGTAAACTAAAACATCTCATAACTTTTGACTCATTGATCAAAATGGAATGATTCAAAGCTTTCTATGTATATATCAATCTAAAAAACCAATTTCAAATTTTTATTTTTGAAAAAAGTGATTTTTTCAGATCTGCCCGGACTGCCCAAGTTGAGAAACAAACAACATATTAGGCCATAACTTTTGACTCATATTTCCAAATGTCCTGAAATTTAGTGCATATGAAAGATATTCCTCGTCCACACCTTCTATTAAATTTTGGGCCAAAAACATGGAAATCTGTAGTCACACATACCTGCCCAAAATTTCTATGTTGCCAAAAAAGGCACCTTGGTCCTTTAGGGGTTAAGAAATCAAATTAGGTCTTTCCTTTAAATTTCCTAAATTGATAAGGTTAAAAGTTAGTTTGGGCATAGACTTTGGGTATGGTGGAAAAGAATGTGCATGACTATAGTACTTGAGTTATGGAACCAAGGATGGTTTTGTTTAGGTGGTTTTTTAAACATATCCACTTATATACTTGTTTGTTGAAAAGATAATCACCAAGCCAATAATGTCAACTTGAACTTGGTTGGAGATTCAAAAAAATTGATTTCTTCATATTTTACATAGAAAAAAAAATATGACATTTTTAAAATCTAAAAATCAAGTGAAAATTGAATAAATTTCATATGAATTATACATCAAAGACATACAAAAGAGGTTACATGCAATAACCACATAGTATTTATGTATAGCACAGATACTTATTTCACACTTGTTACAAGTAATTGTTTTATTATTTAATGCATTTTTTAATTTTGAAATAAAAAATCCTTCTATCAATTTAATTCTTGTTAAAATTCACAAACAAAATCTCTGTTATGATATTTGAAATGAATTTTAAGAAATAGTAGCAAAGTATCTTTGAGATTCATGCAAAATAAGGTATTTTTTCATTATAATGGAAAAAATAATTGCATATAGTATTTTCAATTTTTGCAAGACTCATTGTATTTTTCTACTATAATAAATTTTATTTTTATTTGTTTAGTTTGAAGCTATAGGGTGGACAAGGTCTAAATATCTTCTTAGCTTTGAATTCATTGATTTTTTAGGATAAAAATTCTCTTAATTTTCATAGACGAAAACAATGTAAAACAATGTGTGTGTTATATTGAGTTTGAATTAACTTATGTAGGAACAAATGTCATTTGTGCTCATATCAATGCACTTTCATTATCAAGACTTGTTTGACATAATTGATGGTGGAGTATAAAGTCTTTAGGAATGAATAGAGCAATTGTATTGTTGACATTTGATTTTGAAGTTATAGTCAATAGATCAACCATATAAGGGATTTTATTTGTGCCATGAACTAAAGGGAGGAGGATTTGCATTGATTGAAGTCACCTTGTAAACAACTATTTGAACAACGACCTTGACAACCAAGTGAGTGCAATAGTGTCAATCCTCATGTAGTATAGTTTTTTGTTTTTTGTGCTTCTCTATGTACTCTATGTTTTCATTAGCACATGATTATTTCAAGGTATGATTATAAAAAGCATGTACAAGTGTACAACATTGAGGGCATTCTAGAGTTTAACCCTTAAAGGTCTAATGGGGATTGTATATATATATTCCAATATTTTATTCTTAAAATATAAAACTTATACTAAAATATTCAAAGACACTACACCATTGGATTAAAAATTCAAAAACTAATATCTTTCATTTGGAAGTCTTTTTTAACATCTAAATCTTATTATATTCAAATACAACACCATAATTGCAAGAAGAACATGTGATCATTTTGCAACTTTTCATACATGTAGGAGGGCAACAAAAATCTAAATTGAAGGTACCATGTGTCATTGAATCCATTTTAGCATGAATACAAACTTATATAACTTTTGTACACATCAATCCATATACCTTTTATATCAAATGCACAAGAAACACCATGGTGCATCCTAATTTGGGCTTCTCAAACCATCAAAGGTTAAAGGTTTTAGAATGGATGGCTCTTCTTGGAGCTCACAAACTAGTGCCAATCTAGCCTTGCAATTTGAATTGAAGGAGGATCATAAAGACTTCTCTTTTATGAGATAGATCAACTTACACAATTGAAGTCTTGGAACTGACTGCATATAAGTTATTATTAATACCATTCTTTCACATCCTTTGCAGGTTTGGAGTACCCGTAAGTTAACTTATGTGGAGGTATGATTTGGCACTCTAGTGCCAAAATTGTGTTCCCATGTCAGATTCTCAGGGGGTCACATCACCTCACACCATGACATGTGGCATTTTTCTTTTTTAAACAAAAATGACTTAATTTTTGTTGAATTTGACCTTGGCAGAGGGTTTCATGCAGTTTGGGTCAAGCACCATCTAAGTGTGTGAAAAAGTCCTGGGTGCTATCCACTTCCACTTTGGGGGGGTTGATGATGTTCACTAGGTTAAGGGAGCCGACCCCTTTCTGACCACTTAAGCAGATACACATACTGCAAGGGAGGTTTCAACAGTGGGGAAATTTTTTCCATGAGCAAAAATAGAGTTCATAAGGTTTTCATAATTTTCCAGATTTTTTTTTCTCACAAAATAATTACTACGAATTTTTAAGCTGAAGATTGTGTTCTGCCCATATTGGCCACATAGACCTTCCTCTTTTCGACCAAGGGCTGGTTTCAAAATCCAAGAAGGGTTGGGTCCAAATTTGAGAGTCTTGTGGCCAATTATAATGCACCATGAACTGCCCGGGAATTGTGCCAGCATTAACTATTGCTAATCACCTGCTAATTGAAATTACTCCACCCTACTTTGCTAGACAGGGTCTATAATTAGTAAGGGGTCGGCTCCCTTACTTATGCTTACTTACCTTATTCAGTTCCTTGCAATCTGAGTTATTCAGTACTACATTAGCCAAAATGCATCATTGGGTTTGATATTAATTTCATTTTCAGTTTTGTTGTTGGTTTTCTTATTAACCCTGGAAGGACACGGAGGGGTCCAAGTGGAAAACATCATTTCTGAAACTGTGGGAATAATTGGTATTAAAAAGAATCAAAAGAACTCATTTGAAGTCAAAGTATTCTAGAAAATCTCCACTCCCCACTACTAATTCCAAGGATGAATAGTTGAATTTTTGTCTTATACAAGAGAATGCCTTGTCATTCATTGGACACTAAATGTCTGCAGTGTCCTTTTTGGGTTAACCCCTAAAGGACCAAATGGTGTTTTTTGGCAACATAGCGATTTTGGGCAGCTCACTACGGATGGAATTTTGATTTTTTTTCTTTGAAATTTTCACACAACATTTTCCCGAGGAGTAGCTTTAAGACCCAACAATTTTCATAACTTTTGAATACATGGTTAAAAAGTTATTGTATAATATGTTGTTTTCATTGCTTGGCGGGCAGCCTGGGCAGCAAAAAAAACTTCTTGAAAAATCACTTTTTTTTAAAATAAAAATTTGAAATTGATTTTCTACAATTATATACACCTAAAAAGATTTGAATCATTCCATTTTGATTTGTGAGACGAAAGTTATGAAGAGTTTTAGTTGTGGGTAGTTTGTGGGTAGTAATGGAATCTCTACTCTCAAATAAACTTTGAAGACCTTTATTTCACTCAATTTTTAATATTATTGGAAAAAAATAAAAAATTGAGGTGTAGATTGTTTATTACAACATTACAACCATTGGGATTGGCATTTTTCAATTCCATAAATAAATTATTAACACTTTAGTGTTTTGAATCAATCTCTACTTCTTTCAACTTACTATTTTTTTCCTATATGTTGTACAATTCTAAATGATCCAAAAAATTTCAAGCATGTAGCCAACATGACTTGAAGAATGAATCCAAAGAGTTACAACCATTTTGGACATTTTTTCATAATGATTTGACCTTGTGGAGTGCATCTGCCCGGATTTTTGAAGGGCCAAAAAATGGCTTTTTGTCACTTCAAATGCTAATATCTTGCAATCCAAACGGTGGAAATTTCTGAAATTTTTTCCACATCTTCCCAAACCAGATTACTACAAGATCCTATGGTTACATTTGTCCAAAAATTTATTTTTTCTAAAATTTGGTACTTGTATTGGAGATGACAGTTTTGGAGCGTTTTTAGTGAAAACATAGTCAAAAACCTTTAGGGGTTAATGATTTCATTGTTGCTCTCATTAACCCTTGAACATCGACATGGACATTTTGCTTCCAATGGATGACAAGGAATTCTACTCTAAGTATATTCATTCATCCTCGGAATTAGGGGTGGGAAGGGGAGATCTTTTACAATACTTTGACCTCCAATTAGGGATGAATATTTTTTTAAAAAAAATGTAAGTGATGATGTCACACGGTTCCAAAAGCAATGATTTCCACGGTCACCAGTTCCGTCACTTAGGTCAAGGCAGTGTAGCCACATGCTGTTATTGGTTTTTTTAACCAAACGGACAATTTCCATTGATAAAGGGAAAAAATACATCGAACCAAGAGCACAAGGCCCCAGCAAAATTTTTTAGATTTACGAACTGAGTACTTTTTCTAAATTTTTCTTTTTAAAAACAAGGATTTTTTTATCACATTCTCATGACTGAACTTACAGGCAGTAACTTACTTGGTGGATTTGATTGTTCCTACAGTATTATTTTGATAGTTTGTGATGGTGGTGAACATTTAAATTTTTTCTTAAATTTTTTTTTCTGACACAACTGAGTACAGGAATGGTGGTGAACATTTGAGAGGATGCCAAGTGGCTGGGCCCAGGATTTAAGTTTGTCACCTACTTACAGCACTAAGTTAGGAGCCAGGGAATGGTGGGTGAGATTGTACCTCCTTAGAGCATGACCACCATTTAGCAAGAAATGTGACTAGGCAAAGGAGTTGTGCAGTGTTGACTTCATAGATTCAGACATTGTGTTTTGTTGGTCCCCCATTCTTCCACGCCATAGCATTGTGGTATGTTCTTATTTGCATTACTGTTCATGCATGTGTCATGTTGGCAGGCCTCCTCACATCCCAAACAAGGTAGATAAGACAAAAAGCTGACAATTGTTCCTTGAGGATACCCCCCAAATTGCAAATCAATATAACCAAAAATGACACAGGAAGATGGTGTGCCAAACAATGAATTTGAGTGGGCCAGCCAAAATTTCAGTGTCACTGAGTGCACAGTGGGGAGCTACATTGCTTCAGGGCTCAGCAACCGCTGTGCAGGGCCCATATACTGGGCAACAGTGGCAATGCTCTTGCAGCACTAAGTTAGGAGCCAGGGAATGGTGGGTGAGATTGTTTGTAGGTTCAGTTTGAGTTAAGTTAATCGGTAAAGTTTGTCCTGTTTTTATAAACAGGTGTCACTCAGAGGAAGGTTTAACCCCTCACCGCCAAAGGGGATGAAAAGTGTCCTCGGGTCAAATTCAAAGTGCTGTAACTTTTGCATCGGATGTCCAAATTCAACAAAACTTGTTGGAAAATTTGCGCTCTCTCTTCCAGTTTGTGT
Organism: Straminergon stramineum; assembly: GCA_963920665.1. Classification (NCBI taxonomy): domain Eukaryota; kingdom Viridiplantae; phylum Streptophyta; class Bryopsida; order Hypnales; family Calliergonaceae; genus Straminergon; species Straminergon stramineum. The sequence goes on along the minus strand of OY987263.1, from coordinate 21,649,124 downwards.
GGTAAATTTTTCAGATCAATCCAAGACGTACCAAATTTTTGGAAGCCAATCGAAGTTCACAAGTTCAATTTGAGTTCACCAAACTGCATTTGATGGCTGCAACTTCGAGGGTTGGTATCTCCTTCATCCAATGTTCTTTTTCAATAAATTTTGTTGGGTTAAGTTCCCTTTTAAGTCTAGTTATTGTGGTAGAATTTTCATACCAATCCAAGTTGTTTTGAATGTTTGGGAGCAATTTGAAGTTCAAAAATCTTGACATTTTTGAATTAGAGTGAACTTCGGCGGCTTGTTTCTTCTTCATACAATGTTTGTTTCCAATAATTTTTTGTTGAAATGTTGCACATACTAGTCTAGTTTGTTTGTCCAAATTTTCATATCAATCTAAGAAGTTATGAGTGATTGAGAATCATTTTAGTAGTAGTAGGTTCAGTTTTTGATGTGTCTTTTGCAACTTTTCTTGTTGTTTTTTGACATTTCAAAGCCATTCTGCAAACACAATGTGTCAATTGAATGATATTTTTTTCATCAATGTGTTTGTATGCTGATTTTGAATCACTTATTAGTTTAAAGTTTCTTCATTTGAGTAGATTTAGAAACCGAATTTCACCTCCAAATGTGTATTTGGGAAAATTCTAGCATCCTTTTTCAACACTAAAACATTATAATCTTGCAATCTATGTAGTCAAATGACACCAAATTTGATGCGCGCCATCTACAACAAGTGCACTACAAGATCGTATGGTTGAGATCTCTATAACTTAGTGAAATTTATATATATAACACTTCAAAAAGAATGCTATTTTTGAACTTGTTCAAGCCTTTGGTGGTGAGGGGTTAACTAAGAATATAGTAACTACACCTAAAAGCGCATGAATAGGCTCTTGTGGCATGATCAATATGCTTTAGAAAATGAACAAATTTTTTGGCACATTAGTACATGACTATGAATCAAAATGCAAGTGGCTCCATAATTTTTGGACACATTGTGAATTATTTAGGCACAAATTTTTAGAGATGCAAGGTGTAGGGTGCTAAAAGTGTCATGTAGTTGATGCCAAAATGCATTTGATGCACATCAAGAAATCACACTAGTAGTATGTAAACATGACATAAAAAAAAAGTGAAAACAATAAATAGTTTACCAAAAGTCGACCACTTGTGAGGTTGTCACCTTCCCAATGCTCTAAATAGAGTTGCACACTTTTCAAAATGGCCCTCAACTCCACCTTACAATTGTCCTTGCAATGCACACCATTTTTAGTACCCTTCTTGTTGAGTTTCCCATCAAAATTAGGGTTCAATTTTGAGGAGTGTTTCATTTTAGGTGTAGTTACCTTAGTACAAAAGAAACTTGGCACCAAACTCAAACAAACCCGAATTTGGGAGCTCCAAGAAGTTTCTTTCGGTATTTTTCTTAAACTCTAGCTCTTGGTCCCACAATGCATATACTTTACGAGTAATTCTATTATCTATCCACTAATATAGGTTAGCAAGCTTGAGGCCTAAAATTTCTTCCTCACTATCTTTTTCTTAACTCCTACTTTAAATGGTACTAATTCTATACATGTTGTAAGGACTGGTCTATAGGTAGATCAAAAAGGGTTCCTCGAATATTGTTAAAGCAATACATGTGATTTGAAATGGTATAGGACAGTTTTGGAGTTGAAAATGGTGAAATTTTGAACCAATCCTTGAGAATTCATGAATGGAGTGGTAGAATGAATGAGGCTCTTATGATATTTTCATTTTAAAATCAAAAGTTGTTAGAGGTTTTTCAACAAACCCACTTTCTAATTTTACAATCTCCTACTGCTATTTTTGGTTTTCAAACTTATATTCTCTATGAATATGAATATGAATAGCACCCTATAGTTGTTGTATTTGGAAATCATACCTAATTTAGCGCACTAGTCAAAATTATGGAAAAAATTGCTTCTCAACTCATTTTCTCTCGTCTTACTATTTAAAGTTCTTCTAAATTGTTTAGACCACAATATTAGACTGTGAAAGCAAAATTTCTCTTAAATGAACAATTTTTGTACCTTATAGAAGAAGAAGAACAATGACTATATTTTCAATTATCCTATTAGTATAATAAGTTTGAACCAAAAGAAATGGTTAAGTAGGAAATTTCTATGCTAATAGATTCATTCCTTAACTAGACAACACAACTTTAAATTATACAATCTATCATTTGAAAATACATTCAATTAGTTCAAATAATACTTAACATTCCAACTTATAAATCATCATTCACACTACAACAATACTACATGCACACACACAACCTCAATACTCATAACATCAATTTAGACTTTAACTTCACTCCAACTTAGCACACATTTTAACAACATAGGCACTTACCCACAACAACCAATTTGGTATGTAATTTTCTTTTATATAAACCAAATTGGTGATCAAATCACTCTTACAAATTCATCCTTTTGTTTAGTAACTCAACATCCTTTTGACAAATCTCGATAACTCTGACCTCAACAGTTCTAGTACGTGAGCCCAAGAATGCAAGCTAGTGAGCATTGAGCCTACAATATAGGTACCTATAATATAGATACCACATACTATAGAAGGTGTACGTATCATAAACACTTGAAATATTGGTATTTGTAACATATATATCCTATAATTATAGACAATTTCTATAGTATACATACCTATTATATAGGTGTGTAGTATTCTAGGCTCATAGGCTTACACTCCTATGCTCACATAGTAGAAAACCTCACTTTGACCTCAACCATCTAGTCTTTTACACATTTATAGCTTCATACTTTCCATTAATTCCACAAATTCTCCAATTTTTAGTACTTTTTTCCAACTAGGACACCAACATATACTTCACTCCATTAACATATTTCACAATCAAACATCACTCATTACAACCAAAGAAACAAAAATACAAAGCCTAACTAGTTGGGACTCACACTAGACTTTCACTCAACAATAGATGATTTTCAACTTGGTGACACCAAACTAATGGGAGCCAAAAATTGGTAGTTACCACCCTAGGAGAGACAACCCACCAACTGTCGACTTAACTTCTAAATTGACTTGACTAAAAATCCAACTAGCATCTATGTGAGCTTCCAATTCATCACTTGGGACTCATAGTTTTTCTTTTTTCTACTTTTCGCAGTTTAGTAAGTAATTAGATGTAAAAGGCCCATAATAGAGCCTAAGGCCAAAATAGGTGCTAACATATCAAATTAGGTATTTGGCCTCATTTAGGATTTTAGGTCTAGTTACCCCTTAGATGCCCACCTATACATAGGTTAGAACCACAAATTGTAGAAGTTAGTAGATTTGAGTGTAGTTGCCCAAACAATGCCCCAATCTACTAAGTAGTATCCTTTGCAAGCTAGGAATAGTGCCGAGAGAGCCCTGTGAGGTCTCGAGATAGGTTTTCATTTCCCCATTGAAACTATAGAGCTCAATTGTTAGCATTGCAGGAGTTACGATATTAAGACTGACTTGTGGAGGAATCCATAAGTCCCAAGTGTGGATCTAGGGTCTAGAGTATGCTAGGGGATTGAAAGCAAAGTCCATTTGCCAAGATTTCCTCGTATGCAAAAGATTTCCTATTTCCTATGTAATTAGTAGAGGGTGGGATTTATCCTCCCCATCCCTATATGTGCAAAGTAAGATTATGAGATTTTCATGACCATTGTGGGATTCTATGAGAGGTCCCACAAAAAGTCTCGGAATTTTTTGACTTGCAGAAATATTTTTCCCAGACGGTCAACTACCGAAATCTACTATGGAAAATTTGTGGAAATTCTGTGAAGGGTGATAAAATCTCACTAAAAATTAGTGTAGGTTCTTTTATGTTAATAAGTTGTTTTGACAAGTTTTGAGACATTCCGACAGCGGGAGGTGCCCAAATTGAAAAATTCCCTCCAAATTTGACGACGTGGTAGTGTAGGCAAGGAATTCACCAATGTCTCGAGAGCATATGAATTCGAAAAAAGTCAATGAAATGTCTTTTCTTACCCCATTGGACCTTTCAAATCACCATGGCCAATCACCTTGCTAAAAAAATAAACCCACAAGCTAGATTTTCAACCTTTTTTTGACAAGGGATGGTGCTAGGTTTCAATGGGTTTTTGCAAAGGAAAAAGAGGTGGGAGGTTCTCATGGACTTAGAAAGGTCTTCTAAAGCCAATGACGCAATCCGTTTGCCAATTGGATTTAAACTCTAAAAGTTAGAGGTGGATCAACATAGAAGCGTAGAAATCAACATTCAATTAAAACCGTAGATCTAGTGAAAATTAGGGTTAGAAGTTCTCCTCTTGGGAGCGGGGTTTCTAGCTGTGAGTGGTGGAGAGCGTGAATGTCAAAGCTCTAGTATAGGTAGAAATCCCAAGGCAATCTAGGGTTTGTCAATGTCCTAAGTAGGTGAAAATCTCAAAGAAGATCTAGGGTTTAAAGGTTCCCATCCATGGGAATGGAGTTTCCAGTTTGTAACTTTGAGGGGAGCAAGGGTGCCCATTTTCCTATAAAAGGGGGCGCCCTTCTCCTCTCAAAACACCCCCATTTTGTATTTGGGTCCATTGGATCCACTTTGTTGGAACTTTTGGCATTTTGCCAAAAACTTTAGCAATATTTGTCTTTTTGTTGCTCTCTTTTGCTAGTCTTGTTACTCTTTTGCTCCTTTTAGTTAATTTGGTTGTAAGTTGTAGAGGTCTTGGCGTTCCTTTTGTACCTTGAGTCTCTTTGCTTTGTTGTTCAAAATCTTATATTCCTTTGTGGTAGTTTTGTCTTGAGGTAGCTCAAGTCTTGAGCTCTTAGTCCTACTAACCTTGGAGAGGGCATCATGCCTTCTTCTATTGGAGTCTTGTTACATTTTGAGGGGTTTTGAAGGTCATTTGGTTTATTGTACTAACTTTAGAGCCAACCCTCCACCATACTTTGGCAATGCCGCTTTGGGGGACCTCTAGTTTGCTTTGAGTGCTTACTAATTTTGCTATACTAACCCTCACCACGAGGTGGTGAGAGTGTGCTAGGTCCCCATAGAGTGCTAACTTTGTCTTATCTTACTCTTGTCATTGTGGGTCCCTCCGGGATGGCGAAGCTTTAGACTCTTTAGGTCCTTAGAGTCTTAGATTGTGTGTTAAAGTCTCATCAAACATCGTAGCCTTGATCTCTAGGTGCTCCAAGTCTTAGATTTGGTGTTAAACCCAAATCGACGGTGGAGCTTTGATTCTACAAGGCATTCACCTCCAAAGTTTAGTTCCCAAAACATGTTGGGAACAAGTCAAAGTTTAATGCCTCAAACCCTGTCCTAGGTCCTAGCCATCAAATGTAGGCATGCTCTCTAAATCCTACGTTCATCTCTTTTTAGTCATTTCATTTGCATTGGAAAATTAAACTCTCAAGGTCATCTTTTACAACAAGAGGGAGGGACTAGCACCTAGCATCAACAACCAACATTAGGGGGATACCCCCCCTCCTTCTCCAGCAGCACCAACCCTTGAACCGGTGGCCCAAGTACTGGTAGACCAAGGGGTCCATCTAGGGGCGACTTGGGTCTAGCATAGGGATGATTGAGGTCTAGCCAAGGGTGATTCAAGGTTTAGCCAAGGGCAATTTGGGGTCCAAGGAAAACTAGGAAAGGACATCAACATAAATAGGGGTTAGCAAATAGAATAAAATAGAAGGGGATTAGAGGGAAGAGAGGTTAGCAAATAGAATGAAGTAAAGGTCAGCAAATAGAGTAGAATAGACCCAAACAACCTCACATACTCATTCTCTCCACAAAGCTGCTACCACCACCACCGCAACACAAGTGAGGTAGGAAGAGGAGGGATGAGAACTAATAGGAGGTTTGGAGAAGGTCTCCTACCATTAGAAGTAGTTAGAGGAACATGTATATTGATTAGAAGTTATTGGTAGTAGTCATTAATTTTAGGCTACTGGGGTTATTGTATGGAAGGAGGCTAGGGGTCATTAATCATCCGGTTGAGATTTGGAAGTAGCTGTTTGGCCAACCACCTCATCCCACGTGGAACGAGAGGGGAAGGAAGGAAGGCAATGAGGAGAAAGAAAAGGAAGGAAGAAGTAGGAAGGAAAAGATAGGGAGTTAGGCACACTAAGTGTACTCACATCCAACCTACGAAATTCATCCAACATTCATCCAACCCTACGAAGGTGACATGGCAGCAAGGGACATGTTGAAAAGGAGTCTTGGGCACCTAAATGAGGAACCCTGAGCTGAGGTATGACTCCAACACTTCTCCTTCCATTTAGCTCATTCATTTCCACAACCATAGAATAGGGCCGAGGCCTAGGAGTGGGTATCACCCCTAGAGATAGAAGTCAGGTCAGATTTAGCAATAGGATCATAGAGTAGACATCGAGGGGGTTCCGTGGATATAAAATATACCTAGAACCGACTGATAACGAGGAAGTTATGAGCGGATGAAGTTTGGGGTTCAATATGGATGAAGTAGGGTGAAATTCATCCATCTACGTCCAAACTTGAAACTTGCATACGAAGTCAAAGGGTAGGGTTCAGGTCCAAAAATCAGAGTCATTCGAGTTGAAGAGAATGTTCGAAAGGATGGATGAAGTTTAGGCAGCCTCTTCAAGGGCTAAACTTCATCTAGCCATAGCTCCTTGTAAGAACATCCAATTTTCAGGCATCATTGATTTTTAGAAATGGCACGAATTGATTGACAAGCTAGTAGTGGTAGACTTAGCCACTTTTAGCTTCATTAGGAAGCTACAACGATCAAGAGATCGAGGTAGTAGCTCCACATTTAGGATAGTTTGGGGGTTTACAATGAACTATAGGACTTAGGAGGCTTAGAAAAGATCCATTGCTTGGAAGGCACAATGGATCGACGTTAGGCACCCATTAGAATAGAGTTCACCTCCCAAACATAAGAACCTGGTTGTGCTTGTATGTTTGCTAAAGGTGGGCAAATATCTGCTCACAATCTCCAACACCTGAACTCTTACTAATTTGAGCATTGACTACCAAATAGGAACCACATGCACCTTAGTAATTCTAATTACTAACCATTACATTTCCATTTGATTCCATGTAGAAACCACTCCAACTCCAAACATATCCATTAGTTTGTCAAATCAGCCACATCATCCCATCAAACTCTTAAAAACAAGCCACAAAAATGACTCCAATTTGTAACAAAAAACTACCCCAAAATCACTAGATTGGAACACAACTAATGAAACTATCTATCAAAAACTACAATAACACACACAAATTTACACAAAAAGATTCAAAACTTTGCTCCAACTAGGTAATCTACACACCTCCTACCTTAACCCCCTAAAGGACCAAGGCCTTTTTTCTGCAAAAAACACTCAAAACTGCCATTCTTAGAGCAAAGGGTAAAAATCTTTGAAAATTGTATTTTTTTCACATCTAACCGTGGGATCTTACACCTAACTAGTTTGAAAATATGTGGAAAAAATTTCAAAATTTTTTACCGCATAGATTGCAAGATATCTGCGTTTAAAGTGAAGAAAACAAGTTTTTTCACATATTGCGGGATTAGGTTATTCAACTTTGAACCTTCTCAACTTTAATTTTTTGCACTACAGAGTTTTGAGCTTTAAATCTTTATGGTGGAGAATTGAGTTGAGTGTCTAGGGGAAAAAAAAAATACAAAAAAAAACATCTTAATTCTTTAAAAAATTGTTAAGTAGAAGTAGGTACAAGATAGAAGGAAAATCTAAATTATTAATATCTCTAAGATGGAATTACAATGCACTAATCCCAATGGTGAGATTGTTCTAGAAGTCAAATGAAACAATATGAAACTTTTCTTTTTGAAAAATTGTAAAAATTGCATTCAGAAATGAATCCTACAAGTTATTTTTTCATGAAGATGCTTTAAGTGCTAGAAAAACAAGATTGTCTATAATTTTCTCATAACAAATCCACATGGAATGAATAAAAGCTTTCCATGTAGAAAAAAATACAATCTATAAGGGAAAAAATTCAAAAATTCAAATTTTTGAAACTTTTTTTTGCTATCCCCTCTCCCCTGTTTTGAGCTTATTTGGGCATAACTTTTGTTCTTGGGCACCAAATGAAAAAAGAATTATATTCCCACAAAGCTAATCAATTTTTCTATATGTATAAAAAGTTTCAAAGAATCAGGACAGGAATTGAGACCGTAGGTACTTGCCCAAAATCTCATTTGTCCCTCAAAGGGACAATGGTCCTTTAGGGGTTAAAAGGACGTACAATGTATTTTTTGGAATTGACGATTTGAGAAAAATCATCATAAAGTATTGTTTGGAAGAATATTTTGAAATTGAAATACAAATAAAAGTTGTAGATTCTAAGTTTCAAATCCATCCATATGGTTAGATTCACCATCTAGATTTTGGAACTCCATTCCTGCTCTTTTGGGGGGACATAATGTGGGACTTCGTATCTTTGGTGAGACTCCTACCGGTGAACATTGTCAATCTATGGTTCTAGAGATTGTTGTTGTTGTTCTTGACAAACAACATATAGATTCTAGTCAAGATATTATTCTTCACCAATGTGGTGAAGATTTGTAATGAATGAAGAAAATTCATCCAACTTATGATACTTTATCCAATCCTTTGTTGTTTCCAGATGGTCGATGTAGGTGGTCACTCACTTTTAACCCCTAAAGTCCCATTGTCCCCTTGAGGAACAAAATAGATTTTGGGTAGGCTCTTACAATCTCAATATTCATCTTGATTTTTTGAAACTTTTTGTGAAGATAGAAAACTTAGTAGCTTGCTAGGAATGTAATTTTTATTTCATTTGGTGCCCGAGAGCAAAAGTTATGGCACAAAAAGTCCTTTTTTTCAAAGCATCGGGCAAAATTCCTTCAGACAAAAAAATATTTTAAGATTTTAAAAACAAAAATCTCATATATTTTAATTTTATCTATATGAGAAGCTTTGATTCATTCCATTTGGATTTGTTATGTGAAAGTTATGGACAATCTTATTTTTTGGACAATCAGAGCATTTTCTTGAAAAAATAACTTATAGGACTCATTTTTTAATGCAATTTTCACAATCTTTTCCAAAAAATTGTTTGACTAGGTTAAGTTTGCTTGCTAAAATGATTTGACCTTGGGGATTATAGTAATTCAATCCCATCTTAGAGCTATTGAACTAATTAGTTTTTCTTTCAATCTTGAACCTACTTCTACCTAATAATTTTTTGAAGAATGAAAATCAAGTGTGTGTTTTTTGAATTTTTTTTCCTAGACTTTTATCTCAATTCTTCAGTACAAATTTTTTTTAATTCAAAGTCTATCATGCAAATTTTTTCCATAAATGGAAATCAAAGCCATTTGAATTGCAAGCCAACATTCAAAATTTCTTTTTCCAACTTTGGATGCTAGTATCTTCCAATATGTACAATCAAGCTTCATAAAAGTTTATCATATGATCTGAGACTAGTGAAGTACAAGATCTTGCAATTAGATTCTAAAAAACAATGTTTCTTTTGGGGTTTTTTTCTATTTTCTTGGATGAACGCAACAGAACTAGCAATTTTGAGTCATTTTTGAAAAAAAAAAATGGCCGTGGGACTAAAAGTGTTAAAGCAAATATTGGAGTGACTTCAAAGGCATTTGTCCAATATATGCTTCAAAAGTGGCCCAAGTCTAATGTACCACATAGGGCTAGTAGGTTATTCTAGCAATATGTAGTAGATTAGTATTTGACTATTTGTGTGTTGAATATGAAAAATTCTTTTTCATTCAATAATATCAAGCAGAACTTTGAGCCAAATGTTATCAACACTAGAAGAAATCAACGTTCATCTGAACAAAATTTAGGTGAACACTCATTTCTTCTAGTGCAAGGGATTGTAGATGCTATATAGGAAGATAGTAGAGCATACATTGGGTGTTGCATTGTTTTACCTGCAACATTCATTGAATCCCTATGATACATGCAAAAACTCTTCTATGACAATTGATATGGTTTTGGTTAGATTTTTAGATAGACTAGATTTGATTGTAACAATGACATGGAATCCAATTTGGTTTGAGATCATTGATGAGCTTGAGTCAGGTCAAATTAAGTCCTTTTGATTGTTCAAATATTGTTGTGTGTGTCTATAAGCTCAAGTTAAAACCAATGATGAATAAAATCACAAAGAAGAAAGTGTTCGGGGAGACATTTGTTTTTTGTAACACTATTGAGTTTCAAAAGCATAGTCTCTCTCATGCTCTCATTCTTCTTGGGTTGAAAAATAAAGTTTACAATTGTGACCTTGTAGATAGAGTTGTATGTGTTGAGATTCCAAATTTGGATAGGCAATTGCAACTTTATGTTGTGGGTGCAAAGCACATGATGCACGGTCTATGGGGTTCGAATAATGCCAATTGTCCATGCATGGAGGATGGAAAATGCTCTAAGCATAATCCAATGGAAACTCGAGATACCATTGAGATGGATGGTGATGGTCATATTTTGTATCGTCGTTGAAATAACAATCAGTATGTTGAGAAATGTACATGTAGTCAAATTGTCCAGTTGGATAGTCAATGGGTTGTGCCATACAACCATATTTAATAGGTTGTTTTATCTCCCATATTAACGTGGAGGTTTGCAATTTAATAAAAACTATGAAATACCCCCATAAGTGTATTTTTAAGGGTTTAGATTGCAGAGTTGTAGAAACAAATGAGGTTGAGGATGAAATTAAAGAATTCTTGGAGGGGTGCTATGTGGTTGCTCAAGAAGCATATTGGAGGCTCTTTGATTTTGAAACTAACAACAAGAGTCATAGTATTTGTTGTTTACATGTTCATCTTCTTGATCAACATTATGTTACTTTTCAAGAAAGAATAATTCTGCAATCAGTAGTTGATCAAAACACTAAGCCTAAGCTCTCAAAGTTTTTGAACTCAATCATCGCATTCATGTCTTGATTGCATTTGGTAATTAAGACAATCATATGTTTCTTCGATACACAGATCCTCCACTCTACTGTAAGTGGGATGTAAAGAATAACACGTGGGAAATAAGACAATGCAAGTTAAAGGTTTTGGGAAGGGTGAATAGGGTTCTTATAGACACCAAATTATTTTATTTGTATTTTTTGTTAACTCATATTCAAGCACCAACTTATTTTAATAACCTATTTTCTTTTCAAAATACAATACATCCAACACACAAAGTTGCTTGCATTACAAGAGGGCTTTTACAAAACAATGCTAAATGGGACAATTGTCTCCCAAAAGCAACCGTTATTGCATTGCCTAAACAAATTTGACAACTATTTGCAACAATTCTTGTGTTTGGAAAACCAATGGATCCACTTGGCTTGTTGAGGAAACATTTTAATGCTATCTTTGATGATCAAAACTGCTATAGCAAAGTGATTTTGTCCATTGATGAATATTTTTCATTTTTAGATAAATACATTGTAGAATTTTTTGACATTCAAGATTTGAATGAATTTGATTATTCAAACATTGTTGATATCGATAGTAATGCCAATGACAACAATGATTTAGATAATTCAAATATTAACTTTATAAAAGAAAATGTGGACAAACTAAATGAAGAGCAACATATCATTTTCAATGCAATTACTACTACCATTTTAGAACCCTATTCTCGAAATAAGTTGTTTTTTTGAACGGTTTTAGAGGTATCAACAAGACTTTTGTATACAATATTATATTAGGTTATCTTCTTGGTCGTGGTGTTGAGTGTATGGCAACGGCAACAAGTGGAATTGTTGTTTGCCTTTAGCATAAAAGGTAAACATTACATTCTTCTCTTGCCATTTCATTATAGATGCATAATATATCAACGCACTACATTAGTGCCCAATCATCCTTAGCTCAAAGTTTACATAACATACAATTGATTGTACTTGATGAAGCTTGTGTTGGGCATAGATTTATGATCAAAGCAATAAATCAATCATTGCAAGATATTTGTGGTATCGATACTCCAAATAGTGATCTTGTAGTTTTATATGGTGGTAATTTTTGTCAAACTTTGCCCATCATTGTAGGTGGAGTCCACAAGCAAATTGTTGAGACTTGCTTGTGGCATTTATATTTGTTTCCACTAATGCAACATTTCCATTTGACCACTAATATGGGTATGCAAAGTCAACTAGATTTTCAACAATTTATTAGATATTAGTGAAGGCAAAATTGGTTTAGAGGTAGAGATAATGTTTGGAATGGTTGTGCATGGAAATTCTCTAGATGGACCATAGATACAATTTTTGATGACCTAGTTGATTTCTTTGAGTATGTAATTCTAGTTGTCCAGAATGATGATGCCCAAAAAATCACTAATCACATGCATGGTGATGTGCATCAATGTTTTAGTGTTGATTTTGTTCATGAGAATGATGAAGATGTCCATCATTATCCAGTAGAGTTTTTAAAGTCTCTACTTCTGAGCGAATTTCCACGTCACTAATTAAATCTTAAATGTGGTCAATATGTGATCTTGTTAACAAACTTGAATCCAACAAAAGATTTTTGTAATGATAGTCGCTTGCAATTATTACAAGTGTCTTGATTTGTATTATTATGTAAAATTGTGGAAGTGGCACCATCGTGGCCAATAGGTGTTCATTCTAAGAATCACACATCATTGCAACAATAGCCAGTTGCCATTCACACTATCGAAGTGAATTTCCTGTCACTGGCGCTTTTGTCATGACAATCAACAAATTACAAGGCCAATCACATAACCGAGTTGGCATTTATCTTTGAAATGAAGTATTTAGCCATGATCAATTATATGTGCTTTTGTCTCATAGTGGACAACTTGCAAACATTAATGGTTGCTAAGGACCATTCCAATGTTGTGCGAATAGGAAAAAATGTAGATTATGATGAGGTGTTTGCATGACATTTGTCATGTAGATTTGTACAAATATCAACACCTTGATCATCTAGATGGAAAAGTTAAGATTTTGTTTCAAACTCTGCATGTTTAGGGTTCATGCATGCTTTAGTGACATCCCTTGAACCGTCCAATTGCATTCTTTTGGTGTCCATCATCATGTCATTGTCTAAATTGAGGCAACCTACAATATCAATACTTACAATCAAATTATATTTCAAGCATTTTTGCTATTTATGTTTGCATTTTTCTACATTCCAATGTATGCATATTTTTTAATGTATTCATCATTGCATATATTTCATTCTTTAAAATCTATATTGTACATATTGGTATATCCAAGTTTGTAAAAACAATTATATGAGGACTTTGATAATTTTCATTGGAAGGCTTATTAAAATTTATTACTCTACATTTTACATTATATGAAAATTCGTTCCAATCTTTCACATAAAATAGTATGTCAAATGAATAGAATAGCAAGCACCAACTACTACATTTCAAAGAAAATAGATTTGAAAGAACACAAAATTTTTAAAAAACCACTATGTCAAGAAAACCTCATTTCAAAACCATTCCAACAAATTGTATTCAAAAAATGATAATCCTTTCCTGCAAGTCAAAGTATAATTACTCATAAAGTATGCGCATTGTGGGACCAAGAGCTAGAGTTTAAGAAAAATACCGAAAGAAACTTCTTGGAGCTCCCAAATTCGGGTTTGTTTGAGTTTGGTGCCAAGTTTCTTTTGTACTAAGGTAACTACACCTAAAATGAAACACTCCTCAAAATTGAACCCTAATTTTGATGGGAAACTCAACAAGAAGGGTACTAAAAATGGTGTGCATTGCAAGGACAATTGTAAGGTGGAGTTGAGGGCCATTTTGAAAAGTGTGCAACTCTATTTAGAGCATTGGGAAGGTGACAACCTCACAAGTGGTCGACTTTTGGTAAACTATTTATTGTTTTCACTTTTTTTTTATGTCATGTTTACATACTACTAGTGTGATTTCTTGATGTGCATCAAATGCATTTTGGCATCAACTACATGACACTTTTAGCACCCTACACCTTGCATCTCTAAAAATTTGTGCCTAAATAATTCACAATGTGTCCAAAAATTATGGAGCCACTTGCATTTTGATTCATAGTCATGTACTAATGTGCCAAAAAATTTGTTCATTTTCTAAAGCATATTGATCATGCCACAAGAGCCTATTCATGCGCTTTTAGGTGTAGTTACTATATTCTTAGTTAACCCCTCACCACCAAAGGCTTGAACAAGTTCAAAAATAGCATTCTTTTTGAAGTGTTATATATATAAATTTCACTAAGTTATAGAGATCTCAACCATACGATCTTGTAGTGCACTTGTTGTAGATGGCGCGCATCAAATTTGGTGTCATTTGACTACATAGATTGCAAGATTATAATGTTTTAGTGTTGAAAAAGGATGCTAGAATTTTCCCAAATACACATTTGGAGGTGAAATTCGGTTTCTAAATCTACTCAAATGAAGAAACTTTAAACTAATAAGTGATTCAAAATCAGCATACAAACACATTGATGAAAAAAATATCATTCAATTGACACATTGTGTTTGCAGAATGGCTTTGAAATGTCAAAAAACAACAAGAAAAGTTGCAAAAGACACATCAAAAACTGAACCTACTACTACTAAAATGATTCTCAATCACTCATAACTTCTTAGATTGATATGAAAATTTGGACAAACAAACTAGACTAGTATGTGCAACATTTCAACAAAAAATTATTGGAAACAAACATTGTATGAAGAAGAAACAAGCCGCCGAAGTTCACTCTAATTCAAAAATGTCAAGATTTTTGAACTTCAAATTGCTCCCAAACATTCAAAACAACTTGGATTGGTATGAAAATTCTACCACAATAACTAGACTTAAAAGGGAACTTAACCCAACAAAATTTATTGAAAAAGAACATTGGATGAAGGAGATACCAACCCTCGAAGTTGCAGCCATCAAATGCAGTTTGGTGAACTCAAATTGAACTTGTGAACTTCGATTGGCTTCCAAAAATTTGGTACGTCTTGGATTGATCTGAAAAATTTACCACACAAACTGGAAGAGAGAGCGCAAATTTTCCAACAAGTTTTGTTGAATTTGGACATCCGATGCAAAAGTTACAGCACTTTGAATTTGACCCGAGGACACTTTTCATCCCCTTTGGCGGTGAGGGGTTAAACCTTCCTCTGAGTGACACCTGTTTATAAAAACAGGACAAACTTTACCGATTAACTTAACTCAAACTGAACCTACAAACAATCTCACCCACCATTCCCTGGCTCCTAACTTAGTGCTGCAAGAGCATTGCCACTGTTGCCCAGTATATGGGCCCTGCACAGCGGTTGCTGAGCCCTGAAGCAATGTAGCTCCCCACTGTGCACTCAGTGACACTGAAATTTTGGCTGGCCCACTCAAATTCATTGTTTGGCACACCATCTTCCTGTGTCATTTTTGGTTATATTGATTTGCAATTTGGGGGGTATCCTCAAGGAACAATTGTCAGCTTTTTGTCTTATCTACCTTGTTTGGGATGTGAGGAGGCCTGCCAACATGACACATGCATGAACAGTAATGCAAATAAGAACATACCACAATGCTATGGCGTGGAAGAATGGGGGACCAACAAAACACAATGTCTGAATCTATGAAGTCAACACTGCACAACTCCTTTGCCTAGTCACATTTCTTGCTAAATGGTGGTCATGCTCTAAGGAGGTACAATCTCACCCACCATTCCCTGGCTCCTAACTTAGTGCTGTAAGTAGGTGACAAACTTAAATCCTGGGCCCAGCCACTTGGCATCCTCTCAAATGTTCACCACCATTCCTGTACTCAGTTGTGTCAGAAAAAAAAATTTAAGAAAAAATTTAAATGTTCACCACCATCACAAACTATCAAAATAATACTGTAGGAACAATCAAATCCACCAAGTAAGTTACTGCCTGTAAGTTCAGTCATGAGAATGTGATAAAAAAATCCTTGTTTTTAAAAAGAAAAATTTAGAAAAAGTACTCAGTTCGTAAATCTAAAAAATTTTGCTGGGGCCTTGTACTCTTGGTTCGATGTATTTTTTCCCTTTATCAATGGAAATTGTCCGTTTGGTTAAAAAAACCAATAACAGCATGTGGCTACACTGCCTTGACCTAAGTGACGGAACTGGTGACCGTGGAAATCATTGCTTTTGGAACCGTGTGACATCATCACTTACATTTTTTTTTAAAAATATTCATCCCTAATTGGAGGTCAAAGTATTGTAGAAGATCTCCCCTTTCTACCCCTAATTCTGAGGATGAATGAATAGTTGCACTTTTGTCCTATGCTTAGAGTAGAATTCCTTGTCATCCATCGGAACCAAAATGTCCATGTCGATGTTTAAGGATTAATGAGAGCAATAATGAAATCATTAACCCAGAAAGGACGCCGCGAACGTTTAGTGTCCGATAAATGACAAGGCATTTTCTTGTATAGGACAGAAATTCAACTATTCATCCTTGGAATTAGTAGTGGGGAGTGGAGATCTTCTACAATACTTTGACTTCAAATGAGCTCTTTTGATTCTTTTTAATACCAATTATTCCCACAGTTTCAGAAATGATGTTTTTTACCTGGACCCCTCCGCGTCCTTCCAGGTTTAATAAGAAAACCAGCAACAAAACTGAAAGTGAAATTAATTTCAACCCCACCCAATGATGCGTCCTGGCTAACTTAGTACTGAATAACTCAGATTGCAAGGAACTGAATAAGGTAAGTAAGCATAAGTGACCCAGTGAACATCATCAACCCCCCCAAGTGGAAGTGGACAGCACCCAGGACTTTTTCACACTCTCAGATGGAGCTTGACCCAAACCGCATGAAACCCTCTGCCAAGGTCAGATTCAGCAAAAATTAAGTCATTTTTGTTTTTAAAAAAAGAAGAAGTGCCACATGTCATGGTGCGAGGTGATGTGACCCCCTGAGAATCTGACATGGGAACTCAATTTTGGCACTAGAGTGCCAAATCATACCTTGACATAAGTTAACTTACGGGTACTCCAAATCTGCAAAGGATGTGAAAGAATTGTATTAATAATAACTTATATGCAGTCAGTTCCAAGACTTCAATTGTGTAAGTTGATCTTTCTCACAAAAAAGAAGTCTTTATGATCCTCCTTCAATTCAAATTGCAAGGCTAGATTGGCACTACGGTAGGCACCCTCCAAATTGCACTTGACCTTAAACCACCATCTTCAGAATGTATACATCTCTAAACCTGATTATGTATCTATGTGGAACATTTTTAGAAACAAACTTTGACCGTCTATA
Organism: Straminergon stramineum; assembly: GCA_963920665.1. NCBI lineage: Eukaryota > Viridiplantae > Streptophyta > Bryopsida > Hypnales > Calliergonaceae > Straminergon > Straminergon stramineum. The sequence continues at coordinate 21,631,910 of OY987263.1, read as the reverse complement.
ATTTTTGCATATTGTATCGAAATGGCGTGTTCTTTGGTACATTGGAAGTTTGGAACCTCCTTTCATATGCCAACAAGAGAATATGAAATTCTGAACAACTTGGTAATAGTAACTAGACAGAGTACCAATTTGTGGCATTTTTGGGTGTACCCACCTTACATCAAATCTAGTTTTGAACTACATTCAATGCAATTCTGACTTGATCATCCACTTGAGATACTTCCACATTTGTAAATTTTTTTTAAATGTATATTAGTGACACCAAATCCAACCATTAGATAGGATGACAACTTCATAAAGTATTTCTACAAATTTGGATGACTTTTATCCAAGATATAATGAGAAAGAAACAAGAATATTAATTTGTTTGTTGTCCAAAAATTGGACATCACAACTCTAAAGGGTTAAAAGTAGGACATGCTTATTTTGTCCTTTTCACATTCTTGTTAGATTGCAAAATGTGCAATGAGGTATTGATTTTGTCATCGGAAATGGTAAGAGCATGTCCAACTTTTAATGCTTGAGAGTGGGTAAGGAGACGCTTGCTTGGCAGAATGCATTGCTCCCTACCTACTTTCTAGTTGAAAAGGAACACCCACACTACACCATTATAAAGGTTAGTAAAAATTTCAGAGCATGTATCTAGTTTTATCTTGAGGTATGCAACCACTTTTAGATCTGTTGGTTTGCACTTATATTATTGACATAATAATAATCTATTGTTTTCAAAGAAGTTGTTTATGTTGTCTAGTACTAAAAAAGAAGTGGAACTGGAGGCTAGAAATAAAGAGGTTTTATCTTGAACCCCTAAGTGCCTAAGGCTTTCCAAGTGTGTTTTGACTATGAAAAAAGAGCATAGGCTTATAGTTATCTCCAACCCAAGAAAATGTGTTTTTTTTCAAAATCTAACCTTACGGATGTATAAAGAGCTTGCTTATTAGTGTGTATACCAATTTAGAGAGCAAAATTGCCTAGAAGTTGTGAGATTATAACAAGAGAAATACACATTTTCTATTTTCAGTATGCCACCCCTCCCCCACAATGTTTTAGAAATTTGCATATAAGATTTTTTGGGGATTGGAAGTGACATGACCAACTAAAAATTATGTTAGCACACTAAAATGCACTTCCAAAAAAAGGCCATATTCATTATATTGAGACTTTTTGCACATTTTGAGACAAAATGCTAGTTATTGGAAAATTCATTAAAAAAATAGGAATTGAAACCAAAAATAAAAAATGCTCAAATAGTAATCCTATCATGAAATTCTGAAGGTTGGCTTTGTTACCTATTTATAAAAAAATATTAGTAAAGAGATAAAGTAGTTTATCTTTGAGTCGAGGATCAAAATGAGATTGTAAAAAGTCTCAATACAACAAATATGGCCTTAAAACCTTAACCTCTAAAGGTTTTTGACTGTGTTTTCACCAAAAATGCTCCCAAATTGCCATTTCTTAGTACAAGAACCAAATTTTAGAAAGAAAAACATTTTTTGGACATATAAAACCGTAGGATCTTGTAGTAATGTGGTTTTAGAATATGTGGAAGAAATTTCATAAATTTCCACCACGTAGATTGCAAGATATTAGTGTTTGAATTGACAAAAATCCTTCTTTTGTCCGTGCAAAAAAACAGGTAGTTGCTCTTCACAAGGTCACATTTGTCTGAAAAAATGTCCAAAATGGATGTGTCTCTTTTAATTCATTCTTCAAGGCAAATTATCTACATGCTTGAAAAATTTGGAATCATTTGGAATCATACAACATATAGGAAAAAAATAGTAAGTAGAAAGAAGTAGATAATGATTCAAAATACTAAATTGTTAAGAATTTTGTTATGGATTTGGAAAATGACAATCCCAATGGTTTTAGTGTTGTAATAAACAATCTACATCCTATGATTTTATTTTTTTCAAAAAATATTGAAAACTAAGTTAAATGAAGGACTTTAAAGTTTATTTTAGAGTAGAAAATCCATAACTACCCGCGAACTAAAACTCCTCATAATTTTCACCTCATTGATCAAAATGGAATGATTCAAAGCTTTCCACATATATAGAAATCTAGACAATCAATTTCAAAATTTTGATTTTGAAAAAAGTGATTTTTTCCGAGCTGCCCGAGCTGCCCGAGTTATGAAACTACATATCATACAATAGCTTTTTAACCATGTAGCCAAAAGTTATGAAAATTGTTGGGCCTTAAAGCTACTCCTCAACCACATGTTGTGTGAAAATTTCAAAGAAAAAAATGGAAAATTCCGCTCGTAGTGAGCTACCCAAAATATCTATAATGCCAAAAAACCATGTTTGGGACTTTAGGGGTTAAATTCAAATGAAGAGCTATCAAACTCATTATACAATCCACCTTGCAATTGTTGAAATGCAATTTTTTTAATGAGTAGAAATCACAATTAACTCCAAATCAACATTTGCATGTTTTAATTTTCAATGGTGAATATCAAGAAAACAATTTACTCTTTCCATTGGGACCATTTTCAAGCAAATGGATAAGAACAATTTTTTAGATCTCAAATCAAGTAAAATTGGCAAGCTTTGCTTAAAGCCAAGAAATCAAGTAAAATTGGCAAGCTTTACTCTTCCACTAAGATACATATATACCTTTGAGGACCTCTCAAAAATCCAGTATTCACCTTTTTCTATGAAAAATAAAAAATTTCAGTAGTTAACCTTTGAAACTGCCCGTAAAAAATTTCAAAGTGATCATAGGAATTTAACTTCCCATCCCAAAATCATCGTGAAATTTCAGGTCCACCAAATATGGTCGATGAGGCAATTAGGGGTTAATCATGGAGGGCATGGCATTATAAGAACCAAGAATGAAATGTTAGCAAGGAGGAAATTGAGAATAACATGTCTTCAAACGGTTCTTAGATATTTAGGCCAAGATTTATGAAATTTATGATGTGATGGACAATCATTTTGGCAAGCAAAGTGCCAAATTTTATATACTATTAATAATATCCATGATTTTTCCTTATGTACCATCAACAAATTTCATAAATCTTGTAAGTGCCAATGCCAATCTAAAAGTTATTGTTAGGTAACTATTGAAGTGATTGATTTCAGGCTCAATATCTAAATTTGTTGAACTCAAGTTTAACTTCTACATGTATTTGACTACATTTTCACCTCAAACATTTTGAAACTGCCATTTTGTAGTATAAGTACCAAATTTAAGAAAAAAATACATTCGGACAAATGTAACCACAAGATCTTGTATTATGTTGGTTTGAAAAGATGTGGAATTTTTTTTAGAAATTTCCACCTTGTAGATCGCAAGATATTAGCATTTGAATTGACAAAAAGCCTTCTTTGGGCCCTGCAAAATTCCGGGCAGTTGCACTTCACAAGGTCAGATGACTATGAAAAAATGTCCAAAATTGTTGTAACTCTTTGGATTCATTCTTCAAGGCAAGTTGACTACATGTTTCAAAAAGTTTAGGCCATTTGGAATTGTACAACATATAGGAAAAAATTAGTATGTAGAAAGATGTAGAGAATGATTCAAAATACTAAATTGTTAACAATCTATTTATGGAATTGAAAAATGCCAATCCCAATGGTTGTAATGTTGTAATAAACAATCTACACCTAATGTTTTTATTTTTTTTCAAAAATATGGAAAATTGGATTAAATAAAGGTCTTCAAAGTTTATTTTAGAGTGGAGATTCCATTACTATCCAAAAACTACCCACAACTAAAACTCTTCATAACTTTCATCTCATTGATCAAAATGGAATCATTCAAAGCTTTTCACATATATGTAAATCTAGAAAACCAATTTCAAATTTTTATTTAAGAAAATAATATTTTCTTAAGAAGTTTATTTTGCTACCCAAGTTGTCCATTGAGCAATGAAAACTGCATCTCATACAATAACTTTTTAACCATATATTCAAAATTTATGAAAATTGTTGAGCCTTAACCCAGTAAGGACGGGCTGGTCACCATAGAAATCTTCTTTTTTGAAACTGTGTGAATCATCTACTTTAAAAAAAACCCGAAAGTAATCATTGGAGGTCATACTACAGTGCAAGACCTTCCCTTTCTTGTACAAAATTTCAAGGATGAACAATGGCACTTTTGTCTCACATACAAGAGTTCTCTGCCATCTATTGGACCACTCTAGTCCGCACTGTCATTAATGGGTTAAAGCTACTCCTTGGGCACATGTTGTGTGAAAATTTCAAAGAAATAAAATAAAAATTCCATTCATAGTGAGCTACCCCAAATCACTATGTTATCAAAAAACATAGTCCTTTAAGGGTTAAGAGGTTGTGTCTCAAAGCAAGATCAAAGCATCTTGATATATTGACTCTTCCTTGAGTTAAGAAATGACCCTTAGTTTTGAACTCAATAATGTTTTGTAACTTTGTGTGTTGACTTTTTTTTCAAGAAAATTCCATCCATGGATCACATTGAAGAAAGCTTCTTGTCAATTAGATGTTGTGCAAATATAAAATTCTAAACGTTTTGTATAATATTATCTAATCAACATTGCTAGAATGAGCACACGAATTATCCTATTTTATGAATATTGAAAGAGTTAATATTTTAATATAAATTTTAAAAAAAATTGAGACAAACACTTCTTCAAAATACAAAAGTTCAAATATAACATAATTCATTCATCATTTGAATTTTGAAATATGAAATACACCAATAGATTTCATTCTCATGGGAAAGAAAAGTTCGAAAATTAATTATTTAAAATAATTATTCATCATTGATCAAATTTTCTTTTAGAGTCTTTGTATAACCTCTTAACCCCTAAAGTCCCAAGAGTCTAAGCACTTGAAGGTTTCACGGTAGGCTTCTATAATCCCAATTTTTTATTTGATTTTTTGAAACCTTTTTGAAGATAGGAATACACATTAGGTTTCAAGGAATATAATTTTTAGCTTCATTCAATGCCCAAAAGCAAAAGTTTTGCCACGCTTAGCTCGAAAAGCAGTTTATTAGGTAGTACTAAAATAATCCCAAAAACTCAAAATAATTTTTAAGAAAAAAATTCTCATAGAAAATACTTTTGCCTACATGGAAAGCTTCAATTAGTCATTACTTTTGGACTAGTGATGAGAAAATGATGAAAAGTCTCATTTTTCAGTGACTCATAGCATCTTCTTCAAAAAATAACTTATAGGATTCATTTCTAAACTCATTTTTCACAAGTTTAAAAAAACACGTTCCAATAGTTAAGTTTGCTTGCTAGAGCAATCTTACTATTGGAATTAATGTGATTCAATTCCATCTTTGAACTATGGACGATTAAGTTTTTCCTTCTATCTTGTACCTACTTCTAGATAAGAATTTTTTTAAGCATGAAAATCAAGTGTGTGATTTTTGAATTTTTTTTCCAAAATTTAAACTCAATTCTTCAAAATAAAAAATTAGAAATTTCCAAATGGTAGTGCAAAAATTTTAAGTTATGAAGATTCATAGCCAAAAAAACCTAAAACAACAAGGTGCAAAAAAACTTATTTTTGTTACTTTAAATGCAAATATCTTACAATCTACACTCTCAATGTTTATAAAATTTCTTTCACATGCTCTTTGTTTAGTTTAGTACAAGATCCTATGGTTAGATATGGAAAAAAAATTAACTTTTTTGCTCTTTGCAATAGAAATGGTAGTTTTGAATGGTTTCTTGATGAAAAATGCCTTGGAACTTTAGGGATTAAACTCAAAATTTGATATATGCTAGAATTACTAATTCAACTATGACTATCAAGATTTGAAGAAAAAAAATTGTATGGCAAGTAGTTGGGAGGATGACACAACCTTCTCTAATGCTCTAAAATATTATACATGGAAATGATGTTGACAAAATGATATAGAGTATTTGACTTTGAACCTCTAATGTACATTGGTGATGTAAATGTAATATGTAATGATTGTGAAGCTCCTATATAATTTACTTTTTCATAATTCATTATATGTTGCATACACCTAATATAAATTTGATCAAAGTATGTGTTTTACTAGATTTTTTTTAGTTTTTGGAAGGCCATCATCTATTTAAAATGTAATTGAATTGAAGGCATAATACATTATACATATATTCATTAATCAATCAAATAAATATTGAGTTTATAAATATTTATATGTATGATTGCTTTAATTATTTTCTTACCTTTTTGAATAAATTCTCCATCATACATTTCATTGTGAAGTATTCTAATTTTGATTTTAATCTATAATACATTAAACCTAATATTTGAATATTTGGAATTGGTATTTGAATGTATTATAAAATAATATATAACAAAAGGAAGTATGACCCAATCCAATAATGAAAACCAAATGCTAAATCATTAGGATATCATTGTAAACAAATTGTTGTTAGAATTCTAATTCTAATTTCTACTGTATAATTGATTATTTGAAAACTAATTTTGAATGTAATGTACTTTTAGGTGTACTCAAGAAAGTTAAGATAAAATTAAGATAAAATATGGAAAGTACAAACGTGTTTGATGTACTTCCAGAAGAAGTTTTTCAACTTATATTTGCAACTATGGTTGATTTCAAGTCATTGATTCAGTGCATGGCAGTGTCAAAGACATTCAAAAAACAATTATGCCAAATTACTTCATTGTCAATTACATGTCATGGAAAATTTTCATCATATAATAAAAAATTAAAAGAAATTTATAATATGGTGAAAAACTTTCCATTTTTGAAATCCCTTATAGTAAGAGTTGGACAAACTAAAGATGAACCTCCTACTTGGACTCGTTGCATGCGTTATGCTGAAATTGGTGTGTTTGTTGAAAAATTTATTTTCATTTCTACAAAATCATGGGATTTTTTGAATTTGATAATGTCATTCAAAATGGAGAAGAATGGAAGAAAAGTCTTTGCAATGAACAACAAGAAATGAAAAATGCTTCATATGTTGAAAATGGTCTATTGGGAAAAATCCACGAAAGGTATTCTATTCAAATTTTGATGGGAATCATACAAATGGAAGTACATCATTGCAAAGGTGTTATTTTTTTTGTGTACATGCATTTGTACATATTTGAAAAAATGTATTTACATATAAACTATATAATCGTGTTTTTTACTACATCTAGAAAATGTTAATAATAAATGACACTTGATTGCAACATGCTAGTTATAAATAGTAAGATGAATTTCAAAGAATTGGTAATTTTAATTTTGGATAGTGACTTTTAAAACCATTACTTTTAAACCAATATAAAAACGTATAAAAATACATAGTTTTGATGAAAAAATTTAGTACCAAAAAATAAATTAAATCATCTCATCACAGACTTTTTATTTTAATATTCAAATTTGCATCATTGCATAGTTTTTAGTATATCAACGATGGGTTATTTAAGAAAAAAACCATTATAGATTTCAAAGTTTTGGTCATTTAAGACCTACAAAAGAATACTTATATGAAGTTGAAAGCAAACGTCAATCTTCTACATCATCAACAAATGAAATAATACATTTCGAAGTCAAAGATCTTCAAAAAAAATTTGGACTTCAAGATTGTAATCTAAGACAAATCATTGCTCCAAGTAAGGATGTTCTTAAGAGGATGATACCTATAATTGTTTTTGCAATAGTGCAAGGATTAGATGAATTTAGAAATTGTATACCAAATTTTTTAGAAAGTTTTCCTAAGCTTAAGCAATTCTTTTTAATAGATATGGTTGAAAGTATGATTGTGTTTATGAGAGACTTTCATATAGAAGAAATTCGTTTGCAACATATGCATAAAAAGCAATTTCAAAATCTAAAAAAGAGACATGAAAAACGAAAGAGATCTCTAAATCAAATTAAAACTCGTGTCATTAGAAAAAATGAAGTGCTTACAAATGATAAACAAAATAGTGTTGATTATCAACATGAGATTATAAATGATGAACAAACTATAATTGACTATTCAAGTAGTAAGTCAATGGCAAACAATGAACAAAATATAATGGACGACCAACATAACAAGTCAATGATATTGCAAAATGAGGATCTTGATCCAAATTTGGTTGGTAACTCCAACCTCTTGAATAATGATAAAATCTTTGAAATACCCCCCCTAGAAGTTGGTAATAATGATATTTGTAAGGTTGAAGATGAAAAACTGGTACATGAAGTTGTTGATGTATTAAAATTAAAAGATGAAAATGAAACTCATCATTTGATAGGTAACAAATTTAGAAAGTTCAAAGATAAATCTCAAGTACATATTTTTGAACAAGAACAACACACGTCTCAACAAAATTTTAAAATACCTCCATCAAAGTGCAATAGATGTCAGAATATTATTGATCTTGGTAAATTTGAACCATGTTGGACTTGTGCAAACAAAAATAATAATACCATATTTTTGGAGAAAATAAAAAATCAACACATTAAGGATATAACACCGATGTTACAACAAGGTTGTACTTTTGACTTATCATCCAAAGACAATATTAATGAAAACAAAGAACTTCTAATAACTTCTAATGAATCTAACAGAGATTTTAACTCCTTGAGACTAAAAGCATTTGATAACTTATTCTCAATACCAAAAATAAGTAAATATTTTTTCAATTTTAGGCATTTAAAAAAACAATTACATTCAAATGTCATGTTCAATGAAAGTTCACTTAGTATGAAATTAGGGAAAAAACCTCTATTGCTTGATTCTTCGACTTTGCAAAATGTAATTCTATCAAACATTGATCATATAATATGTCATTTTACAACAATTACTTGAAAGGATTTGAATACATTATTGAGAAAAAATTTGAATACTTAAGAGACAATGAAAGCAATTTCTTGAAAATTACTAAAATTAACCAACATATTTATAATTTGAATTTGAATTTAAGTAATTAGATGTGCATGAATTTTTATTATCTACGTTAATATTTTATTTATCAACCAATGATTGTAAACCCTTCGAATGTGCATTATTTATTTTGCACTGAAGCATTTAATTGTGTTTTTTGTAACATAATAATGCAAAATAATTTGATAATTTGATAATTTGGTAGTACAATTAATCCAAGATAAATTGGATATTAATAAACTTATTGATATATTAAAAGTCAACTAGCCCAAATCATGTATTGATAATTTAAGTGACTTAATATGTCATACTTGTTAAAATGAAACATATGCTATATAATTAAAATAATTATTATTCTAAATTTTGATATAAAATTAAAATAGACATTTGCTTGTAGGTCCCTATTTTTCATAAGAAGGATGAAGAAGAATTTAATTATCCTCATTGGCTAGTCCGATCTTGGAGTTTTGAATCATTAGAAAGTTTGAAATGTAAAGAAAAAATTAGTAAAATTATAAGCTTGGAGAATGAAAGCTTAAAAGTTAAAAAAGCTTTGAGAATGAACAATTCTCTATTGATGAAAAATCCTTCTAAAATAACATCTCTAGTAGAACTTCAAAAAGATTTGAAACTCAAAGGAAAGGTGGGAGAGAAAATAAATGACATCAATTTAAAGATTGAAAATGACAAACCAAGCACTTCAAATCTATCCCAAACAATTATGGTAATTGTTTTAAAAATGTTGCTGAAACTTGAAAAGATGAAAAAGTAAAAGTAAAGAAAAATTCAAAAGTCATACATTTACCCAATCATTTTTAGTTGGATGTATGCTTCTATAGTGTGGATTTGCACTATTATAAATTTCTAACTTCATTTCTAATTTTTTGGGGTGTATCCTTTTGATAGATATGCAATGAAAAATTTAATAATAGACATAATGGTGAATGTACAACTTTGAAACTTGAAGATGATGTGATTGACATTAATCACTCATTCAATGGAATTCTTACAATTAATCCAAATATTTCATTAAGTAGGATGAAAGAAAAGAATTTGAATCTACAATTATCGATTTCAACAAGAGAAAAAGCTAAAAAGTCCATTGGCTACCAAAATGAAAATTTATACCAAATGAAACAACAAATTTATAGAGAAAGACAACAAAAAAGAGACATTGGTCATATTAGCTTTTGTAAAAGGCAACAAGAGCGTAGTTCTATATATCCACAAAGTGCAACCTCGATTGCAAACAACATGCAAAGTGAAAGAGAACAACACTCAAAACATGAAGTTGCTCAAACAGGGTAACTTATCATGTTGTTTGTAATTATAATGGTTATAGATCATTTTTCTTCCATATCATCAATTTACACAAACATATAATATATGCAAAATACTATTTAATATGAAAATTGTCACATTAATGAGAATGCATATATAGTGTTCTAAGATGTAAAGACCAAGTTGTACAACAAGAAACATGGAGTCTAGAATCGTTCAAAGAGCAAGTAGAGAGGAGCATAAGACAAATGCCATCAAATAATTGTGGAGAAAATGAAATTGAAAAAGAAGTTCACCAAGAGCAATTACATGAAGTGGATCAGAAACAACAACAACAACAACAAAGCATTGATAAGGAGGCTCTTTTCTTTGATATGTCATTTTGGAGGTCGGAAAAAATTTCTACATGTAGGTATTGCTTCTTAGATGTATCAATGTGCATTGCTACACATGGTGCAAAACCATTGACATCATTAGAATTGGATATCCTTTCAAAAACATCATTTGTTGGACCTCTTTTAGTTGCAATAATAGTCCATGTGAATAACACATTGGGATTGTATAACCCCTAAAGGACCAAGGTGCCTTTTTTGGCAACATAGAAATTTTGGGCAGGTACGTGTGACTACAGATTTCCATGTTTTTGGCCCAAAATTTAATAGAAGGTGTGGACGAGGAATATCTTTCTTATGCACTAAATTTCAGGACATTTGGAAATATGAGTCAAAAGTTATGGCCTAATATGTTGTTTGTTTCTCAACTCGGGCAGTCTGGGCAGATCTGAAAAAATCACTTTTTTCAAAAATAAAAATTTGAAATTGGTTTTTTAGATTCATATATACATAGAAAGCTTTGAATCATTCCATTTTGATCAATGAGTCAAAAGTTATGAGATGTTTTAGTTTACGGGCACTTATGGATTTTCTACTCTAAAATAAACTTTGAAGTCCTTTATTTAACTCAATTTTTAATATTTTTGGAAAAAAATAAAATCATAGGGTATACATTGTTTATTACAACATTTTCACCATTGGGATTGGCATTTTCCAATTCCAATAATAAACTATTAACAATTTAGTATTTTGAATCATTCTCTACATCTTTGTACTTACTATTTTTTTCCTATATGTTGCACAATTCCAAATGATCTGAAAATTTTCAAGAATATAGAAAACTTGACTTCAAGAATAAATGTAAAGAAGCACCACCATTTTGGACATTTTTTCATACAAATAGGATTTTGTGAAGTGCAGCTGCCCGGTTTTTTGCAGGGCCAAAGAAAGGATTTTTTTCACTTCAAATGTTAATATCTTGCAATCTACATGGTGGAAATTTCTGAAATTTTTTCCACATCTTCTCAATGTAGATTAATACAAGATCCTATGGTTACATGTGTCCAAAAAGGATATTTTTCAAAAATTTGGTACTTGTATTAGAAATGGCAGTTTTTGAGGGTTTTGGGTGATAAGGTAGGCAAGGAACTTTAGGGGATAATTTATAATAGTAAGCCCAATGAGTTCATTTGCATTAGAGGACATTTGAGGGCTCCAAGAGCTCGTTTCAAGGTTGTTCCCTGCATTGTTCCATGTGTTGCTAGAAATTGGAAACCTGCCCATAATGGGCTGCATTTCCGAATTTTTTGAAAAAAAAAAATCCCCAAAATTTCTAAAAAGTACTGACAAATTTATAACCGAATTAACAAAATATTTTTTAAAATAATTAATTTTTTTAAAAATATATTATTTTTTGAGGTGGCAGTGATTGTGCCATGTCATATTGTTGTTGTGGTGAATTCCCACAGCTTGGGTACTCAAGATAACTCGTGGGCTCTTGGAGCCCTCAAATTTCATCTAACGATTGAAAACATACATTAAGGACTCACCTTAATATATGCATAGTGGAAAAAAAATTTCAAATTTCAAATAAATAAATAAAATCTCAAAAAAATGAAGTATACCATCAACCACTTGATTCATAATAATTTAATTTTAGCATCTCAAATAAATGTTTAATACTACAATTTTTGTTGGAAGAAGGGCCTAACAAATGTATGTAGATAAAATATTTTCACGAGTAGTACAAGTCAACAAGGCATTGATTGGTAGGAGCAAATAGTTGATGATAAGTAAGTGAATTCTTGTTTTCTTAGTGTACTTCAATTGATTACAAAGTTCTCAAAATATTCTTCTATTGCTCTAATTCTTGTGAAAATGGGCAGGCATGCTTTCAACTATATATGAATTCATTTGGTCAAAAACTAGACTACGAGTCTGTAAAATTTTGGAAATATGCCCCCTCAAAGTCATGTTGCTCAAGTAGAATTTATATTGTTTCTAGATGTACATATGTCAAAACACTAGAAGAAAACTATATTGTAGTGAACAAAAGCTAGGTGACATTTTTGTTCACTGCAACACAATTTTCTACTAGTGAAATCCACACAATCAAATTCTTTGAAAATTATAGAGTTGACTAATTTAATAGTAGTAGAATAGATTCTAAAATGAAATTTTTAAAAAATGATTTTAGAAAAAATGATACATTAAATTCGAAAATGACAATGTAGAAGCAATTTTGAAGGGAGACCCCTTTAAGTTTTTAGAAGTTAATAATAATTGGAAATTTTAGTACATGATCAGTTTAATGATTCAAAACACTTCTTTAGAAAGAGGAAATTCAACTTTCAATGCGAAAAGATATGAGCAAAATCCTATAAAAAAAACTATGTGATTGCTCCAAGCTCTATGAACATGAATTTCATGGACTAGCCATATGCAGTAATATAGTAGGTAGTTATTGCCTATTTTGAGGTGACAGTGACAAACCATGTCAAAAACAGTAAAAAACATACAGGAATTACACAAGGGGTACACATGTCATTTTTCCATTGGTTTTAAAACTTTTTCATTTAAAAATTCTCAAAGGGGTACCATAGTCTTTTTTTAAAAAGAACTTCAAAACTTTTATTTAGAGAAAACCAACAAAAGTGATCATAAAACTCATACTGTAGTTTTATTCAAAGTTCAATTTGATAGGCCTAGTGCAACTCAAATCTTGCAACCCTAAAATTTTGGTAGCTTCCCTAAACTTAGAAGACAAACAATGCATGCGTTAATCAAACCCTAAGCAAAAGAGAGACCTTCTTTGACGTACTCAAGAAAATGTAAAGAACACTATAAAGCCCAATGGACTATGACATTATAAATCATCGAACCCTAAGACTTGAAATTAGGTGCCAACATTTCAACCACATCCATAGCAACCAAGATCACCTATACAATGCCATGGAAATGAAACATCGAACAATGTAGAAAAATGAAAATATAGGACTTCACGCTCTCACGTAGCATCGCCACACACTTCGAGGCACAACGCTCTACTAAGAAAGGAGTCCACATTGAAAGGAATGAACATTTATGAAATTTTTCTGTAATTAAGCCCCTAAAGAAATAACTATAAATGTCATGAAGAAAAGAAAAAACAACGAATAGGGAACTTTTACTGAATGACTAGAAAATAAGGTCAAAGTTGTAGGAGCCCCAACAACGTGCTATCCCAAACCAAAGCACGAAGAAAACTTTTGAATTAGGCTACACGATGGAACAAATAAAAAACAAATGTATGTTTCAAAAATTCTACCATTTAGACTACATAGAAATGCACACACAAACTATTGTCTAGATTTCAAAAACTCATTAAGTAAGTCAACAAGAACAAAGGTTTCAATCAAAAGGAAATTGGAAGATTGTTGTAAATCAAACCACTAGAAGAAAATTACGTTTTATTTGACCAAAATTGTGTTGTATTCAATAGAAAAGTATGGAATCGATTTTGTTGAGGTCTCCCTTCGTAACACAAAATTTTGCATTCTAACACAAAATTCTATGTTTTACTTGTCAAAAAATTGCATTTTACTTGTCAAATTCTATATTGAAATGTTGAAACGCAAAATTTTGTGTTACAAAGGGAGAACTCAACAAAACCAATTTCATACTACTATATTGAGTACAATACAATTTCTGTCAAGTAAATCGCAGTTTTTGACAAATACAACATAATTTTCTTCTAGTGAATGAAAGTCAAAAGGAAGCCGAAGAAGAGTGATGCACTTGAAGAGCAACCTTGATTCGAGACGAGCGAGGGAGACACATCGAGTCCGATTGTTGAAGACCAAGCTAGATTGGAGATGTGCAAGAGAATTAGATCGAGGAAGAGTGAGGGAGATGCACCAATGATTGAAGCTGGTCGGGGTAGAGCAAGGGATAGCTACAGTTGAAAACCTACCTCAAACCTACTTGTAACGGTTGCAATCAATTGGATCAACAATTGTGATCATTTTGTTTTTGAAGTCCCCATCAATAGTAGGGAAGTTTTTTTTTCTTCTCTTTTCATGTGACAATGGCAAGGGATTTTCAAGGCGGGAGGGGGGGGAAGGGTTGTGTACATGCTAAGGTAACTTAGCCTATGACAATCCAAATGTGAGCCAACCCATCATAGGCAAAATTACAGTAGTTATGTACATTCTAGTTCTGAAATGTACACCTCTAGAATATTTTTGCCTGTGATGGGCTAGCTCCCATTTAGACTGTCATAGGCTGAGTTACCTTAATTACAGGAGATATTCATATACACATTTGATGTATAGCCAAAAATTTTCTTGTTCTATTGTAAAAATGTGTAAGCTAGAGCCTTACAAATTATAGATATATAATGTAAATGATCAATGTATATATGTGGGTTATTCTTTGAATGACCTATATTAACAATGATATGGAAAACAAAATGTACATCATAATCATGTGGAATCCAAATGAAGTACGTAGTAGTTCACATGAATTCCATATGGTTCTAGTTCCAAATGAATGTAGTTTAAAATATGAAAACAACATAAAAACAATTTTGTATTTAGCATTTCATTTTATCAATTGGTTCCATATGGTTTTTACACAAAATTGTTTTCATTGCAATTTCTTCTAATTGTAGTAGTGTACAATGTGCCATTGCTATAGCCACAAGTAAAGTAAAAGTTATTTTTTTATTTTTTTATTCAAAAAGTATTTGGAATTCAATAACTTTCACATCATAGGTTGAGACATCACAAAACAAAGACCATGCACCTCTACTTGCAGAGATTTTTCCAATAATACTAAGAACATGAGTGGGGACGCATGATTGTAGAGATCTCACTATAACAAACAAAACAAAACAAATAACCTAACTGCTACTAAAGAATGAGCAACACATTATTGTGAATGAAGCAATAGCTCTAAATCTTGTTGCTATCAATGAGCATGTGTCAAAAATAACCAATAACACCTATTGGATTGATGTGGTACTTTCATATCACTTTCTCTACTACTTCATTTGTATCAATAGAAAATTATACTTCAAAATTTTGTGCAGGTATTCTCTATGAATTTTTTATTTAAAAAAATTAATTTGAAATTTATAAGAAATAGGTCTCTAATGAAACTAAGAGACCATTTTAAAACACAATAAAACAAGACTAGACTATAATTATAATATGAGAGTCTATCAAGAATGTCAATAAACAATTATTTTTTTAAGTTTGAGCTATGGATCATAATTGCATAGGTTATTACTTTTTTAACCCCAAAGGACCAAATGGCGTTACTTGGCAACATAGTGATTTGGGGCAACTCACTACAAATGGAATTTTCATTTCTTTTCTTTGGAATTTTCACCCAACATGTGCCTAAGGAGTAGCTTTAAGGCTCAAAAAATTTCATAACTTTTGAATACATGGTTAAAAAGTTATTGTATGATATGTTGTTTTCATTGCTCTGTGGGCAGCCCGGGCAACAAAAAAAACTTCTTTAAAAATCAAATTTGAAATTGGTTTTCTAGATTTATATATCCATTGGAAGCTTTGAATCATTCCATTTTGATTTATGAGATGAAAGTTATGAAGAGTTTTAGTTCTGGGTAGTTTGTGGGTAGTAATGGAATCTCTACTCTAAAATAAACTTTGAAGACTTTTATTTAACTCAATTTTTAATATTTTTGGAAAAAAATTAAAACTTTAGGTGTATATTGTTTAATTCAACATTACAACCATTGGGATTGGCATTTTTAAAATCCATAAATAAATTGTTAACAATTTAGTATTTTGAATCATTCTCTAACTCTTTCTGCTTACTAATTTTTTCCTATACGTTATACAATTCCAAAAAATCTAAAAATTTTCAAGCATGTAGCTAACTTTCCTTGAAGAATGAATCCAAAAAGTTACAACCATTTGGACATTTTTTCATAATGATCTGACCTTGTAAAGTGTAGCTGCCCAAGTTTTTGTAGGGCCCCCAAAAGGCATTCTATCAATTCAAACGCTCATATCTTGCAATCTAAGCGGTGGAAATTTCTAAAAAAATTCCACATCTTTTGAAATCAACATAATACAAAATCCTATAGTTATGTGTCTAAAAATGTTTTTTTTCTAAAATTTGGAACTTGTGCCAGAAATGACAATTTTGGAGCTTTTTTGTGAAAACATAGTCAAATACATTTAGGGGTTAAATAATATAATATAAGAATATTCTAGTATATAATTATCATTCCCTACATGATAGGGGATATTATATTTCAAGAAAATTGTTGCAAATGGTCATTTTTTTGTGCATAGACCTAAATAAAAATAAATTTTTTTATTTGAAAAATCAATTGTATTAAAGTATAGGAGTTCATTATAGAAATGTGTGGAAAAATTTCAATGCATTTGACAATGCAAATTGCAAAATAGAAAATTTGAACTGAAAAGGAAAAGATTTTGCTAGACATAATCAAAAGCCTTTGACCCTTCTTGGAGTTGAGACATTTTCTTTGCTTGTAATTGAGCCTCTACAGTGTTTTGTAATAAATCTTGTTAGGTGTAAATAAGCAAAATTTTAGAAGCAAATATGAGGAGTTTAGGTGAATTGGCAATACACTAGACATTATTTGATGATTATTTGTCTAATGAAGATTTATTTTTTTAACCCCTAAACTCAAAGTCCCCTTGGAGACAAATGAAAATTGGTACAGATTCTTATGATCTCGATTTTTGGCATGATTTTTTGAAAAAAAATCTAATATAGAAAAACATATGAGATTCATGGGAATATGATTTTTGTTTCAATCAGTGCTTGGGAGCAAAAGTTGTGCCGACTAACCTCAACATAATAGAGGCCAAGCAATACCACAAAACACAAAACTTAAAATAAACCTATTTAAAAGTTCCTTCTCATAGATTGTATTTTTGTCTAAATGGAATGATTTGATACATTCCATTTGGATGAGTAATGTAAAAATCATGGGGCATATTATTATGAAGGTAGTTTTGGAGAAAATAACATACTAGATTTGTTTTTGAACATAATTTTCACAATTAAAAAATAAATTCACAAGGTCTGATTGGCTTGCTAGAATAATCTCACTCTTGGTATTAGTAAATCCATCTTAGAGCTATTATCAATTTAAATCTTCTTTCAATCTTGTACTTACTTCTACTTAATAAGTTTCTTAAGAATAAATTAAGTGTATTTTTTTTGAATTGTTCTTCCTAAACACACACAACATAAAAAAAATTAAAATTAAAATTCATGGTACAAAGATTTGAAGTTAAGAAGATTCAAATTTGTACAATCTAGTCTTGCAAGATGCAAAAGACATGTTTTCTTCACTTCAAATGCAAATATCTTGCAATCTACAAGGTCCAAGTTTTTAACATTCCTCCCACATGTTCTTGTACTAGCAATATAGTGTTAGATCCTAAGGTTAGATATGCAATAGAAATTGTTCTAAATTTTTTGCTCTTTGCAATAGAAATGGCAAGTTTTGAGTGGTTTTTGAAGAAAAAAATGTTTTGGAATTTCAGGGTTAATGATCCAAACAATGAAAAGATAGAGGTAATCATTTGAAATATGTTGAGTGATTTTCAAAAACTTTAGTAGAATGTCTTTCAAGATTGTAGCATTTGTAGTTAGAAGATTTATTTTTATTTTTTCATACTTACACTAAAGGGAAAGTAAACTTTTGACTCTTGTTAGAATGAGATATTTGCACTAAACATTTTTGTTCTTGACAATCACATATTGTATCATGTTATATACATGCATGTTAAATTTTAGAAGTAAACGAGGGGTTTAGCAAAAGATGCCATAATTGCACAAACCGCTTGACTATTTATGGGCAACATAATATTTAATCTATGTATATCTATACTTTAATGACATTACAAGAGAATTGAATCCATCAAAGGGCTTTGATTTTTTTTACTAATATTAAGGTAAACCTGGTTTCTAATTAAAATTATCTTCCAAGCTAATAGTGAAAAGTTTGTTCCAAGGGATGCTTATTTCAAATACAAATGTTTTTAATCTAAGAAATATTAGCCAAATAGCCAAAACAACCACAAAAAGAGAAGTACTTCCAACTAGGAGTAATTGAAAACCTCACAATTATAACTAATTACTAGATTCTTTCCACTCCACTCTTACTGGCCACAAGGGTTAAGTAACTCCCAAATTTGCTTTCATCTTCTTTCGACTTTAACTGGGATCCTCAATCTCTTCTCCAATTTGGACTTCCATTGCCATAGCCTCCTTCAACTCTTCAGCTTCTGACTTGGCTAGATTCTCACAAATTTCTTGTCTCCAATTTGGGAACTACAGGCTCTTGCTTCTCCAACTTGGAATTCTTTTCTTACTTATCCTCTCCAACACACTCTCAATCAATTCTTTCACATATCACATCACACATTTCTCACTCACTCCAATTTGGAATTAAAATGGATAACACTCAGAACATTAACTTCCAAATTGGCTCACAAAATATTTTCACATTAATATTCAATCATCAACTTTATCAAATCGAGCAAGAACTCATAGATCTTAATTTTCAACTCACACATACACACCCATCTCAACACATTAATTCAGCTTAAACACTCTTTTATATTTATTTCCGAATTGGTGATTAAATCACCGTTCACAAACAATTTTTTTTATCAGAAATCTCTAACCAGTACTACTCACTGCTCCATAGCATTTCAACTTAGAACATTCTCCACACTCATTCTCATTACTCAAACATACATTTTTAAAATTTTTTTCTTATGTTTTATTTTTATTTTTATCTCTATCCTAATTGGAATACTTGATTCTCCTCACTACAACTTCCAACTAGGTTCTCATAAATCTCCAATTAAATCACTTTGCCATCTTCATCACAACACAACCACCACATATTTAAATTTCCACATTAATACATAAGCTCCTCAACTTCCAGTCCTTCCCAACTAGGACACAAACATCTCCATCTTGAACCATACAGACACATTACCCAATTAAATCAATTAACACACACAGTCACACATAAAACTCCAAATTGACATGAGCATTCCCTCACTCACAAACACAAACATACACACATAAAATAAACACAAATACACAACACTATTTGGTTGGGACTCTAACTGGAACTCTCATTAGTAGGTAAAGAAAAAGACCAAACATCACAGACTAAATAGGAACCACAAAATCGGCAATTACCAAATTGGAAGTGACAACCCAACCACCAATTAACTACCAAATTAGAACTGTACAGGCAACTGCCATACACAAACAAAATCCCAAATTGGAATTAACTTGCACACATCCAACTAGACTTGACATACACACCATTTAAGAATCTAACTTGGACTGAATCAACACCCCATTTGGATTGCACATTAGAAAACTTGGAACTTGGTTGGAAAGCCAGACCGCTCCAATTAGGAAACCACCCATCCAAATCAGCACAATCATTCATTCAAAATTCATTCACCATCCAAAAACACACCAAATAGAATTCAATCAGCCCATTAAAATACACAATTAAAACACCAAATTCAAAAACAACCAATCAAAATTAGTAAAAGACACATAAAAATCAACCAAAAATTTATAACAAAAAATCCTAATCGGTATTCTACATAGCCCCACACGAACTTGTTTGCGTCCCTGCAAACATCCTACTTGGTTGCTCTCCTTGTCAAACGGGTACTAAGTTCCAACTTGGATTCAGAATGCTCTTCCTCTTACTGCAGCTTCAACACCAACTTGGTATGCTCCTTTTGCATCAGCACTTGCCTGTCATAGAAAGCTTTAACTGGACCGCTCCTAGTGCCCAACTCCTCACAAGCATCCAAAATCATCACTTTGAGTGCAC